>CAJQUW010005144.1:0-355403 GCA_907163375.1 Prostheceraeus crozeri | reverse complement strand
TGAGAGATTCACACAGCCAGCTAAATACAACTCAAACGCACAACAAGCTATCGATCATAAGACATCAGAATAATCAGAAACACCAGAAAATAAAAAACCAAACTATTTATAGAAGATAAACATCCTAGGCAAATTACTCATAAAAAACGAAAGTAATGTTTTCAAACAGAAACAAACCATTTTATCAGAGAACTGAAATTGTCACGGATCATGAAGACTTCCCAAGGACAATCTAGCGTGAAAGTTGCGCTCTATGTTCACAATTTCAGTTTTCTGGTAAAAAACTGGTTGTTCTGGTTGAAACATATTTTTCGTTTTTATGAGTAATTTGCTAGGATGTTATCTTCTATAAATAGTTGGTATTTTATTTTCTGTGTTTCTGATTATTCTGATGTCTTTGATCGATAGCTTGTGAGTAGTAAGCAAGTGACAAACACTCGACCGGCGCCCCCCCCCTCTGGAACGGCAGAGTGTCGTGGTCGGCCGCCGTGGTGCTTCGGGTCTGAGTCCCCCCCCCTCTGGAACGACAGAGTCTGTCGTGGTGTGCCGGCCAGGTGGGTTCACAACATGTTCGCTGACTCCCCCCCCCTCTGCAACGACAGAGTGTGAGACTCGGATGTGTTGGTCTCGTATGGGTTGACGTGACCGACCGCCTAGGTTGACGTGGCCGACCGCCTAGGTTGACGTGGGCGACCGTCTAGGTTGACGTGGGCGACCGTCTAGGTTGTCGTGGATGGTGAAATGGCTGCCAGATTCGGATTCAGCGTAAAATTCTGCATCGGTAGGGTGAGTTTCAAGGCAATTGGCGAGAAAAAATTTTTCTTCAAAATTTTAACAGAGTTAGAATTTGGGACGTTTTGGTGTGTAGCGCCCAAACGAAGCATCGGATGAGAAAACGGAGGCCAGATTCGGAATCTACGTGAAATTTTGGGTTAGGAAGGATGTTTCCAGCGAAATCGGAGAGAAAAAATTTTCGGCTGACGTCCCCCCCCCTCTGGACAGCTTGCTTCGATTTTGGCTTCCAGTGGACGGATTTTGTCGTGCGATAGCTCGTTTGAAAGCTAAGAGTGAGACAAATTCAGTGAAAGAATCGGCTTGTTCCTATCTGTCTTCGTTTAGATGTGAGACGCCATTTAAGATTTTGGGACATTGGTGAAAAACGACAGAGTTAGAATTTGGGACGTTTTGGGCTCTAGCTTCAAAACGAAGCATCGGATTGGAAAACAGAGACCAGATTTGGAATCAGCTTGATGTTATTGTCCAATGAGGATCATCATCCAATGAGAATCAAGCATTTCTTTATAAATAGCGAGCCTTCCACAGTGAGAATCATTCCATCGTTGAATCACACGAGTGACGGACGCACATTTTCTCTCTCTCTAGTTCCCTGTTCTATTACCCAACTAAAATGGTAAGTCGCTACTTCCCTCCCTCTCCTCCCTTGAACGTAAACTTAATACAATCTTTTTTCATTTTCAGGCATCTACTCCATCTGCTGCACTAGTAGGACAAAATGGCGGTCAAACGTTACAAGGTTCGCTACGGTCAGATCATCTACAACTGAGGCCAGTGGAAGAAACATCCAAGGTACATAATCCTACACCGCTACAGCGTAAATTTAAACAAGCCTTGCGTTATGATGATCATAGCGTAGTACTCCAAACGGGAATGCTCCCTTCCACGGATGTCAAGATAATGCACAATCAGTATGGGGACTACATACTGATCCCCGTGAGTCCGTACATTCGCCACCAACTTGATATTATTGAGGAGTACGTGACATTAAATATGGACATTCCTACTCCTCTTGCTCAAGAGTGGAAGGCGAGAGATGACAAGGATACTCCCTATAGAAAGATTTGGGATGGTAATCACATTTGCCTACCGGTATCACATTGGTGTACTTACTATAAGAAGGATGGAGATCATTCAATACCCATCAGATGTGATGAGCTCGGAGAAGGTACTTGGGATATCCTTTTCAAAGTGAATGGGCTATATTATGGTCGACACAAGGATAATAAAATAGCCTCTCTCTCCATGCATATGGAATCCATTTTATATATTCCGAAACCACCCAACGTGGACGACATAATTGATCAAATCCTTAACAGCAGTGGTACGAAGCGCAAGTCGGAGAAGAATGCTACATCAAAACGCAAATCAAAGAAGGAGAATTACTAGTCCTTTCCTAACTCTACCCTATGACAATTCGCTTATGTGCTTTGAGTGTCGTAGACGTGGTCTTATTAGATACATTTTACTTCTTCGTTGCCATCATATCATTTGTGTATTTTGTCGTGAAAAGCATCGATGTAATTCTTCATTTTGTAATATGTTATAGAACGCTTCCTTAGATGTGTAAATTTCCGTTTTAGGCTTCTATCATCATTTTTATGGATTGTGAGGGTGAACCTGTACAGGAGCTCAGTGCTATTGCTATGAACAATTGGACATATCAGATTGTTAGTGTCTATCATCAACATGCCAACTGTGATCCCAATGTTGATCAATGGGCGAGAAAACACATTCATGGACTTAATCTGAAATATTTGCAAGACTATGGCTTTTCTTGTGAGAGTGCTCTTCTTATTGACTTTAAACGATGGTTAGCTGCTTTCAATGTTATACGCATCTTTTGTAATAATCCTGGTAAGGAGAGGAAAGTATTTCCCAATCTAATCATTGATGATATTTTGCTCCCGCCTTGGGATAGTAGAGTGAATCAACATTATCATGAAGTCACGAAACGTTTTAAGGATTTGTGTGTTCCTATTTTGTCTGTTCGTTGTAGTAGCTACGTTCATAACCAATGCTTCTTTCCTCCTTACCTCAACACTGCCAAAGTCCTGTATGGTTATCATTGCTCGCTGTATGATAGTTATCAGCTGTATCTATTTTATCTCTTTCAAACCATTGATTTATAATGCATGCTTGTTACCGTTATTCAATAAATGTTACTATGAGAAGAGTTGTTGTTTTCATGCAATGGATGGGTTAGTTAAAGGGCGATCATGTCTTTCTCAAACGACTGCGGAACATTACGTTTTCATAGGCAAAGTTTAAAAGGAGCTGTTCAAGATTATGTGATAAATTTTCATAAAGATGAGACCGACATCGAAGCAGTGGTCGATGATGCTAGCACTCTATTTCTAGAGTTAATGAATACATCCTCTGATAGCATTGTCATGGCGCGATTAGTTGCGAAAATTAAGTTTAGTCATTTTGGAAAGGAAGAGGTGGAAAGTCGCTCTTTCCATTTTGCTTCTTATTCAATGGAAGTGGTAGATCACCCCGAAGAATTTTTTAAAAGACATATGATAAAAATTGCTGAACGTCTTAACGCATTTAACCATCATGGTAGCAGTCTAGTGATTGAAGCGATTTCAGATATTCACATTCAACTTTCCATAAAGAAAAATTGAAAATGCAGTGGTACTTGATTGTAGCACAACTGGTTTTCGAGCTATGTCTGCTCACTCTCGAAGTATATTCCTTCTGTACATGCGTCTATTATTTAGAAAAGGCTAGCAAATTCATATCTTCAAAAAGACTTGCTATAGACATCAGTAACGGTGAAACTATGTGTTGCGATGTATGTAAGCGAAAGGATGGAAATGAAAAGCGCATCTTCAAGAGATGTAAGCATGCTTTTTGTCAACGCTGTTTCATACGTAATTGCATTCAACTTTGCCAATGTAACCACTGTGACATTGCTCATTTCGAGTGTCACTTATGTCGCAATAGTTAGTACCTATGCAAATGTGGTAAAGATAGGTTTTAGCAAAGACTAACACGGAAAATGGCGAAACGTAAAATGACAAAACGTAAAAGTCAAAAGTTTTCTTCAGCCATTCAAGCTCTCCGACGAATGAAAGCAAATCAGCGATACAATGCTATACGACATGCTAACGATAAATTCATTTGTGAAATTATTTCTCATGTGAGGAAGTTGAGGACGAAGAAATTAGCGCCAAAACAACGAAAGTTACTTAAGCGATATGCTACGAAATTGCGTTTCATCTCCAATCCTAAAGTCGCCCTTCAAAGAAAGAGGAAAACTCTAACACAAAAGGGCGGTTTCCTTTCAGCAATACTTCCAATGATAGCTCCTGCCGTGGGCAACCTATTGGGAAATATCTTTGGCTCTAAGCGTTAATTATGCAAATGTTGAGTCTCAAAGTAATAAAATGGATTTCAGACTTCAATGTGATAAAGTTCTGACTGTATCAGGTCCATCTCATGCAGGTAAAACTGTTTTCACGCTGAATTTATTGGATAAAAGAAGGGAGTTGTTTAAGGAGCCTATCAATCGAGTGATTTGGTGTTATGGTATTTATCAACCGTCGCTGTTTCAGGAATTGCAAAGTCGCAACTTTATTCGACATGAAGGAATTATTCCAGTGGATAAACTTCAGTCTAATGATGTTGTTGTATTGGATGATTTATTAAAAGAAAGTAAGAATTCAAAAGATGTTACAGATATGTTCACTCGCGCAGCACACCATAAAAGGTGTTTTATCATCTATATTACACAAAATTTGTTTCCTGATGGAAAAGAAGCTCGTACACGAAACCTGAATACACACTATTATGCTATTTTCAAGAATCCGCGAGATAAAAGTCAATTTGAAATTTTAGCGCGACAAGTTGCACCCAGAGGATCAAAAGCCTTAATTGAAATTTTTCAAGCAGCTACTGAAAAACCATACGGTTACTTATTCATTGACTTTACGCAAGAGTGTCCGGAAGAATTTAGATTTCGAAGTGATATTTTGAAAACTCCCATGATTATCTACAAACTATGAGTTCTTATTCTCGCATGATTGTTATTCCTCAGGATGAATATGTACAATTGACTGCCATGCAGCAAGTAAAGCAACCTCTTGCAAATCAAATGTATAGGAAAGAAATAGATTATCAGCAAAATGTTCACATCAAAGATCCACATCGTGCTGTATTATTACAATCGGAAACTGTTGAGCAATTGAAAAACTTGAAGAATAAGATGCGTGACTCTGTATCGACTGCTACACCTTTAGCATCTCGCGCACATGCCATATCTCTTTTCAACAGTATTGAACCCCATCTCAATGTAAATGATAGAGGAGAAATCATTACAGATGAAAATAAAGTGATTGATGCTTCACGTTATGAAGACTTGATTCAGTATGCGACACGTAGAAAGCGCCGTCAGGGCTATGTTCCACCTGGTTGGTCATACTTTCTTAAACTATTGAAAAAGCATAATGTGCCAAAATTTGCTTTAAATAATGAGACATTGAAAGAACTTGATTCAACAGTGGCTACTACTCCAATGCTTCAGGCGATGAAAATGCCAACAAATTGGTTTAAGGCGTCACCTGCTACATCCCCTCCCACACTCACTAAGCAAACAAGAGGAAGAACTCGACGTAGATCTACATCGCCACTAAAACTGGTAAAAGGAAAACGTAAAACAGCTCCTCCCAGGAAATACATGTTCTCAGACTATTAATATGAAGCAGATGTGTTGCTTGCCATGTAATGAGCCGCCAGAGGTGAATGTCGTTGTCACTTGCACTTGCTGCGCCAGCTCTCATAATGAAACCCCTAAGCAATGTGAAGACGATCGCAAAACCGCTAAAGCTAAATGCTGCAGTTGTTGTAAATGTAGAAAGGCAAGAAAACAAAAAGATGAGAAGGAGGAAAAAGAGTCAGCCGTCATCGACTGAACGTTTGAAGTCAATCT
Source organism: Prostheceraeus crozeri (assembly GCA_907163375.1). Taxonomy (NCBI): domain Eukaryota; kingdom Metazoa; phylum Platyhelminthes; order Polycladida; family Euryleptidae; genus Prostheceraeus; species Prostheceraeus crozeri. The sequence continues at coordinate 349,672 of CAJQUW010005144.1, read as the reverse complement.
ATTATGATGTAAAACATCCGGCAGGATTTGCATCTATCAAGAAATTATCAAAAGCGAGCGGTCTTCCACAATCACAAGTGAAACGATGGTTAAAGGGTCAGGCTACCTATACACTTCACAAACAAGCGAAAAAGAAGTACCGCACCCGCCATTATATTGTTCATGACATCGATGAACAGTGGCAAGCAGATTTGTGCGATGTTGCCTCCATTTCAAAACATAACTCGGGCAATAATTTTATTTTAACCGTCATTGATATTTTCTCGCGTTATGCGTGGGCTCAACCTTTAAAAACTAAAGAAGGGAAAGGAGTAGCAAAAGCATTCCAAACAATTTTTCGAGAAGGTCGCATTCCAAAAAGAATTCAGAGTGATCAAGGAAAAGAGTTTGAAAATCAGCATGTGACAAGATTATTTGAGAGGCATGACATTGAGTTGTTTAGTGTAAAGAGCGCTTATAAAGCTGCACTCGTTGAACGTTTTAATCGCACATTAAAAAATCGCTTGTGGCGACATTTTACTGCCAACTTGACACAAAATTGGACAAAGGTTCTACAAGATACACTCCATGCCTACAATCACTCTATCCATCGTTCTATTGGACTCAGACCAGTAGATGTAAATGCTGACAATGTAGATAAAGTGCGCGAATCATTCCAACGTAAACGCACTCATGTGAAAAGTGATGTGAAAATTGGCGATAAAGTTCGTATCTCAAAAGTGAAAAGTGTTTTTGCTAAAGGGTACCTCCCGAATTGGACAGAGGAGGTATTTACAGTATCAAGGATTAATCAAAAAGACTCTCCGACCACCTACAAGTTGAAAGATTACGATAATGAAGAAATTGAGGGTAGCTTTTACCGCGATGAGATTGAGGTAGTCACTGAAAGTGAAACATATTTGGTAGAGAAAATCATTCGATGTAAAAAACGGCAAGGTGAAGAATGGTGTCTTGTTAAATGGGCTGGTTATCCTTCAAGTATGAACTCTTGGATGCGTCGTGCCGACATCTTTCATCTAAGTAATCGACAGTGATTCATGCAAAGTTGTAACTAACAATGTTTAGGGTTTGAGCTATGAATCCAACTGCCTCATTTTATTCACGACCCTCCTATGTAAGTGGCGGAGGACAAATTTACATCGGCGCTCGCCGCCAACGTGGAGGTAGCATACTTGGTGCACTGAAATCTGTTGTAGCACCTCTCATATCCAATGTCGGTAGATCTTTGAAACGAAATGTTTTAAGTAATGCCGTTGGCTTTGCTGGTGATGTTGCTAGTGATCTTTCCAGAGGTAGAAGTTTTAAGAGCAGTTTGTTGAATCGTGGGAAGGAACGCGGTTTAAAAACATTGAAGCAGACCATTGCTGGTGTTACTCAAGGAAAGAAATCACCTAAACGAATGAATAAAGGAAGGAGGAAACATCGCGGAGCTGGTAAGGTGCGATCTTCAGTCAAAAGGCATTCACGCAAACGTCGCAGAGGCTCTAATCATTCATCAGGCGCTAAACGACGACGCTGCTATAACTTCTAATCATGGAGTGTAAAACTTCCGGTTTTTGTTTGTTCGATCAACAAGCCATACAGACAGATATTCTTAGTTCAAGTATTGTAGATTATCATCCTCGAACAGCTGAGAATGCTGGCCCCATTGAATTTGTTATTCCTGGTGGTAGTGATGACTACATAGATTTGAGTTATGCGATGCTTGATTTGAGGTTTAGAATTCAGCAAGCAGATGGAACTGCTATTGACGATACACATAAAGTTGGACTGAACAATTTACCATTGACTACATTACTTCGTGATGTTTCTCTAACGATTGGAGAGCAGCAAGTGGAAGGTGGTCAAAGCGATTATCCCTATAAATCATATTTCAATCATGTATCACAGTTTCATCCAGCAGCACAAAAAAGTCATATGGAAGCCATGGGATGGTACAGAGATGAAGCAGGAAAATTTGATGTTGAAACAAACAGTGGCTTTGTAAAGCGATCTGCTATGATTAAAGATAGTAGAGTATGTCAGCTATATGGTCCGCTGAATTTAGACTTCTTTAGACAGTCAAAGTTTTTACTGTGTAATACCAGCATGCGACTCAAGCTGACATTGAATAAGCCTGAATTTGCGCTGAATGCATTTGCTAAAGTTGACAATTTTAGAATTCATGTGGAAGATATTGCACTTTACATTCGTCGAGTAGTACCGAATCCAAGTGTCATTAGAGGGCATGCTGAAGGCCTTAACCGCCAAAATGCCATTTACCCCATTCAGCATACAAAGCTTCTCACCTTTACAATTCCGAAAGATCAAAAGAGTTTCATGAAAGATGGCCTCTTTCCATCGGAAGCACCGAAGCTCCTCATGGTGGCAATGGTTGAAAATGATGCATTTAATGGTAATATAAAGAAGAATCCTTTCAATTTTAAACACAATCAGTTAAGTGAAATTGCTTTACGTGTAAATGGTGTGAGTCATCCTGGTCCACCCTACAAACCAGATTTTGCTTCAGATCAATTTATGCGCAGTTATGTTGATTTTATGGATGTTTTTGGCTTTTACAATACGGATGACACCAACGGACTGACTATGAAAGAGTTTAAGAGTGGATATACTATTTATGCATTTGATTTAACTGCTGACAGCGATATTAGTGCACCCTATCGTCAAGCGAACGTGCCTCATAATATTCGTTTGGATTTGACGTTCAAAAGAACACTACCTGAGACGATCAATGTATTAATTTATGCAGTCTTCGATTCAAATATTGAAATTACAAAGTATCGTGACGTGATTCTTCAGTATAATCGTTAATGAGTTGGTTGACTGCTGACGATATTAAGACTAAAGTGCAGCGTAATGCAGACGAAGCGACGTTGAAAGCTTTCGATAATGTCTATTCACTCGATACCTTACCACCTGCAGTAAATCACTATCCCATCTTTATTGTGCTAAACACTCATTCACAGAATTTAGGCGGTCAGCATTGGAAAGCGATCTTTATTGGAGAAGACCGACGTGGTGAACTATTTGACTCTCTTGCTCAACCTCCAAATATACCAACACAGCAGTGGTTGAGAAAACATACGCGTCAATATCAGCGAAATGAACGCATACTACAACATCCACTTTCATCAACGTGTGGTGCTTTTGTACTGTACTTCATCTTAAAACGTTTACATGTATCTCGATTTGCATCTATTATTCAAAACTTTTCATGTAATCCATCCTCTAATGAAAAAATGATTTGTAAGTTCTATCATGATTTGAAATAAAAACATCATGTTGGAAAAAATTGTTTTTTATTTTACAATCCGCTGGGTACGTACATACTCAATGAGATAGTCTAGGATCATATTTGCTTGTTCATGAGATTTTAGTCCAGTAATGATCACTTTACTATTATGAAAGATTGCCACATGCACAGGCAACCAACAACTAATGAGAGCTGCAGGAAAAAGTTCGGGTTCATAACACAAACTGTAACTGCTGGTACGAATCTTCAAAAATGATAGACTGTCACTCAATTGAGTAGAGATCACCATATTGTCCACAGTCAGATTCGACATCACACACCTCTCCCTCTTCCATATCCGACGTAGTAGTCTTTGTAGCTCTAAGCGCATTGACTGCGCCGATGAATGAGAAAGGGCGCCGAGAATCTGTACAGTCCCATTTGGGAAGAGTTGAAGATTCCGTGAATTGTTCATCTTCACCACTAACATTTGAGGACGGCCCGGGTAATACTTGCTGTTTGGAAGCTGTTGGCGTAATGTTGTGAGATCGATTTTGGTGTAGAGTCTGAAGCGACGGAGAATGTTGACGATGGTGTAGCGATGGCGCTTCATGATGAAAGAATGAGTAAATTGAGCGATGTACCTTCCTTTTATACTTTTCCCAACTACCTTGATGAAATGTGAAGTTAGTATGAAGTTGGGAATGATAGAGTTGAATTCGCCGATTGTTGACGCGCAGCCAGATGCGATTTCCAATACGTGAATGTCTTTTCATATAGAAGTATTTCAAGTCCTTCATGATATGATGTAGAGATTGAAAATGACGATAAGATAAAGCAAACTGTCTTCTCACATTTCCAGTTGAATCTTTGAAATAGACGTTTCGATCATGATCCGTTTCAATACGTTGTAGGGAATCTAATTTCCAACTCATGGTGCGTGGTAATCATATCTGATTAAGATTTGCATAGTAGGGCGATGAACTCACGACGAATAAATGTCATGATGGAGCGATGTATGTATCTTCTATACTTCTCCCAATTGTATTTGCGAAATGAGAAACAGTTTGCGGAATGAGAATGGTAGATTTGAATTTCATTTCTGTAATGTTGAAGCCAAACTTGATCACCCAAGGAGATGAATCTTAATGTTTCAAAATATTCCAAATCCCTCATGATATCATTGAGGTTGACAAATTGTCGCCATGTTAATGTAATTCCTCTTGATGTATGACCATGAGAATTTTTGAAATGTACGTTTCCATCACGATCAACTCTGATATATTGTAGAGAGTCCAAAATCCAAGTCTTCATGATGTTATGCAAAGTTGCAGATTAGCAATATAAAAATGTCGTTTTATCATATTTTGCTTAGCAATGCGGCTACAAAGAGATTTACTAGTAATCGAGCCGCACTCTTTTCTACTCCCATTGATCATGCACAACAGCTAAATGGGAATTGGGAAGTGGGTGTCACTCAACTTGTTTATAGCAACTGTGTCTATACTTTTGATCATGAGGTGATGACTATTAATATGAGGCGTACAGCTGCTTATCAATGTGAAAAGGGGTGCCGAGTATACATTCCACAGTGGTCAAAGAAAGATCTCTTATCATGTAAAAAGTTTATATATGATTTCTTGAATAAAGCGTGTAAACATATTGTCCAATTTACTCCGCACAATGATGATTATAATTATGTACATCATGTAGTTGAGAAAGATTGGATTGTTGGTTTAAGTCCAAGTTTAAGAAATGATTTAGGCTACCTCGCTAGCGCCTTAACAAGCTATGATAATTTTAACGTTAATTACCACATAAGTGGTCATAAACAGTTAATATATCGAGAGGAAGCTTATTATGTAGATCTTATTCCAAGAAATGAGAAGACGTTGGTGAAGAAGATTGTGATTAAGCCAAGAAAGACAAACATGACTCCTGAAACATTATTGAAGAAATTTAATTATCTCCTTCGAGTTGATGGTAAACAAGTGGCAACATTGACTTATATCAAATCATCTAATCATATTGCAATAAGCAAATTAAATGATGATGGTCTAGTATTAGTTTGTTCAAAAGATTTTCATCAGTTCTTACGACATCGTTCTGCAGCTGTTCATGGAAAATCTGATATGCAACATTTACCATGTGAAAGGCCAAATCAATTTGATACAGAATGGGCCGTATCTTTATACAGAAAGTGTGTAGAGCCTTTTGGTGGTTTCTTACATGAAACAAGAGTGTTGATGCCTCGCATTATTACTTCGGTTAAATTGGTTGTAGATTATTTAAATGAAGTGATTAATGAGCAACATATTTCATTTTCTGAAAAAGAAGGTACTTTGTCTCTCACTATAAATGGAAAAGGTATTGAACTAATTATGGATAAAACTCTAATGGACATTTTGGGTTTTGATCAAAATATCTTTAAAAGTGGTACTGTAACCAAAGCTAGTGCAGACATGTCGCTATCGCGTCGTATTAACTATTTTCAGATATATTCCAATATTGGTGAAGATGTACGTGTGGGAGATGTTGAAGCTCCATTGCTAGCAATGATACCATACCAGCCAAAAAGCTGCAGTATTTTATCTGAGCATACTTTCAAGAAAGTGCATTATACAAAGCTGAAATCAAACTACATCCCACAAATTGATATTGCCATTTATGATGATGCTGGTGCGTTGATTCCTTTTCATAAAGATGCTGTGACAAGTATTACACTCCATTTCCGAATGAAGAGTTAATGCAAAAGTATGCTATTATATTTTTCCAATGTGAATAATATGGAAAGTGAAAATAAGGACTCGTTTCTAATCTACTTGCCCAGTAATGCTTCTATGAATAAATTTCCCAAAAATAAACCATCAGACTATCGAGTAGAATTAAATCGGCCACTGCATTTAGAAGGTGAATGGGAGGTTGGCGTTTCTAGTATTTGCTATGATAGCAATATTCAGAATGTGAATGATTTGGAAGAAATGATATTGACTCCTCGCACCCATGATGGAATAACGATGAATAATGCATTCCACTTCCCATACAATTTAACATCAGATGGAAAGTGGAACTATGAATGGATTCAGATAAAATCAGATTCTTATGAGCCATTTGGGAATGAGAAAATTATTAAGGCATTCAACAGTGGTAATACTTCCATCATGAAGAATAAAAATCAGAAAGCTTATGAGTTTACTATCTATCATTGGAGTGGGAGACAGTTCCTCCGCTTTCATTCTTTTACTAAAGGTCTTACGCTGAGGTTGGATAGTGAATTCTATCCGCATCTCGGTTTTGGTCATGGACTACATCTAACGTCAATTGCTACTGCAAATGTTAGAAAAGTTTATTCAAATCGAATCAACAAATTTCATTATAGATTTAAAATATTTGATGAAGATGTTGTAGAATGCGAAGAACGCATCATTTTGAAAAAGCGTGGTGTTCAACCTTTATCACTTATTGAGTTAGTAAAACGATGGAATGAGACTGTGGGTAAGAAGTATGGAGAGAAAATTATGGCGGACAAAAATAAGTTGGTTATTCAGAAATATAATGACAAACTTACAGTTTATTTCTCTCCAACCTTGCGTCATTTTGTAAGACATTATACACCTATTATTGGAAGCGGTGTGGTGTATGCTTCTCATGAATATCACACTAAAGCTGATTCAGTTAATGATGAATGGTGGGTGGACATCTATGGCGATCGCATCAAGAAAATTTACCAGTCTTATGAAGAATCTAAAGTTGCTATCAATATAATGCCGCGTCTATATCATACAGTTGAAAGCTTCATTCATGTAGTAAATCCTTATATACAACAGAAGTTGAAGCATGTGATGAAAAGTAAATATGATGCAAAGACACACCACATTTCGTTTTCAATTGAAAATCAACGCGTTGTTCTGAAACTGGGTGATGACATTCAATGTCAATTGAGTAAAAATTTGAAAAAACTCTTTGGTTTTTCAATGCTACAAACAGTGTTTGCTGCTGCGCATACGATTGGTATAGAAACACCAATGACACTTGATAAACATGAACAGCACCTTTACATTCAAAGTGATTTGATTCTACCTATTTCTGTTGGTGAGAAAAAAGAATACATTTTACGTGATTTCATTCATGATAAAGACGCTTCATATGGAATAGTCGAGAAGATGTTTGAATCTATTTTCTATCATCCCGTCGTCAAACAAACTATACCCTCTATTGCTATCAAAATTACCAATGGTTTACAAGAGTGCATCCATGTGAAAGATACTAAATCCCTCATAACGTTAGTGTTTCGGAAAACAAAGTGAAGTCATTGTGATATGTTTATTGAAATATGTACATGAATGTGAAGCAACAGACTTTATACAACATCCACTGAAAATATATACATGAGCGCACTTCAATAAACATTGTTATATACAAAAAGTCTTTTTACTTCGTGAAGGGTGGAAATATACAGGGATAGGAAAAATGTCTTTCAGTGGAAAAGTCATCACATGGGGAATGTACAGATGTGGACACATATTCACAAGGAAAAAACAATCTCATGCGATACATAAAACAACAATGTTTATCTACAGAAATCAACATCAAAATACTAAGTTAAGGATGATTATGCTAAGACGTCTCCTGAATGTGGTAGTGTGAGTTTAATTCTTTTGGGTGGTGGTATGTTTGTGTCAGGATGTCCATGTGGAAGAGATATGTTGTGTTCTAACCAGCACCTCTTATCCTCCCATGCTGAAAGCGCCCGTTTCCTAAAAGTATGAGTTTTGATCTCATGCGACTTAGATTTTAAGATTGTCATATTGACAAACGTTATATTTTTATTTCTATAGGCTTTCCTGAAATTCTTATGTTTCATATTTTGCACAATGGATTTTGATATGCCTTTAGCGCGCTTAATGCTATCATCACTATCCTTTAATTTCATAGAATACATTTTTGGACGGAGGAGAATCATTTCATCTATTTCCTTCCCTGCTGTCTCATCCTTAAAGCAGCCAAGTTTTGCCTTATTTTTGATGGAGTAGAGTGGATGATCAGCAGGATAATTTGATGTATCAAAATATCTTTCCAAAGATTTTCCTACTTCATTGAAATTTAAATCTTTTTGAGTGGTAATACCTAAGAAGAAACTATCTGTATCACCACCCAACAAACGAACCTCTTTTACGAGAGGACATGGTTTTAGTATTTTATAAAAGAGTTGGTACATTTCAAGCTTAGAATAATCTAGTACAGCTTGACCAATATAGATGGGTTTGCACAACTCAACTTCAGATTTTATCATTTTAACACCTATAAGGTCCTCATCGATAATGTCTCTATCGATGAATAGAGGTGATGAGGTCAATTTGTGATACTTTTGATCATCATTAACTAGTTTGTAGTTTACGCGCTTTCTAACATCCTCCATCGTCTTACCAAATAGACTGTTGTTCTTATATTTATAAAAATCTTTTTCAAAGTTATTTTGGGCTAGTGCACGTTTCTGGCTGTTGCTATCAATATATGGCTTGAGGAAGGCTTTCTGTCTAAATTTAATAATGCGGTGAACTCTTTTTAAAATCATACCCATTTCTAAATAAAATTTTAAGATGCTAAAGTGGACTAGATAGTTTTCTTTATCATACTGGGTGAGTAAAAGTTTGCGACAAGGCTTATAGTCGGGTTGTCCACATGATTCTAAATCTTTATGAAATTGTTTCATAAAGTCGGAAAACATATCTTTACTCACTTCACCTGATTCGGGTGCGAGTGGAAAATCTACGGTTTTATGTTTAATATTATTTGGATAGATTAGATCTATCTCAAAATAATATCCCCAATCACCTTCATCTGGAATTGCTAGTATGTTAGAAGGGTTGGAGAAATGTTGAATATCACTATCATCTAACCAGCTAAACTCAGAGTGAGGTAGCGGTTTGGATAATGAACTACCATACAAATTATTTTGGTCATAATACTTCAGATGAGTCTGGTCATTGCCTACTGTTTCAGATTTTAACCTATGTTTATTTACAAATGTGAGACCACCGCGAATTCCTCGCTCAAATAAATTATACATCTCTGGATCTTGTAAGAGATGAATGGTCTCACCAGTCATTTTAAAAGCAGACTTAAATGACATGGCTGGCAGACTGACAAAGTGGACGGGATCTAACTTATCTTCTTCTAATGCCACTCGTCGAAACTCCTGAAATACATCAGCCAGCAAAAATACATCTAACTTAAGGTAGGCAATCATATATTCGCCAAATGTATGGCAGTCAAATTTTATCCATGCATCTTGTGCATGATCATAATCTTCGGTCTTACATTCTGCGCCGGTCAAATCATTTTTAAATTTATCTATGGGCGGAAGAGAAGTCTCGCCGAGTTTACTAATCGCATCAAAATATGCATATGGAAAGACTCCTTTCCGTGTGATGACTTCATCGGTTAGATTTGGGTATTGTTTCTTAAGATTTTGTGTTAGTGGAAGAGACTTTAGATTTTGCACGAGAGAGGCCAGTGAAGCAGTCATAAATTGGTAGGAATCTAAAAATTTTATATCAAAATAGACCGTCTTATTTTCTTTAGTTTTATCGACAGGCACTTTTGCTGTCATGGCCATAAACTTCTCTCTCGTTTGCGCTATTACATCAAGCTTCCACTCTTTCATTTGACCTAAACCTCCTTTTATTATCATATGGCTGTCGTAGCCCTTGAAATTATGGAAAATGACGGGTAATGTACGCCGTTTCATCCTAAGTGAAAAATTGCATTTTGAACAGAGTGCGTTTCTAAATTTAGCAGTGATGTGATCATGGTCGCGCACTTTCTTAATCTTATCATCGTCAAATGTTTTCCTACATTTGGGGCAAATGTTGCAACTATCAAATTTTGCTTGATCATCTGCTGTCATATGCAATGATCTGCGATAGAGTTCACCATCATGTTTTTGTTGAAATTTTACAGCCTGTTCGAGGAATTGTAGGAATTGGTAAATACAATCCTCACCTTGCCAGACGCTCATTTTATTTTGCCTACTCCTAAAGTGATCATGCCATACTTCATAGCAGGAAATGGCTGCTGGTCGATGGATGTTATCATCGATATAACATTCGATGTCAGCATAGATGACACGAAGAGGACTTAATTCATCACCATTCTCTCTATATGAAAACTCCTTATCTTTGGGCATGCGCTCCATTTGCAGTTTACCTCGCTTACACCATTCGTAATGAGTTTCAAATTTAGTTTTCCTCCTAAAGTGGCGAATACATCTGTCGCAGTAATATAACTCTCTACTAGAGTTTTCTAAGTGGTGGTATAAGCGAGAGATTTTGGGAATACCGCAGTAGTGCCATTCCTCACTATCATCCTGTTTTACTAATAACAGGTTTACTGTACGTTCATAACAACTCGAACGCGAGTTGTAGCGCACACCCTTCAATCCTTTTTCCCAAACATGGAGAACTATTTTGATGTTGTTCAATTTTTCAAATTTTTCTATATCTTTAATTTTCATATCGTCACTATTACAGTCATCGAAGTTTAATTCATTCTCCCACTGTTGATACTTACTCTTGCGGTATCGACTATTCTGCACATCATTATAGTGGAGAATGGAGAGGACGGCATACTTAAAACATTGCGATTCGCAATCTACAGAAATGACTGCTGCTTTATTTCTTAAATTTTTCGGAAGTTTAAAGGAGCCTCGACCACTATGATTTCCTAATAAACTGATTTTAATCATGGCGGTCTCAATACCATCAAAAACGAGTCCACTATCACGCTCGTTAAATTTATCTATATTTAATTTTAACCCTTGGATATGAAAATTTATCCAAGACTCACAGTCTACAACTTCGGTTGCAGGAGAGGAGGGTATGTGAAACTCCAACCTCTCTATTATTTGTCCAGTATGGTGGTCGATTTTTACATATTTTATTTTAAGATAGATGAGCGCCTTCATCCTAAAATTGTCTAAATTGTTGAAGAGCGCTTCTATCAATGATGAATTTTGATGAAACCATTCCTCAAAGTTAGCAATGGTTTCTGAGGAGTCCATCTGGTAGTTCCTCACTAAATTATTTATGGACACTTCAGTGAGTCGGATAGAGGAGGTACCGTTGGTGTAGGTATCGTTCGCGTGTGTATGTTGAAGTCTGTGCGAAGATAGTTCAAAACGTGTCTCGAAAGACTGAGCGCACAAGTCGCAAGAAAAGGAGACATCGTTAACAGAATCATCCCTACCTTCGGAGATTGATGCCGGCTTAGGTTGACAAACACCTCGCTTGATGTGTCGGGTGAGATCACGCTTCCTCGTGAAGATGTGTCCACAGTCAGCACATTGCCGATCGTCGCATTCCCGCGACAATGTTGATATGGACTCGCACGAGATGGAACTGGTATCACCTGAAAGAGAAATCATTCTTTCATCTCTGTTCAAGTGTCAGTATATTGTTACAACCTACCTTGACTCAACAACTCTAAACTTTCCTCGAGAAGGGAGGGTGTTGGTGATGAAGTTGATGCCTGAAATTGAGGAAGATGCTATTAGCCACACGTTTGAGGGAGATGAGAGAGGAAATTTTCAACTTACCATTTGAACGAAATTATGTTTAAGCTTGATACTTGAACAAGATAGAGACTTCACTCAAATTTGGAATTCACTAAAGAGCAGTTCACTTGTACGCCTCAAATACAGAATTCGCTAGACAACAGTTCACTTATGCGTCTCAAAGACAGAGTGAAATGATACGGATGTCACTTTGCTTATATACTTTCATTCTCTTCATTCATTGGATGTTCATTCTGATTGGTTGCTTGTTGATACTTAAGAATTAGAAAACATTTCAAAGTCATTATTCACAGTCAACATGACAAGCCCTCCGACAACATCAAACACAAAATTCTCTTCTCCATGCTCAACACCAAAGGCGCTCGTTACACCAAACGCTCCAAGAAAGGCGAAGGTGGAGAAGGTGTACCAACTGGACGATATCAGGAAGTTATCATTACCAGCGGATGAGGAAGAGGAGAGTGTATGTGAGAAGGAGTGTCCCGACTTAACAGGCGTGAGGTGGAAGTATCTCCAGTACGATACTGACGATGTGATGGAGATCAACAGCACGAAATTCCTCCACCAATTATGGGAGTGGTACACCCCTAACTCCCAGCCACGAACTATGGCAGAGTGGGAGTATATTGATAAAGTGAGGCTCGCAGTGGAAGAACGATTAAAGCAACTGAACTGTTTTTGTTATCTATGTGAAGCCAGACTCTGGGACGATATTGACGATGAAGACCTTTTGAAATACATGCCATAATAAATTTTTATTTCGTATTATCTTTGCTTTCATACTGACGTACTTGAATGGGGCTTCAGTGGATGATTTAACCATGTATACATTTTCATTTGGAAATAGTAGCACGCTTAGTCTAACTTGTAAATCTTAAAACATTTCATATGGACGATGATGATAGATGAAATAGTGTCAAATAAAATTAAGATAGCTTACACTTCTGATACAGGGATAGCAATCGACTGCGATCCATGTGTAAAGAGCTTGTTAGACTACGGATGGGGTTAAGTGGATGATTTAACCATGTATACATTTTCATTTGGAAATAGTAGCACGCTTAGTCTAACTTGTAAATCTTAAAACATTTCATATGGACGATGATGATAGATGAAATAGTGTCAAATAAAATTAAGATAGCTTACACTTCTGATACATGGATAGCAATCGACTGCGATCCATGTGTAAAGAGCTTGTTAGACTACGGATGGGGTTAAGTGGATGATTTAACCATGTATACATTTTCATTTGGAAATAGTAGCACGCTTAGTCTAACTTGTAAATCTTAAAACATTTCATATGGACGATGATGATAGATGAAATAGTATCAAATAAAATTAAGATAGCTTACACTTCTGATACAGGGATAGCAATCGACTGCGATCCATGTGTAAAGAGCTTGTTAGACTACGGAAGAGAGAAGTGTGTTATGTTGCGTGTGGCGCGTGAGTGTCCTCCCATTTCATTCCATTCATTATTTTTCTTCCCCTCTGCATTCCATATCCGAGGATATGTGGCGGGCTTGGGACCGCTTTAGCTGCATTAGAAGGTTGGCCCTTAAAAGAGCCCATGGGTCGTTCTCCGTCCACCGACACTCCTCTCACTTCTGCAAAAGCTCTGAAAGAAAAAGAATAGGAGATTAGATGAGCTACAAAAATGATCATGTTGAGGAAGCTTACTGGGAACTTTCTTCCGAACTTTTCGGACGACGAAGTCTTCAAGCTGGCCGGTAACGTCCATACTCATGTGGAGACATCGGACTCCGTCGCCCTCATAACACTGCTGTGTTACGTTGGGATCATCCGTGATGGTTGGGGCGTCGCACACATTGTTCTCAAAGAGGGGAAGATGGACTTCATACACTCTCCTTTTTCGACACTTCAAACGCTCATGCAGTCGCTCCACTTCACCCGTCAACCTCTTATTAATAACCTTCACCTCCTCCGTCTCCTTCACCACGCTTCGCATCCGCTCTATCTCTTCATCCTTCCTCGACACACTCGCCTGCAAACTCTCCACCAAACCTGCCTTCCTCATCAACTCGCTCCTTTCCGCCATCCATTCCTTCTCCTTCTTTCTCAAGCTCTCCAACTCTTCCCTTGTTGCCCTATACCCCTCAACCTTCACCTTCAGCTCTTCATTCTCCTTCAAAACTTTTCTATTATTACTTTCCAAAGCCATCACACGATCCTTCATTCTCACAAATACCTCCGTGTCATACGCCTCTTGCTGCCGTGGCGATGACGCTGCCATCGGCTTAGCCACTTCCTCCCCCTCCCACTCTTCCTTCAAATCCGCTATGTCCCCAAACAAATCTTCCATCACCGCATCCAAATCAACATCATCCTTCTTCTTCATATTCGCTCTCAACTCAACTTCCTCATTCGAACTCCCATCACTCGAACTCCCCTCACTCGCATTCCTCACCACTTTCTCCCCAATCACGTCCTGTATCGCTGCCACCGCCTTTGTCACCTCTTCCCTCTCCAACAACTCTCCCTCAAACCATGCCTTGAACCCCTTCTCTCCGATGTTCCCACTCTCACACTGCAAATGCGCCTTCATAAATTCCTTCTCATCCCCCATCACACATTTCCGACAAGACACACACAACCTCAACATCACTTTCCTCTCATGGCCCATCGTCCCCTCTTTTTCTTTTAAATGTTTCTTGAGTTCGCTACCTCTAGCAATCTTGCCACAACTGCACTTCCCCACTAGCATCTTGGCGTTACTCGCTTTCGTCATGATAATTCTGTAAAGATAGAGTAAAATTTGATAGCAAGTGTTTATAGGATACTACTTGCTGATATGTATTGAAAGACTAAGTCACCAAACATTTGATAGCAAGTCAGCAACCGTTTGGGTGTTAAGCTCTTGAATCCGTTACAGGCATTACTCAGAGGGGATCTTATCCCAGCTCCAAGGCCTCGACCCACAAATCCAACCTCGATCGGACAGAGCGTGCGTCATATCACTGTGTTGGTATCCGGGCCCCAGTTTTGACATGAAAACCGGTGGAGTTATTTACAAGAGGAAACGACCCAAGTCACAGAGACTCATAAACGACTGCTTTTTATTCAAAAACTTTAATTATTATCATTAAATATGAATTTAAATTTTTCAGTATTTTAGTACTACTCATAAAACGTTTATAAGTAGTCTGTCACCTTCAGCATAGCAAACGCTGTCGAATGTTTTTTGAATCAAGTCTAAAGGACTTGTAGAAGCAAAGTTATAGCCGTTTGAAGATTTCGGCCTACTATCATCAAATGGTCAGTCATGCTATACTGACTAACCTATAAGTCTGACACCTTAGCTGATATCAGCAATGTAAAGTCAGAAGTCCGATATCGGACCTCAAGAGAAACGACTTACCTGTAGTCAGTTTCTCAACTTAGTGAAATTCCTCTCCCGATCCCGTTCTTATATACCCTGTGAATATGCAATCGATAAGAGGGGGGGGGACGTCAGTGAAATTTCAAAATTTGATGAAAAATGTTTTGGTGACGGTCCCAGGTCGAAATTCCACACTTTGGAAAATTTTCAAATTTTTACCCATACAAAGCCACTCTGACACTTAGGATTTTTTCAGGTGAGCGAGCTCCGACCTAAAGTCTTGTAACCGCTCTAACTTTTGAATGAAGACAGATAGGAACAAGCCGATTGTTTCACTGAATTTGTCTCACTCTTAGCTTTCAAACGAGCTATCGCACGACAAAATCCGTCCACTGGAAGCCAAAATCGAAGCAAGCTGTCCAGAGGGGGGGGGACGTCAGTGAAATTTCAAAATTTGATGAAAAATGTTTTGGTGACGGTCCCAGGTCGAAATTCCACACTTTGGAAAATTTTCAAATTTTTACCCATACAAAGCCACTCTGACACTTAGGATTTTTTCAGGTGAGCGAGCTCCGACCTAAAATCTTGTAACCGCTCTAACTTTTGAATGAAGACAGATAGGAACAAGCCGATTGTTTCACTGAATTTGTCTCACTCTTAGCTTTCAAACGAGCTATCGCACGACAAAATCCGTCCACTGGAAGCCAAAATCGAAGCAAGCTGTCCAGAGGGGGGGGGACGTCAGTGAAATTTCAAAATTTGATGAAAAATGTTTTGGTGACGGTCCCAGGTCGAAATTCCACACTTTGGAAAATTTTCAAATTTTTACCCATACAAAGCCACTCTGACACTTAGGATTTTTTCAGGTGAGCGAGCTCCGACCTAAAATCTTGTAACCGCTCTAACTTTTGAACGAAGACAGATAGGAACAAGCCGATTGTTTCACTGAATTTGTCTCACTCTTAGCTTTCAAACGAGCTATCGCACGACAAAATCCGTCCACTGGAAGCCAAAATCGAAGCAAGCTGTCCGGAGGGGGGGGGGACGTCAGTGAAATTTCAAAATTTGATGAAAAATGTTTTGGTGACGGTCCCAGGTCGAAATTCCACACTTTGGAAAATTTTCAAATTTTTACCCATACAAAGCCACTCTGACACTTAGGATTTTTTCAGGTGAGCGAGCTCCGACCTAAAATCTTGTAACCGCTCTAACTTTTGAATGAAGACAGATAGGAACAAGCCGATTGTTTCACTGAATTTGTCTCACTCTTAGCTTTCAAACGAGCTATCGCACGACAAAATCCGTCCACTGGAAGCCAAAATCGAAGCAAGCTGTCCAGAGGGGGGGGGGACGTCAGCCGAAAATTTTTTCTCTCCGATTTCGCTGGAAACATCCTTCCTAACCCAAAATTTCACGTAGATTCCGAATCTGGCCTCCGTTTTCTCATCCGATGCTTCGTTTGGGCGCTACACACCAAAACGTCCCAAATTCTAACTCTGTTAAAATTTTGAAGAAAAATTTTTTCTCGCCAATTGCCTTGAAACTCACCCTACCGATGCAGAATTTTACGCTGAATCCGAATCTGGCAGCCATTTCACCATCCACGACAACCTAGACGGTCGCCCACGTCAACCTAGACGGTCGCCCACGTCAACCTAGGCGGTCGGCCACGTCAACCTAGGCGGTCGGTCACGTCAACCCATACGAGACCAACACATCCGAGTCTCACACGCTGTCGTTGCAGAGGGGGGGGGAGTCAGCGAACATGTTGTGAACCCACCTGGCCGGCACACCACGACAGACTCTGTCGTTCCAGAGGGGGGGGGACTCAGACCCGAAGCACCACGGCGGCCGACCACGACACTCTGCCGTTCCAGAGGGGGGGCGCCGGTCGAGTGTTTGTCACTTGCTTACTACTCTTGTGTACGTTTTGAGTTGTATTAGCTGACTGTGTGAATCTCTCACCTTGTTCCTGTTATCAGTTGTTATTTGGTCCTGAAGAAGAATACCGAAATATCGACTTCAAGATTTTTTGATTCCTGATTTAGCCAGCGGCATATCTTATTCATAAGAATACAAGTTGCAATAATGTGCAGAAATCTATTGTCAAGGAATTTCCATCCTTTGTTTCCTTAGCTTCACAACTCTTTGTCCTTCTCAACAACTTTTGTCCTCTGGATACAAATCCAGGTGTTATATCGATAGGTGTTGGGGAGGACGAATTATTGGAAAATGATCTCCTGGACCATGAGTGAGGCTATCAAAGCTGTCCCAAGTCCTCTTCAGAAATGTGCGAGGTATACGGCAGGATCAGAAGCTGCAATTTTTGCAATGAACACGATTTACTCAGAAGAAGCAACATTGTTGATTGATGCTCGAATTTAACACGATGAACAGAAAAGCAGCATTACACAATATTAAAATGCTTAGTCCATCGATCTCTTTATGCATAATCAACTCCTACAGGGGAGATGGTCGCCTATTTATGTCTGGTGGTGGAGAGATCATGTCTCAGGAAGGAACAACACAAGGTGACACGTTAGCTATGCCTTGGTACTCTATCAATACTTCAATAATGATACATTTTTTAAAGGTTCATGTGCCGAATGCAAAACAAGTCTGGCTAGCGGATGATTCGTCTGCAGGAGGAAAGCTGAATGATTTGTATGAGTGGTTTAACAACCTCGAGATAGAAGGGGAAAAGATGGGATATTTTGTAAATGGGAAAAATGTTGGCTGAAATCAGGAGATAAAATGAGATATGCGAAGCAGATGTTGGGCAATAAGATAAACGTCACAGTTGAAGGAGAGCGATATCTTGGTGCTGTTTTGGGAAGTAGAAGTTATAAAGAAATATACTGCAAGAAAAAAGTAGAAAAGTGGGTCAATTAATTGAAAGTATTGACTGAAATATCAAGATCACAGCCTCAAGCGGCATTCACAGCTTTCAGTAAATGCTTCAAATCGAAATTTACCTTTTTCATGAGAACTATATCCGATTTTGATGATTTCCTTGGACCATTAGATGACACCATCACTGATGAATTTATTTCGACTCTCTTTGATTGTGTTGGTCCTCTATCGAAGGATTTGCAAGAGTTTCTCAAGCTTCCCATTTCTCAAGGGGGATTGGGTTTGCCTGATCTTGTATCAGAACCCTCTTTCCAACACCTATTATCAAAAATGCTTGCAGAATCACATGTATCATCAATTCTGTCGCAAAGTCTCATAAGAAAGAACGATGATGCGAAATTGACGAAAATGAAA
The DNA here is from genome assembly GCA_907163375.1 of Prostheceraeus crozeri. Lineage (NCBI taxonomy): Eukaryota > Metazoa > Platyhelminthes > Polycladida > Euryleptidae > Prostheceraeus > Prostheceraeus crozeri. The sequence goes on along the minus strand of CAJQUW010005144.1, from coordinate 331,258 downwards.
ATTGAACATTTGAAATCAGATTATCTAAAATCAAAAATCAAGAATGTTGAAGAAGTGATTTCCCCTGAAATGTTGAGATTCGCAAAACAAGCAAAAGATAAAGGGGCAAGTTCTTGGCTCAGTACAATACTATTAGAGGATCAAGGATTTTCACTGAATAAAGAACAATTCAGAGATTCTCTACGATTGCGTTATGGTTTAATATTGCCCATTTTACCATCATTTTGCACTTGTGGAGAGAAATTCACCATGAATCATGCTCCTTCATGTAGAAAAGGTGGTTTCATTTCGCTAAGGCATGATGGGATTCGTGATCTCTTGACCGGCTCACTAGCCAAGGTATGCAAAAATATCGAGTCCGAGCCACATCTGCAGCCACTTTATAATGAATCCTTTGAGTTAAAATCTGCCAATATTTCATCAGAAGCACGGCTGAATATTAAGGCAGGTGGATTTTGGTCGCTCGGAGTAACCTCATTTTACGATGTGCGTGTTGCACACGTCAATGCTCCACGCAACCAAAATAAATTTACCTCTGAAATTTTTATCCAAAATGGAGGGTAAGGTAAAGAGTGCCGACAATTTTTGAAGACACTTGCCCGGAAACTGGCCACAGGCGATCAAGAGAACTATTCCTCCGTGATGACGTGGCTCCGAACAGAAATATCTGTAGAAATAGTAAAGTCAGTTAATCTGTGTATCAGAGGTTCACTTGTGCCCTTCAAAAAAGAGTCCGCCAATGTCATCATGGAAGACTTTTAGTCTAAATGCATTTCGTGCCGATATCTTTTGATGTTTTCAAGAGCACTCATTTTTTAATGTCTCCTCTTATGAAGTGACTTTATTGGTCTCCATACTGAGACGCTAGATTTCTATGTTTGTATCCATGCTTGTAAATATTTGAGAATAAAGTTATATTGCATTAAAAAAAAATCGCAAAAGCTTTAGTCGACTGGAAACCTGTTAACAGTCGTATAATTCTTGCTAAATGCAAATCAATCCAATGTAATCTCGGAATTATAGCGTGCTACGCCACAACGAAAAGCGACTCTGAGGAAGAAAAGGACGAGTTCTACTACCAGTCTTTCTACGACAAGACACCATCAATGATATCCCAAAGCGATGCATGCGAGACTGCCTAGGGGACATGAACGCTTAAGTTGGAAGAAACAAGGAATGTATGGAGAAAGGTATGGGAAGAGAAATCTCTAATGAAGAAGCCAATGCGAATGGAGCTCGCTTCGTAAGCTTCTGTACCTTCAATCAACTTGCTACTGGCGGAACAGTTTTCCAGAAGAAGGATGTGCACATGTACACATGGACGTAACCGGATCGGAGGACAAGAAACCAAATATATCACATTGCTGTTTCAGCTGAAAGAAGGAAGTCTCTACTCACCACGCACCTTCAGAGGGGCTGATATTGGAAGTGATCAACTCCTCGTTGCGACTATCCTACAAAAATTGAAGACTAATAAAAGAAATGGAGAATCTGTTAAGCGGTGTGATGTATCACAATTGAATAGCACAGCTACGAGAGAATGCTTCCACATTCAATGCCGCAATAGATTCGCTGCTCTTGGTATTTTGGAAGACAAGTACCAATCAATAAATTAGCGATGGAAAGACATGAGAGATGTCTATCAAACTGTTGGCAAAGAAATCCTTGGGTTTAAGACAGGACACAGAAAGAAATGGATCAGCGAGTCTACATGGGATCTGATATAGAAAAGAAAGGAACAAAAGCGTAAAATGGAGAGGAAATGTAATGACATTGATGAAAGAAATATTGAAGCTGCCAAGTACTGGAGTCTGCACAAAGATGTAAAGCAAAGTGCACGCAGAGATAAAAGGCAATACCTAGAAAACCAAGCTGAGAAAGCAGATAAGAATTGCTTTACGTGAACATCACAAATATCAACATGCACATAGTTGAAGATGCATAAGGAACAGTATTTTGCAAATGAATAAGAATATCTGCTTGTCTTCGTCCGCGGTCGACGTATGTTGCCGTGAATTTTTCTCGTATTTCTTGTAAGTTCACGAAGCTCAAAGAACTCTCTTAGAGGATGCTCAGAGTGTTTTGACACTTTATTGAGTAGTGTCTTGCACATATTGTCACCTGCATCAAATAACTTGACCTGCCAATGATCTTCACCAATGATTCGCATGGCTCACATTTCAACATTATTGAGTCGTTTGCGTAAATACATTGGGATGTTACAAAAAGCAGAAAAAAGATACAATAAAAATGGACGAATAAAACTATTACATGTACTCGTATATGCATTAGCAAGCACATCGCATGGACAGTTGATGCGTTTGAGATTATAAGCAAATACAATATTTTCGATGCTCGTTTGATGAGATAATTGACATGCATGCATCATCTCATATCACTGGATAAATGACAACCCGAAAACAACAGAGAATCAGTACTTTGTAAGACATTATTATCAATAAAAACAGGAGATGCAGTTAAATTGGTACGGATGATTACATCCATTACAAAGCACTTAGAGAAATTCAACTCGAGACCGTTGTTTCTCGACCAAATCATTACATTATCAATCTCATCCTGCAACTTGTCTTAACTTTGATTTCGTATACAATGTAGAGCAGTCAGATCGTCTGAACATTTTTCAAAAGTAGAGTTCGAGCCCACAGATGACAAAGACTCATTCCATCACAAGACAGAACAGCACAGGCCCGATGACGTTTCCCTGGGCCACACCATTTGGAACGTCAACCCAAGACGAGTCCTCTCCGCGTAAAGACGCTCTTTGAGTGCGACAAGACAAGTAGCTTGATATCCAGGTAGTCAGCTGGAAAGTCACCTTGTATCGAATACACGATTCGAAAATAGAAGCAAGTAGTTGCTTGTCAAAAGCCTTAGAAATGTCCAAAGTTGCCACCCGAACGCCACCAGAGGTGTTATCTAAAAATTTAAGGATATGCAGATAAATCGTAGTCAAAGCCACACTCGTCCTTCTGCTAGGCCCTGGCACATACGCGAATTTACTTGATCAAATATTGCTTTGGATGGATGGGACCAAACACTTGGCACACACCAATTTCTCCAGTACTTTTGAAATTGTAGGCAAATGTGATATAAGTCTGTATTCACTGACGTTGCATGCTGAACTGCGTTTCGGAATTGGTATCACTGAAGCCACTTTAAAACACAACGGTACACGGCCTTCCAAAAGAAGTTGATTGAAGATTCGAGTGATGGCTGCAGTCAGAGCGAAGTGACAGTCGCCATATACCCAATATGGCAATCCATCAGTACCACATGCTTTTCTCTTTAAATTACTTAGTTGGTCATCAACTTCCTTCTCACTCAATTCCAATTCCACATCTGGAAGATCTTCATTTGTAAAGATAGGTAACTGTCAATTAGCAGTTTGAAAATTATTCAGGAAGTGCTGATTAAAATCTTCACATGTCAGTGTATCAGGAATACAACTTTTACTGCTACTTCTTCGAATAGTTTTGATTACGTTCCACAGGTATTTGATATTCCCCGATTTAACGGCTTTGATCATATACTCAGATTTCAAATAACGTGTATGTTTGATAACCTCCTCACGTAATCTGTTATACTTCTCACGCTGTCCATTGGCAAAAGCTTTGTCTCTGTCATTTATGAGAATCTTCAATGACAAACTCATCCATGGATCCTCAGCATCTCTAGTCCGAACAGTATAAAATGGAAAGAAGTAATCAAACACACCAAAGAGACATTCCTGGAAATGACTTGCAGAATGATCCAAATCATCACAAGAATTAATAAGACCAAGCCAGTCTGTGTTATGAATCGTTTTGAAAAAAGCCATGCGACCATTGTTGAACCTTCTTGCCCTGATCTTTTTTTAATTACCCGAAGTGTTTTGTGCTTTATCAGGACACCATATAAGTAATTGAACAATTATCAGAGCGACCAATCGGAACTACTTTCGGAGATACCATACCACCAAAATTGGGAAACAGTTGATCTAGAACTCGATTACCCTCGCTAGAACGTCTCTTAATAGTCTCAATGAAGAAACGCATGCCATATGATCGTATTGATGGGAAAGATCATTAAAATCCCCCCAAAAATACAATACGAGGGCGGATTTGATGAGATTCGTTGATCATCACATGATCAACTAAGTTCATAATACAATCAATTGCAGATTCATTCAATTTCCTCTGGTTGTGAATGAAGGGAGCGATAACGTAAGGGGTCCGGTCTTAGAATTTTGTGGAACCATAGCTTACGACGAATGGATCTCAAGACAGGACACTGCGATGATGATTCACATTTAGCAGCTCTGATCGGGAATACTGCTGGCGCATGGGAGCAGAGAGGAGAGACTAGGCATAGCGGAGAGCGAAGAAAGAGATTGCCAAATTACGTAGCCGCTTGAACTGTTGTGTGGGGAGTTTGATGCAGAGATGATCTGATGTCAGCAGGCGTGTGGGCAGTTAACAGCGGTCTCAAGCATAGATGAACATGATAGAGATACAGGAGGGAGGCGCGTATGAGTCACGATGTTAAGGGAAGAAATTCCGAAACAATCGAGATGACCGTATGAGTAGAGATCGTGAGATGTTGAACAGTTTATAAGTAATTGTTAGCACGACAGAAGTAGTTGAATGTACACCATTAGAGAGAGAGGAGAGATCACCAAATCTATAGATGTAAAAAAACCGAGCACGCGGAAATACAACCACTCGCTACGACGTCAACACAAGTTGACAGGGACCACAGACACAGAGGGTGGCTGTAGGCATTGAAAGCGGGCAGCTCACATGGTATTCGAGAAGCCTATAAAATCTTAAAAGAAACTACTTGAGACGTGAAAAGAAGAGGAGAGACACCTGTTCGAGACAAATATGGAGTTTTGATTTCTACAGATGATGGCATACGGTAGAGATGGGTAGAGAATTTTTGCGAGGTCATGAACAAGGCAACGAGACAGCATGATGAACTCGAAGTACCAGAGGCCGAAGAAGATATAGAGCTGCCATTACATCCAAAAACCGTCAGTGAGGTTTAAAGAGCTCTCAAAAGCATGAAACGAGGAAGGGCACCTGAATAAGGCGGAATAATGAGCGAAATGATGGAAATCGAGAAAAAATTTCTCTTGGCCTTATCTGTCGATTTTTCAATCAGATATGGGAGACAGAGCTGAAACCTTATGAGTGGGAAACGGCTATTCTCATAAAACTTCCCAAGAAAGGAGACCTCACAAATTGTGGTAATTATCGAGGTATATCATTGACATCGCATATCGATGAATTTGCCAACTGCCTGAAACAAAGACACCAGACAATGGGCATGTGAATACTTTACGGCCACAAATCATGGTGCGATGACGACACCATCCTCCGGAAATTTCTCGTCTTCGAGAACAAGGTCTTGCCAAGAATTCTCAGTGTTAGACGGCAAGATAGAGTCCGCAATGACGTCACACGCGAAGCAACAAAATGCCCTACATCGATGAACTTGCTATGAAGAGCCGATGGAGATGGTTTGGCTACATGTTACGAAGGGATGGCCGGTACATCAAGGAGCCTATCCAATGGGCACCGACTGGAACGCGCCGACGAGGAAGACCGCGACCGACTTGGGCGAGAACGATAAAGACGGAGGCTTGAGACTGTCGGCAGCAACTGGAGGAAGTAGCAATGGATCGCGATGAGTGGAAAGAACTAACGAGGGCCGTTTGCGTCGAACGGCGTTGCAGGCGGTAGCAGGTAGCAGGTAACATGCATGCTGCAATTACAGTAGATACTGTCTAAATAGCAAATGCTCGCAGGTTTGGATATCTATAAATTTGAAATCTTTTCTAAAACTTAAGCTAGAGCCATCTGTGCAAAAATTTTGACAGCTTACTCTGATTTTATTACTAATGGATCAACGAGAGAGTGAAATTGAGAAATGTCAAAACTTGATAGCTTCTAATAATTGCTGCATTATTCATCGATTTTATTTGTTTTGGAATCGGTTGCCATCTTCTATGGCTGCAGGATTCAAAAACATAGGTCTTGCATATTGAAGGATGGCATTTATTTTACATGATACAAATTTGATCTATTTTTCATGCTTATTTCGAAGTTTCATGGTTTAAATCAAGAGTTTTATTGTAAGTCGGATTCGAAGAATGGCGGTTGTGGCATTTTCTTATTTCAGTTGTTCTGTTGATGATCAGTTCACACCCAATGCTCATGGAACACATGATCTATGGTGGCCTTCTTTTTAATATGTCTGTCATAAACTTGACGTTAAGAAATATCATGAGAAAGAAGCGTCCTTAAGAAGAACGCATTTCATTGTATTATATGTTCTCGAAGCAGCCTCTTCGAAATACTTAGTTAACTTAATTACCATAAAGATATATTAGCTTTTTACGAATTTCTTTGACGTTTGTTTATCTTTCTCTTGCGTCTGTCAGTTTGAACAGAAATACAAATAGTCACAGGAGTAATATTAGACGACACAGATAACTCTGATTGCCATGAAAGACACTAATATGTTTTACCTACGCCTTAATGATTATGAGCTCAGAATATGAAAAATCTGAAAGAATGTCTGACATTTTTTCTCTGACTTTGTGACTTGGATGAATACGAGAATTGACAAGCATGTCATAGATTCATAATTAATGCGCGAAATTTATCCGACTGATCCTGACATGAGGCAAATAATGGAATCCGAAAATTTCAATCGCAAATTTGAAGAAAGTAAATCAATACAAACAATTTGGAGCCTGGAAGATTTTGCTGATAGCCAAATTTGAAAATAAAATAATCAGCTATGTACCTTGTGTAGCCCTTTAACGGACGCATTATGAAATACAGGCGGAAATGTCTTTTCTCTGTTGAAGCCTGCTCATTAGACTAAATGCACGATACACAAAATATTCAAATTATTGAGTTTAACTGCTGCTTAGAATTTGCTGCCATATGGAGCATATATTCAATAAAATTTTGAAGAACGGCGATTGTGATTAGAAAAAATTGCGATTACACAACAATGTAAATAATCAAAATGTTTTTCCCATCTCACTTCATGATGGAAAGCATCAAAAATACGTTGCACATGAATGCATTCACATGTCTTGTGAAGTATAATATTTAGTTTCCACACCGTAATATTACTGTATATTGCATCATATATTTATACATAAGTTAAAATGAATAACGAAGTTTTGCTAAGTGAACGCTAAAAATATCAGGTCTACACACTGGCGCCACATTCGATAAAAAAGGCCCTTTTCTATAGCACGTGCATAGTATCCGATATATGCAAAATTCCCACTTTTATAGTTTTATGCGCTTTATTGACGAACACCGCTATAGGCCTATTTAGTCGACAGATCAGCATTATTCTTGCTCAATGCTGTGGCAGTTCTCCATCATCCTTTGGAACACACAACAGCATACATGTGTGCATAAAAAGTCACATACCTACAAAATAATCTAGCATTAGATCATCGATCATTGTAATTATAATCATGACAGGAAAGGAACTAACATGCCTATGCGCAATAGCATAGTTCAGAGGATGGGCTGCGTGAATGGAAATGAACGGTCGCGGGTTCGACGCATATAAGCTAGGATTTTCGCATTTTGATTGTCTGATTTTTACGTGTTTAGCATAGGACTAGCATTTACTACTGAAAGGCTTCTGCTTTCCCTATCACATGCTTGTCGCATGACAAAACAAATTTCCTGTGAGATGGAGTCCTTGATACGTGAAAAATTCTCTTATATAGCTTTGATGCGGAATATCTTCACTTTTACCATCAAAAAAGATCTACGGATAGCAAACAATTAAAAAAGCTTTTTGTCCTCAAGCGGGCAATACTGCCATATGCCAACAAAATAAGTATAGCCCGCATATTACACACCGCATATGTTTGTTTTGTCAGATATCATGTTGACCAAAAATAATGACATTCAATCGCCATGATTAACTAAATGTAAGCACAATTTTCTGGCTCTTTCGTAAAATTCTTCTCCGGACTCTGAAGCCAAATCTTGCGAAAATTGGCCACTCCGATGTGACATTGCGCCAGCAGAAACAACGGACGAAATCTACATCGACTATTCTGTTATTTAATGATAAATTGACCAAGTGCTTAATTTTAAGCATTAATGCTTAAAATTAAGCACTTTTGTACCTATCTTTAAAGGCAGATTTCCATCTTCCAACTGCTTGTGAGCGCTTGCCGCTTTGGGATGTCACCAAACATTATCCAAATAAAAAATCCTAAAAGTTAATCCACCTTGACGGCTTTAGTTGCAGAAATAGATAAAAAATACGAAATTTTGCCTCCTTGAAAAATTGACTTCTAAAATCAACGTGTTGAAAATTCATGATATCAGTTTCATAAGAGCGGTTGCATTACACAAATCGGCTATTTTGATCATTGTCAACAAAATATCATTATTAACAGGGTGTCTCTAACTAAATAAAGTGGTACAGCTTCGTTTCAAAATGGTTAGAAAAGTGCTTAAAATTAAGCATTTTCGTGGTCAAATTATCATTAACGCAAGATCCGTTTTCAACAGAATTAACGAATTGAGACTACGTGCCTCCAAGGTTACTCCCGACGTTATCTGCATCACCGAGACATGGTTCGACATCAGTTTTGATGATGGATCAATCTCTATTCCTAATTTATCAATTGGTGGGATCAGACCGTGATGTTCACGGTGGTGGCGTAGCCATCTACAGTAAATTCAATCTTAGCTTTTCTGTCATAGTCCCCACGTATTAGTATATTGAAGGCGAGCATTTTATGTCTATATTTGCATGAATTTGACGCGCACATTTGTCTTTTGTCTCATCCACATTGGGAAAATAGTACGGGGTCATGACATTATGACTGAATTTCTTCAAACTTTGATAGACAGTTTTTCGTGGAATCATGTCATTATTCAAAGCGAGCAAGTTAGAGCAAACAAATTACATCATAGGAGGGATCACACACCTCATACAGTGAAATGTTTTTGTCATGTAATTCTACATTGAAACTGTAGAGTATTGTAGACTGACAAAATGTAGTTTGCATAAATGAACTAAAAAAAAGAATAATGAATTTATATTTCGATGACAATCAGACACAACTTCGCATGCATAAATTACTTTGTTGAAGCAAATTTTAATTAATTTTCTTTTGATTATCTACTGCATCATGGTCACTGCAAGATCACGTAAATTGATAAAGAAGGCTTGACTGCTTAAATTGTCATGCTTGTAAGCCTACTTATGAGCGCAATTTCAAAGAAAAATATGTGCTTTATCAATGAGGATTGGACAAATTGGTCTTCTCATTCACAACCACACAACCATTCTCCCATATTACATCCTACTGAATTGCCGACATAATGAGAAGGCAATTAAACAAAGTAATCAAACACCTTGGAATGTCTACCTGTTGATTATATGTAAAATATTTGATGTTTTCCATATATTATATGAACCCCACTGACTGTCGCTATTTTGGGAAGTCATACTTTGATACTTAACAGACAAGAAAAATTCTTGTGGAAAAATCCTATAGAATTTCAATTTTGATGTATTTAAATTTGTGCATTGATGTTTAAGTCTAATTTACTGTCCTCAATTGAATCATTCAGCCACAAAGAATGATTCTAGCTTAATTGCCTTTCGTCACAGGGCTAAAAAAGGTGTCGTATTGTTTTATGCTGTTTCTAAATTTCTCCTTCAATCCTTGTATTGCTCATTCCGAAAAAATCTCTTTCTAATATTCAATATTTTAACCAGAATATATGGATGCAGAAGGTTTTGAATAATTCGTATTTACTAGGGAGCTTACGTAAATGAAAATGAATAATAACTATTGATATTTTTTAAAGCAACAATCTGAATTCAAGAAAGAGTACAAAGACAATGCAATACAGTGGATTGTCATCTTCTGACGAGTACCTTTCATCCAAGCAGTTTATTATGAACAAATTGATAGTTCTTGTCTCGATGCTATCCATATTCAGAAAAGTCGATTCCGATAATCTCAATATGTACGATCTATACAGCTCAATTTTTTCAGCATTACAATCCTGATTGACAGGTTAATTGAGTTAAAGATAGTATAGCTCTTTTACTTCATGTTGTTTTATATTCAAATTGTCTAAGACTGTCACGAAGTCGCTTGCAATATCAGATAAACGTTATTTCTGAGCTTGCTTAATGCTCCTTGAAATTCCGTTCAAATATCTTCCGAATAATCTTGAAATTGGCAGTTGGATGCCTTCAAGTATTTTATTGTTGCCGCTTGTGAACTATCCAATTTCTAAGTTGCATTTATTTTTTAAATCGTCATTTTTAAATCAGATAAAGAGTGCAGGAATATTTGTCATTGAATAACTCAAAAATGCACAAATTACAAATTCTACTTCATCCATCTGTATTTCAACATTTCCCTACTTGCTGGTTAGAAGGGAGTACAAAGCGAATTTAATATACTGTCAGATAGGATTGGAGCGAATTTACATACATTAATAGCAAGATCGAAATTTCTCCTTTCGGAATATCAAAATATGTAACAAGCAAACATAGAATTTTAAAATCCAAATCTAAACACAAATAGTTGGAATAGCATGCAATTGCACCTGCTCAAAATCAGTCCAAACACAATGTCGGAGACTTTGTTCGCAACAGCACAGATTTTTCGAGAAAATTTATGAATTTTCTATTTATATATCATACTTTTTGGCGCAATGTCGTCCAAAAGCTTCGGATTGGAATGTTGTCAAATGGACGCAACATTAACTAAAGCGTTAAACTTTTGCAGAGATCCCAGCAGTTGATGACTATGAAATGGACTAGTTGATAGGGTACTCACTTCAACGTTTTATTCACGACGAAAGCTGAAAATGAACCAACAATTCTTGTGTCCATCCATATCTTGCTGAGAGGTAAATGCAAATTTCTCTGTAAAGAAATTGAGAGTTGAGAGCAGCGTAATCAGAACATGCAACTTAGCAAACGAACAACAACCGACATGACATTCACGCATCAAAATGAGGTTGCCGACACATTGAGTTGTTTTGCTCAATTGATTGCTCAAAATACATTGAGTATTTTGCTCAATTGTAAAGAAGCGATAGGGAATGTTGGAATAAACAAAAACATGATCATGATAAGTGATAAAAAAAGCATCAATCTAGCTCGATCGTTCTGTCTTTGACTGACTATCAAAACAGGGATTGGTAGGGATATCATGTTTGTCTCATATCAATGAAGCGGTAGAGGTTTGCTGTTGTTAGATGCCTATAGAGCAGTGAGCAATCGTCTCGACGATATGCAGAACGTCTTCGGTAATTTCGCAAAGCCTACTGACGGCTATTCGAAATTCATAGCGAATAACTTCGTGCTAAGTATCCCGAACTTATTCAACTTGCAATTCCGTCTATCGAGAAAACAGCATCGGTTAATCTGCGTAGTTGTTGCATGCTATGAAAGCAAAACGATTCTACGCAAGTTATTGCATCTATACGTAAATTAGATACAAAGCAAAATAATGTGGCTGGTACCTTTTTGATATACTAACCTGCATAAGATTGCTTTATCAGTTATTCACGTGCTGAATTGACCTTATCAAAATTATGCCTAGCAGTAGATAATGCAGGCTACATGCATGCGAATGTGATTAACGTTCAACACACATTTTTTGTTGATACACATCCCGAAAACGTGGGCATGCACCAGCTTGATACCAAATCTAGCATGGCTAATCAAGCAGGAAGCCAAAATATTGGGTCTTGGCTAGGTCAAGTTGCAATGCGAAGTCTCTCCGTCCAGAAACCACCGAATCCTGGATGGTCTTCATCAATCTCTAATAGGGCCTACTATGATCGCCAAAGCATCGAATTTTGCAAGCTCTACACTGATCACACAAGGTTTGTTTTATCAACAAAATGTGTGCAATGATATGAATTCTTCAGATCTGAAAGAATCATAGGGCGTTCCCAACATTCAATGTATGGAAATTTGTTGTCTGTTCCCACGATCAAGCATTTTGTTGTGATCATAGTGAGCTGCAATTTCAGCTAATCATGCTTAAGGACAATTTACGTTCAATTCTATTTAGACCCACTGCTTCAAGGGTGCCTCTCTATGATCGACGCTTATAGTCGTGAATAAGTGAAGTTGCTGCTGTTGATTTGGATATGCCGTTGTTCTGAATTGAATGTGCCGCTGTTGTTCTGGTTACAAACGCCGTAGTGAATGTTCTTTATGTGCAATTTTGTGTATACTTCATACTCTGCAGAAAAGTTTGGAAAATGAAAAATACATAACTTGAAATTAATGTCTCATCTAATCTTGCTCAAACATTACTTGCTTGTTCTATTTGTTCTTTAAGAGTTACAGAATTTATGGACGTACGCACGGAAGAATTTATTTACACTGTTTGTGCCAATTTTTCAGCTAATATCGCTTAACATCGTTATGGACAGCAGGCTAAATCAATTGATAAATGACACAACCATTGAGTCTACTGAAAGGAATAGCTGCAGGCAGAGGACATGTTGAAATTAAACAACAATATGCAAATTGCATCTCATACTACAGGGAGCACTAAAGATGTTTTGAGGCAAGTTTGTCTCAGACCTACTTCTTGCTCTTTGTCTTCATGTCCCAGTGATTGAATGCTTTACAACGAAATTTTCTGTCATTAATCAAAATTCCAAAAAACTGTAGGAAACACTTCGCAGCTTCATGAATGAAGATTGAACTTGTTGTCTGACGCTCATCTATGAGATAGGACGCATCCTGATTCTTAAAATGTGGAATGAAGTTTAGCTCCCTTACTTTGGCGCGTCAATGAAACCGGCTACAGATGTCCGAGATTTTATAAACATAGACATAATCGTGCAAAAAGCAACATCATTAAAAATAGTCGCAATAACCATTGACGAGAGCCCACTCCGAATGACCTTCATGTGAGAAAGCTTACAACATAAAATTTGATTTTTAGCTTTACATTATATGTGTCTGAATTCAGTCACGTATCGAGAAAAAGTGACATTTGACAGTGTAGCTGTAACGAATGCAAGTGCGTCATCGTTGTAGGTAGTCGTTGTAGAACTCTCAAAACCTCCTGGCCTTCAATTCCTCTCAATACATGGCCTACTGCACTGCGAATCTTTTATTTGGAAATGATCTGCTGCAAACAGATTTCATGGTGAATAACTTTGTACCAAATGTTTTCAAACCTATCTAGATGACATCATCTATCTAGCGCTCATGCATGACGGGTTTGATACAGTGCTTAGTTAGGAGGCCATGCTTTCAATTTTATACATGGAAATTATAGCGAGTGATGGAGAAAACATGTGATCCCATTTGGTCAACCTACTAATTTGTAATGACTTCAGTAATTACACTGAATTTCATAGTCAATAAAGCAAACGAATTTAAGTAAATCTTCAATGTCTGCAACTTTCAGATTATAGGCATATATTATTTCAGATATATATCTGATCCCCATTTCCTTTTACGAAGTGCATGACAGTAGAAGTAATTCTTTCACAAGAAGGAATTGAAGTATACATATTGGATCGTAGCATCAAATGGGATGAAAATCACATTGCCTTTAGACAGAATGTTCAAATCCTTTACATTTTTGATGAGATTGTCAATGCTGCTGATATCGGTTGGAACTAATTTTGTTATTTGACTTGAAACTAGCTAAAAAGTCAGTCAATTTTATCCGTTGGAGGATCAATGAGAGATATGGGACGTAAAGGAAAGCCATCAGGCGTTCTTTGTTTGTGATCTTTAACAGTACAGCAGAATTTTGCAGGATTGCTGTCACTGGACAAAAGGGGATTAGCTTCTAATTTCAGATTCTTGAATCTACATATAGACCTAACTGAAGCGTTAGCTTTCTTTTCAATGGCGGGTTGCATCCAAGCTTTTAGAATTAACTTGCGAGTATTCGTATAATTTGGAAATTCCACTCGATTAATAAAATTATCTCTATCGGTCGAAACAGCAGGCAAGTTCTTGCAAAGTCACTAGTGTTGCCTATTGTTTCTTATGAATTTGTTTTCATTTATAGCTTCTCTTAGTGTAACCAATTTCTTTATTCAAAATAGTCTATGATCAATATCAAAGTAATACTTGTCTCCAATTATCGAGTAAATGTCATTGTTCTATGCGATATGTGGTTTACAAATTCACATGCCTTTAATGATGAATACTATATCAGCTGCATCCACAAGTTGCCCGCTTGCCAACCGTGCTATACAGTACATCAAAGAAGTGTTGTGAAAGGAGTCAATCCCGAAGTTTACCTTAGTTTTATTAGATTTTGCCATGGAATTTGTCGATTGCTTCAACAGCCCTTCTCTTGCCAGGATGGGTGAAGCAAACTGTTTCAAATCACATAGTCCGACATGGAATAGGAAACATGAACTGACTGACGAGTTATCTATCACATGCTATATGTAAACTAGTCTTTGAGACTGTAGTTTGCTGCCACTGACTACGTCTGGAATTGAAGATTTTTAGAAATAGACTGATCTAAAGAAGCTGAGAGAGACAGATAAGTTTTTATTCTTTTTTCAGATTATGCAAGATCATCTCCCGTGCGACACTGTCAGTTATGTTATTATTGTTTTATATTATTATTATATTGCATACTTATTATTACATTTTTTATTTTAGTTATTGCTGGTGATTATTGCATATCAACATCTTATGATTTATTATTTTCATACTATCAATACATAAAGCATTTTTGCGTTAGCAACTTTGTTCATTGCGTGTTATTGATTATTTAATAATCAACTTATGATTACCTATCAAATGGAGTCCTTGATGACATAGGCAATGCTCTTTATGTAAGACTGCAAATTGAAAAAATTAAGTGTCTTCCCAAAGAATATGTTTGGACGAGTTTTTGAATGAGGACCTGTCACCAAAGCCGAACTAACATTCAGTTTGCTTTGGTGTTTCCGTGTTTCCGTCCATCAAAACTCGTTTGAATATTAATTCGGTTTAACTTTCTAACAGTTCCCAATGCTTTAATGTTTTCTATCAAGTAATTGGATAAAAAACTTATGATCGTGCTCATAAATTTAAGAAAAGTTCACTATTTAGAAAAGTGATTAATTGTTCTCTAGTTAATCAGAAATGACGAAGGGCTTTCATATATAAATAAATAATTACACTTGTCTGATCAGTACTCATACGAATGAGTTTCAGTGTATCTCTCTTGACCTAGCATGATGCAAATCATGAGAAGAGGATCACAAACCTGATGAGAACACTTTTTACTTAGGAATGTGAATGATTAAATATCAGTCACGCAGCTTCTGAACTTTCCTATTCATGACATAAATGTTGTCATTTTGGAATTCTGTCTCTCATTAACTCGCTACGTTGTCACTGTAATGCTAAGAGTTGTGCTTTCAAAATGTTGATGCGAAAAGTTCTAGATGCCTTTTGATGCATTTTCGGAATGTATAGAAGAGCTGGATGCTCAAAAATGAAGTTTTTAATTAAAAGCAGTTAAACGTGCTTCCATTAATATCTACTTTCAACTCAATGGAAACAGTAGAAGTCAACTCGACAGAAAAATACCTGAATGAAATGGGTTTGCGAAATGTTGCTCGAGTAAAGGGAATCACAGACTTGATAGAATTGCTCTTAAGAAGCGCATTTTAACGAACGGTTTCAACTAACAAATGAGCGGTGTTTTTGTATTTTTCTGATGGACGAATTATCGATACACATTTTGCGGTCCTATTGTAGACTCTCCAAATCATTGTCTAGTAGATCAAAATACTGTAGAGATGACTTTCTAGAAGTCCATGCTATCAATGATTTCAGGCTGATGTGAGTGTTCGTTTTCATGCTATTTCATTGTTTATTATTTTATTCACTAGCAAGTACCGTCACATTCAGTTGAACACGGATAACTCCGAGGTGCCCTTGAGTGACGATGATTGGCTGCCTGCGCTGCACCACAAGCACTTCCCTGTCAGTCTGAGCTTTTCTGGATTTTGCTTTGTTTTATCTGTCCTCTTAAGTTTCACATCAGCTGTGCATTAACCCATTCCGAGTTGCTAACTACAAAAGTACACGTAAATTGTGACAGCTGTTAAAACATCTGCAAAGATTTGTTCGCTCTTGTTTTATTTCGCATTCGTGATTAAGCTACTGCAATTGCTCAGTTTTTAATACATGCACATTGTGTGTAAGGTAACTTGTATGTGAATTGCTAAAGTTGCTGCAACACAAGGATTTAATGAACCCTTCTTTAATTGAATTTATCTTATTGCACGTATGCAAGCCTTCTTCAAGTGTATATTTTTGAATACGGCAAGTGTCTTTTGTTTAGGTTGTCACATCCCATACAACGATCTTCTGTCCTCTTCTTTGTTTTCCATCATTTATTATGCGCATAAGTCTATTTCAACAGTTGAGCTTTTTGATGCATATGTAGGCCTATCGTTTGTTAAGACTATAACTCGCACTTACATGTGTTTTCAGCAATCCTCTTTTGTTACATTCATGTCAACCTGCTACATTGTGGATCTCCTAGATGTATTTATTAGAAGATTAAATTTTCAATTTATCGAACCTTGTTTTGATTGTAGAACGACTGAGCGGGTGCTTTATACCATGAACGAGCGGAGTCAGCGGAGTCACAACTCGTTTGAGTGATGAACGGAACGAACAGCTCTGGAGAAGTAATGATCGAGAAATTGAAGGAACAGGGGAAAGTAGGATCGCTCAAATGTCATGTGCTTAAGATATCAATCGAGTTGAAAATTATTATAGAGGTATACGCTATCATCAAATTATAAAATTCTACGACAATTGACGAATAAGTGGGTTACGTTAGATCAAGATACATCCTTCAGCAAAAGCTATATCATGGGAATTTGCTTTAATTTATGGACTGCATACTACACCTTTTCAAGATCAAATTGAAGGAAAGTAAAAACAATTTGACCGAAAGTAAATTCCAATTGGCTAATGTATTTCATGTGACTATTTTTCTTTTTACAAGTTATTGAAATTAATTGTTATCTCCATGACTAAACAAAATTAAACCTCAGAAGCATCAGTCATAGACGATGGAGGCTTTACTCTGATTTTTAGAAGTTACATAGTCGTGACATGTAGATTGCTTAGTTGATTTCGTTTAAATGTTAATTTTGTATTTATATTCAATTATCACATACACATGTCGGATTATCGTTGGAATCATAAAATGTTCGGATTATCTGGGGACATCATCAAATGCTCTGCTTAGCGCAGGCATCATGAAATAGTTGGAATATTTTATAAAGCGAGTAACCGTTAATTTAATAGCTAAAATACTATTGTTATATTTTGAACTTGCTTTACAGTTGTGAAATAAAAATTCTGGAAAATAATTTCTGATTTTCTGCGGAATAGCTGATTTTGACTGCCGTCATCGAATTCATCTGATATCATTGAAATCTTCCTTCAACAATGCCAGTTATTTTCGCTGTTTTAATGGTGTGTACATTTTCCCCCTCGTTCCTGATTCTTATCTGGCTGTATCGCAGTGGTGGGCAGCCAAGTTGGGAAATGACTCGCGGGCCACTAATTTTAGAAGGCAGTATTATAGGTTTAATGTTCTATTATTCCGTACTTTTAAGTGCACATATGGGCTGCTGTACCATACGTGCATACAGTATAGTGATCGCATTACATAACGTTATATGTAAATGTATGCAGCAGCATTGTACGCAACTAATTTGTTTAATATTAAGGAATGATAACTTACTTTCTACAATTCATGTGGGTATTGAAGAGCGAATAGGCCTGCAACAATTAACAATGTAATTCATGGAAGCTTTTCCTTTGTGTAATAAAACCGGGATTTGACTTTTTGGTGATGACTGATATTATCTTATTTCATCGGAAAACAACGGTCTGTAAGTGTGGTGCAACTATCCGCCTGAAAGCCGCATAATATAAAATTGATTTTGCTAGAATTATTGATCATTCTACATGTACATACGTGCACATATGTCAACCAAACATATACGGCTTTCAAAAACCATGCATGGGCTCCACCATTGGTAGTCGTGTGCAAATGCCAATCGGTTATACGAAATATATATTAGTGTAGCAGTAAACAAATTAAATTCAGCAAGAATATTTGAAAAAAATGTTGGCCTGTCAAAATTTTGTGGTTGGATTCCTCCATTCGAATTCAAGGTGTAATTAACATAGTCTCTTTCTAGGATCATTGAGGTGTGGTTTTTTACGTAGAGAAACATGCTCAGTAGGACATCGAGTGACTTAGCATAAACTCGCACAAGTGATGGCCATTTTGCGCTTGTACGAGAAGATATTCATTACGAAAGGAGCATGGTTGGATAATTCGAATGTGAATTTTTGTTTTTTTGTGCCATCATATTGCTCATTTAGCTGTAAATTAATGGTTTTGCAAATTCTAAAAAGCAAATTCTCACTCTTAGATGCACCTCCCAGAGGTCGAAGTCAGAGTGAGTCATTTTCACATCATCGATTCAAATAATGTCCGCGGGCCACTTTTGATGTTAGAAATGGTGGAGGGCCACCTAATATGTACCGGTGGGCCACCAAGTGGCCCGGGGGCCACGCGTTGCCTACCACTGCTATATCTGCAGGTTGAGATCTTCACAAGAAAATCAACCCACGTTGCATACCTGTGATAAGAAAGCGCAAGTAGACAGTGTTTATGCTCCAAAACTTTTATCCAATTCAAATTTCAAAAATATTTGATCAAGTTCATGGTTCGATTGATCAACAATTTTAGATGCATGTATGTTTTACTGATTAACTGTTGCTATCATAACAATAATCTACATTTACACGTTATAATTTCATATTTTTTGTTACGCATTTCGAATGCTACAAAAAATGCTACACACATAAATTTATACTTGCCTTTCATTCCGTATGTCAATGATAATCTATGAAGACAAAGTGTCAATTCTTGAAAGGCACTAGCTAAATTTACTTTATCCAATGAATAGATTCGTTAAACATTTTCGAGTTGAATAATTCAGAGAGCCTCCATTGGAATATTGAAAAATGCTTGCTATGTTTTGCAGCAATGATGGATGAAATTGTGAATTATTTATTCAAGGCAGTCAAAGTATCGTTATAATTGAATGCTTCTTTTACCCAATTTTATTCCGGTACACGAACGTGTCAATTGCTCCAGTCTATACAGTTGTGTGAGGAAAATTAGTTTGCGATTTATTTATTTGTGTGCTGATCCAGAAGATCCGACGATCGCTGTTTTTGACATAAATTTGCTTATGTCACTGCAATTTTATTTAAAGGCTAGAAAACCGATTGTTGAACCGTAGAGGCGCTGTAGGCCTGAAGGCACTGCTACATCTTTCAATACGCCCACCTAAACTGCTTTTCTATCTTTAGTCGAAAAGTATTGCGTAAGACTCATGTGGAACCAGGGCCTTCCAATTTTCTACCTCATGAATTTCCGTATAAATGATGCATTATTTTACAACCAACAGGTCTTTCTGCAACCTTTTCTAAGTTTGTAATAAATCAAACAAAATATTCCTTTTGAATTCTCATACATAAACCTTAATGACGGTGGCAAATGTTCCGTTTGATGTTGTTAAGTTCTATTCTTTTGGTGTCGAGGAACCGACAAGTGGGGAGTGCTCGAAGTACACCTACTATGATGATGACCCATGATCATCCCGAAACAAGCTGTGTAATACTTTTGGTGCATGTTACCTAGTGGTGGCATATGCTTTGACTAACTTCATCTTGTTCCTCTGAATAGGAATTCAAAATTTGAATTCCAGATTTTTAAGAGATATTGAAAATACGATAGAAAGATGACCTCAGACTTGAACAATGCTATGATAGGCTTGAATAATGATGAATTCTTCTCTCCCTGTTATTCAGAATTTCATGAATTTGCAGCGCATCAATACTTCTTAGGTACTTATAAATGTAATGGAATTTAGAATCGGATATTTTGCATCATTTTTAATATCGAAGTCACAAAATGAGAATTCTTCTAAAAATCAATTCTACCAAAAAGGTGAATATCAGAATTGAAATTTCAAATTTATCTATCTTAAATCAATTTGTATTTCAATACATGTTTGGCATCTTCTTGTTGATTTAAAGGCCTCGTTTTCGCACTCATAAAGTGGTTATTGGTTATTTAAATTAACACTATTTTTATTTAAAATGCGATTTTGTCAACTGATATCAAAAAAATAGACCTACTTTCAAAATAGCTGTAAAATAGGAACCTGTAGTGAGTCATTTATCTTCAAATTCTGATTAACGGAAGACTCCAAGCACGTTAAGACAAAGACACAATACTTCTGGCTATCATAGCTCCTCAGATATTTGAAAAAGACCATAAAGGCTATGGACGTATTTGGATTGAGATGTGCTGATGCATTATATCACTGTGCAAAATGCAAAACTTTCCGCCTTTTGTAATTGAATATTTTTAAAAAATAAATCCACCGAAGTGTTTAAAGCGCAATATAATCTTATTTGAGAGTTGTTTCAAACTTGTAGCATTCTTCATTGCAGCAAAATTAAAATAGTTCTTGTACATGTAGGCTCTATGGAATGTGGTTTGCGCATGTTCATAGAAAGATATAAGCTATGGCATGTCGGCTTTTTCTGTCAGTATTCAGCATTTATTATGGTTGGTTCTCATCGCACTGTGGACATGATGATGAAAATAAGCTTTTACAAACTGAGCATATTCATTGTATGAAGTGTGTCATTGTCGACGACATTCATACAATTAAACTTCAATACAGATATATATTATATTATATAGTATAACTACGGAGGAATTAGTAACACACTCCATTAACACAAATTTTTCAAAACTGATGGATGAGCCATCATTACGAGACCATTCCATAAAGTGAGACCACTCTTTGACTAAATCGTCTGGGATAAATCGTCTTGTACATTGCTCTCGTATTGTGACATTCATCAGCATATTTTATATACACAGAATGTGTACAACACGGCTTAAGCGAATCTTTAACTAGAGTACACAGAAGAGGTCATAACGAACTGCCCTGAGGGACAACACTGGTCTTCAAAGACCATCCAAAAAAAATAAAATCATCATGCAATTTTACTCGCATTTTCGTACAATTCAAATAATCTTAATAAAATAGCATGCATCCTTAGATAGTTTGAATTTACAAATAGAAGTAAGAATAGACTCAAAAGAAAGTTTATCAAAAGCCTTGCTATAATCAGCAACTAAAGCTCGAACAACTGCGGATTTCTGATCAAGAAATTTCAGAATGACAAATAAGTGTAGCAGCTGTAGTACTTCCTTTGCCTGCTCCTGGTACCGGTATGTATGCAAATTACATTGGATCAAGTTTTTTATCAGCAGTGCATTTTTATCGTCGTAGAATGACGACTTTCTCATTTTACCTATTTTGACGCGAATATTATGATATCCTCTAATGCTTTTAGAAATTATTCGCAAATATTTTTATGGACAGCATGCCCATATTGTATAAACTGAAGTAAATTTTTTTTAACGAGGCATCTAACCTGTCATTTGTGCAGAAAACCTCAATTGTAGTGGAATAATGCAAATGAAACATCTAAATGTTATCATGTCATTCATTTGAAAAAGTCTGCTCTCTTTTAAACGTATTCCATAAGAAAAGACAATGAATGTTGCCCCAAAGCCCTCCTTTAGAACTACATATTGCCGATTATTCGTCAGATACTCTGACTTTTGAAGAAATTGAAGATTTTCAATTGTCATGGAATGACATTTTGGCTTTCCTACAAATGACACTATTTTTTATCACAACATCGTTATACTATGAGTACATGAAGTGATTGCAGGAAATCTGATGTCATTAGGATAGTTTTACATTGATATTCAGTATCTGGATGCTATCTGGCTACATAAACTGTTGCCTGTAGGCCAACAAAATATTCATAAACATCAAAATTATATCATTTCACTCATTTGAGAAGTTATGCTCTCTATGAAACTTTTCCTTATAGACAGCAAATGATACACCAGAGCCATTCTTTACAGCTGCATATTGTTGATTATTTGTTAGGCACTTCAACGTTTGAAGAAATTGAAGATTTTCAATTGTCATGGAATGACGCTTCGGTTTTCCCAAATTTAGCTTAACTTTTTGACGCAAATGTACAATGATAACATTGAAATGATTACACGACAGATGATGTTGTCAGGTCAGCGTTTGCACTAATGCCTGCACGATCATCAGGAAGTTGTCTACGGGTACACGATCTGTTTATAGGTAGGCCTATAACCATGGATGATGCTAAAAAGAATGAAATTAAAATCAAGGCCAAACTGTATATCCGAACAAAATAACATCCCACAATGCACTAAAAATGAAAACTTTCTTGCTCATAATTCCTCATCAAACGAATAAATAAAATCAAATCAGTTTATATACGATTCAGGCGCAATATAACAATCGATATAGGCTACTAAATTAGGTGCTTTTATAATATCCGTTGCTGAAGGAGCAGCGCATTCTCTTTGATGTTGAAAGTCTGCCAACTTGAGAGATTCGGTCAACTGATGAACGTATTTTCCTAGTGAAGTAGCTGAATTGGATGTCGTCTTTCACGTGTTTAATCAAATCCCCAAGAAATCCAATTATTAGGTCCACAGTTGTGGTGAAATTATCTATCTCTCACACCTGATTGAAACGATCACGCTTTCGTGACGGAATCGCATATGCACTAATTTGTTATTTTACAGCATGCAGGGGACATTTGATTCTTTCTTTATTTTTCTGTACCCGATCATTGCTGCTAATTTGCTTCAATATTTTCCTCGATTGTGCGTGGTGGACCAAATTTAGTTCTTAGCTGCTGAAGGCCTACTCGCTTCTGTATCATCACGTGGGCTTCTTATTCGATCATCTTAATTTTCATTTAATCCATCTTCTTCCCATTTCAGTCAGTCGAACCGCATTTGTGGAAACGAGAATTATGAAAGTATTATCGCGAGTTTGGAATAGCTTACAAAGTTGAATGAATAGTCAGCTTGCAATTGAGGGAATGAAATTGAGCTAGATAATGTCGAGCGCACGGGATATTTCTTTCCACGCACACACCCATGACACCTACTAACCATATCAGTCGTCTGTGGCATGCACACTGTTCATGCAGTCATAGTTTCATGCAGGCTTGATTTGAGTCTGAAAAAGCCACTTGTAGTGTCAAAGAATGATGCGTCATTCCGCGACATTAATTATTTTGTCGTGGAATGACTATTTTGATTTTCCTTTAGATGACAAATGCGTCAGCTAGCTGGAAAACTGGTATGGTCTATGGCATTACACATGCTTAAAGTAACTAGGTATGTAATATAAAGCAATTATCTTGATTACGACCGATTCTATAATAAAAAATGGTTAAATAGCGACGTGGAATGACGATTTTCGATGAAGCTTTTCAGCAGGCAATTTTATAAAATCAACTGCCTAATATCAATTTTTTCGATTTAGCAGACAACTTGATGGTGTTCTTGAAAATAATTGGCAATGATTTGTTCAATTGAATGTATAGGAGTGTCTTACAACATCTACAAAAATTGATACCTTTTGAATGTTTATTAAAAAAACTGGGTTACTGCAAAAAATCTGGAAATCGGTGTTACCGGATATTTAAATAGAAATCTTTTACAAATTATGGAAATACGGATCAAAGAGCATGAGTTAGTGGCAGAATTGGGCAAAATCTCGATGTTATGATTTTTGCCCTAGATGTTTACATCAAAATATAATTGCACAACAAATGGCGAAATCAATTGTGAAATTACAATTTTCTCCATAACATTCGATAAAGTAGGAAGAACGGAAATAAGCCGATAAACCGATAAAACAGAAAGCTTTGAAATTTTCGGGGCAGGAGTTATATCACAACACGTTAGAAGGACAGGGACTCAAAAAAACGTTCATGTGACGATGTACGTGACCAAACCACTACTTTTGCGCTTTATCACCGCTTCTATACATCGTATATTTTCTCCGGCAGTTCCTGTTGCTTCTTGCACGACTGAGATGTTTGTTCTGTGATCCTGGCAACTGATTTGAAGTAGTCTGCGATAGCAGCTCATCTCAAAAGGCATTGACTCTTTTAATCACCTTCTTGATGTTTGTCTATAATCCACAGGTCCATACAGTAGAGTAGCTAGTTTGATTTTATTGATGATCTCTTCTTTTGCACGTATGTCTTTCACATTGTCTTTCAGATCAACCTTTGGAATACATACCAGGGTGGGTAGTGCTTTTAAACAAATTGTGTTTGACAGTGCTAAAAACACGCTAAAAAGCATGTTTAAAACATGTTTTTTTAGAAAGTGATTGCTAATGCATCTTTATCGATGCTTTACCAATGGTTCTTAGCCTTTTTTGCTCAGATTCCTCCCTGAACGTTGAAAGTATGCTCACTTAACTCCTCCCTCTAAACTAGTAGGTCCCCATTTAAATTTAAAAAAGAAGTCAAAGATAGTGGCACACATATTTTCAAATACAGACTTTTCAGGTAACTAATCAGGAAACATGTAAGTGCATGTATTTATAGATGCTATCAAGAAACATTATAACAAAATACTAATGACCAAAGACGATGACTGCATTGAGGCTGATGCTTGCCACACATTTCCTGAATTCGAGGTGTCGATTCAATCTCAAATCGATGCGCATGCTGATGTTGAGTCGACTTCCCGTCGATCTCCTTAGTTGCCAAATCTAATACCGCCGTCTATTGTAAACCATTTCAATTAGTAGCCTTATTATACATGACGGCAGTCGCAATGCTTTTTCAATGAGGAAATCTAAAACTTTTGCTCCTTCAAAATTCTCCTTCGAACCGCGTTCTTCTCGAATCCTCCTTCGAGCGCCATTCCACGCCTGGCACGTTGAATTCCTCTTTAGGGAGCCACACGGTCGTCGGTCAAGAATCATACAAGAATACAGCCGAAACATCATACAACCATATACCAGTTCGCTACCATCGACCGAGAGGTGCTGGACGCCGAAGGCCGATCTGGTAAAGTGACATTTTTTTGTGAAAATAATTTTCGACAAAAACCTTTTTTGGAGAGTATTTCTTTATCTTCACATTAGACTGCATCAAAATGGGTCACCTATCGAGTGGTCAACTATATCATGCTATCATTTGAAAAATCATGGACAATAAATAACTTAATTCTTTAAAATTCATGGACAAAATATATTGCATGTTTTGAATCCTGTTTCAGATTTCTTAGACAAGTCAAAAGGACGATGGAACTGTGGTAGATAAGTGAAAGATTCCGTGTAAAAGACGACGCTTATAAGCATGTGATCGATCGAAAAGCGAACGACAATGGCAGCACTACCACCGATTGGCTAGGCCTATTTGCTGCGAATCTGCAAAATTGACGATGACCGCCGAAAAAATGAAAAAAGTTCGGAGTCGTTGGCATCGTTGGCAGAACAGCAGCTCTCGAACGTCAATTTAGTACAATGGTATTGATGTATGAAATATTGCGGAGGACTCTCGCAGTAGAGGCGGGAAGATGCGTTTTCTCTGTAACCAACTGAACAGATGAACTAGAAATATTACTGTATAACAATGACGACCGATTTATTGCATTACAAACTTTTCTAAATTACTTCAGCATCGCGCAATTTTTTATTTCGTGGAATAAAAAGAGCATGTAAATTACTTCGTGATAATCCATTACTCCATTATCTCTTAAATGCATGACTTGCATGGGATGTAGGCAGCATACTCGTAAGGCCAAAAAAATTCACATTATCTAAAGGTATACTGTTTCTGGAATCTTTCTTTAATGTAAATTTAATGTCAGTTATCGTTTGGTATTTAGTAAAGGAACACTATTTGTTTAGGCTACAAACGGAACATACTACAAACATTATCACAATTCTCAAATTCCATTTACTCCACATATCACAATTTCGAAAAATATTTTATCGAATTTTGATATACTCGTAAGTTTATTTTTCATCTTAAATGCTGACTTATATATTTAACGACATAATTGATAGGCTTGCATTGTTTCAATGTAATGCAAGGACAGAAAAACACATTTTATAAATACAATTTTTAAAACATGTTTTTTTAAAAAAAAGACGTTCTAAACATGTTTCTTCAATGAAACATGTCTTTTACCCACCATGATTACGTGGATTTTTTAAGTAGAATGATTAAGAAATGGCCTCAAAGAATGTCTTCAACAAAATGGAAAGAGACAAATGATTGTCCAAATAATGTGTAAAACATAATAAAGTCAGACAATATGAAAAAGTTCAGAACAGATGGACAGATTAACTTCCAATCTGACATTGACTTGATGACTATGATTAGGAGGAGTTGGGATCTGCAATCGACTTCTATCTTCCATCAATGTGCATAGCTCTGAACTTGAAAAGAGCCCCTCGAAAATTGAAGGTGTGAGGTGGGTGGAAAAAGTCTAAGCTGCTTCGACTAAAAATATTTTTAAATGACAGGCCGGACGTATATCTCACTGTTTCCTTATCTCAAAATACTATTGTTTGTAAAGCTTCAGATAACTGCTTCAATAACTGTCAGAAATTCAGTACATATTTTTAATTGTTCACAAATCTCTGCAATATCCTGCTAAATTTGGAGCCGTCCGTGCAAAGCATCATCAATGCGACAGAATGATTATAAAATTGATGACTAACACGCAGGATCGCCGTCGGATACTAATGTTTTTACAATAGTCGCGAAAATAGAAAGAATGAAATCACACGTAGACGTGTTTTCCTTTTATATAGAAAAGAAATATGCTGACAAAACACAGGAAGTGTTTGAAGGGAAAGTGATTTCAGAAAACTTTTTTGGTCATCAGAAAATTGAAGAATTACGAAGAAAAGAACTAGATTTAGATATGCAGTTTTTAAGTATCACAGGGTAGTAAGGCTATATATCGGTATGTAGGGCTTTGATTATTGTTATTACTACCTTGCAATCTTTTCTAAACTTCTGCCAACTAATCGCGCACTGCTTTATTTGATCAATTAGCCTATAGAATCATCGCGTTGGGTTTGTCTGTGTATTTTGAAAGAATCAAAAGGATATAAGTTTTATCAGACATTATTTAGAGTTATTAAAGACATAACTATATCAAAAACATAGGGTATGTGACGGCTGCATTATTCACGGCGTGCCAACCATAATAAAAACCTTTGACTGCGTTTATATCCATTTTCGAAAGCTCCGCCGACGAAAAGTCGCTCTATCTTAAGTTCCCATCACACTGCGGCGGACGCTTGAACAGCGTTTTCGTTGAAAAATCTGTTTGCGTGAAAGGGTCTCAAACCGCATCCCGCCCGGTGTGAGCTCGCCTTAACGGTGTGGTCGATATCTTCGTAAGTTATAAGTCATAAGTCATAAATGTTTATTCTGAAATATACAGAAAATGCAAAGCGATGGCCGCCAGGGCACTTACAAGCAAGCGTTGATAACGTGTTACATATGCATACGCAAAGTTTAGCATCAATAAAAAATGCATGAGATATATATTTACAAATACACCAAGTGATCATGATGTACATGGACATCATATGCCATCATAAAGTAATTATGTGAGACCTACATATTTACAAATTTTCAGAGTCATCATGATATACATCATATACCATATACAAAATACGTGAGATCTATAGGGCCTATATTTACAAATTTGAAGAGTGATGATCACGACATGATAAGAGTTCATTGGATGGGAGTCCTCACAATGGAGCAAAAGAACGTAAATGCTTAACATCTAATACAAGAATGAAAGCAACAAAATCATCTATACAAAATTTACACTTTAATGATCATGGTCACAATATATACTAATTCACTCGGATCAATGAGATTGAGACTCTTCTTGATCTTCATTATGATGAGATCATCTTCAATATGTAATGTAGGAATGTATCAAAATAAAATTTACCATCAGGTATAAAAAGCACTTGTCAAATAATTTTATAAAATATATAGCTTGATAGCGGAAATCAGATTTCGAATGAGTTACATCAACGCTATCCTGGACATAGGTATTCCAGTAGACAGTCATTGGATATGCAGGTAGACAGACAAATGTTTTATCGGCCAGCAGCACCACTTATCCGAACAAGAGCGACAAAGTCAGCTTAAGGCCGGAGTATAAGCCATAAGCTGGAAGCCAAAAGCCATAAGCCGTCACATGGTTGAGAATCCTTGGGTGATTTTCTCTTCAATAGAACCGACTTGATATATCATTATTTATTTTTTAATCATTATTTATGTTTAATTATGTTTTATGGTGTAGATAACAAATTTTTTGAAAAATGTCATATGTTTTCTCCTTCTGCCTACTTGCGTTATCTGCCAAGAAAAAAAGACTTATAGCTCATGGCTTTTGGCTTATGGAGGATCGTGACGCGATTTGCGAATGATGGTTTATGGCTTATTTTATGTGCCTCCGGCCTTACAGCGACTTATTCAATCCATATAGCAGCAATTTCAACTCAATAGTAGGAATGCTCAGTTCAAAAGCGACGATGTTATTCAATGAAGGATGCTGATATTGCTATCGTTGAGCTGAAAACATCTGCTCAAACGTCGCTATAAAATTGCACCTGACATTGTTCATTTGATTATGTCGTTATTGCCGTTTTCAGCCGATACTACCTTTCCTTAATAATTTATAATCACTTCCCATGTCCTATAATGGAAAATCAAACGAAAGCGCGTGACTGTTCATGTGACACTGAGCCTGCGCAGGACTAGACTCAGACTCATGACTAGGACTAGACTCCTCACCTATTTAACTGTAATTAAGTATTCAAGCTTCTGCTAATCTTTGCAAAGTTATGAATCTCGTTGAATTCCACGACTATATGAAATATTGGTTAGTTGTATAAAATATCGAATTGTATGGTCGAAAAGTAAATACATTCAGGATGAAGGAAGATACACAACAAATTCACGGAGAATGTATTGATCATTCAAAGTGCTTCTCAGATAGCTAAAAAGTCAATTCATTTAAGTGAAAGTAAAATTTGTTAAGTGTCCTATTACGCGCTAAAATATTGCTCATTGTAATCAAATTTGCTTAGACACCATTGATGTTACTTTGAAGAAGGTGGCAATTAAACAGAAGAAGATGATCAAATTTAATTATAAGTGATGTTATAATTGATTAACAAACAAACACTTCGTGTCAGAAGGGAAGTCGCAGCTATATTTGCTTAAATAGAAAGCAATTTGTATGTCTTGAGATACTTGATAACAAGTTTCACTTTAGTTGACAACTTGTCACGATTGTTATCTCAACTGAAATTTACAACGATTCGATTGATTCATCGCTTCTAGACAAAGGTTAGGACAAATTTTAGGTGAATGGAAAGTTTGAGGAAAAATTCAAAATTAAATGAAAAAAATTTATTAATGGACAACTATTACTAGCCGGTTGCTGTCAATTTTTCTTGATGTTTGGTTTGTATTTTTCAAATCGGTTTTGCACGTGAAATATAAATCAATGGCATAGCCAGAAAATCGATCTAGAGGGGAAAACATACAAATTGTGCATATACAATAAATCGGTATAATATAATAATATGCCCTATCATTATCATAATTATAGTTTTGCAAATGTAGGTCATTTCCTCGAAATAAAAATTTGTGGATTCGCTATATTTCATCGACTGGTTTATACATGAATAATCAATACGACATTAACAAAAATTTAAGATACGCTTATGGTATCTGTATAGTTTAGTGTAATATAAGAATCACAGTTTTAATTGCTAATCATAACATGTAAAAGCCAAATCGCGGACCTTCATAAAGACGAGCGGGCGGCTAGCAACACAGGTACAGTGCCGTAGCCACGACTTCTGAAAGAAGGTACATCATTACAACTATGAACGAAATTTACTTCAATCTTTACACGAGTATAAGTGCGATTTAAATTTGATTTTAATCTCCAGTTTTTCCTACGTTCTGCATTCCATTGATGGGAGGCCTCCACCCCTGACCACGCGCTTGATCAGATACATAGCGGTTTCACCGGCTTGCAGGCTTGCAATTTGATGGAATGAAGGATGTTAAAAGATTAATGGTGCGTCACAACGCTTCTCTGTTCAACATGCTTCTAAGTACAACGTTATTCAATGACTGGCAGACTAGTATTAGCACGAGTCTCTGCAGGAAGTAGAAAGTAAAATGGAAGGATGTCCTCAGATTTGAACAATTTAAGCAAAAATCTTCCTTTGCATTCGTAGGCGCTGCTTCTTTACCCTACAAGCTCCCATCCGTACGGCGCAGAATGACCTAAACTAGCTTAAAATATCTACCTAATCTATCTAATCTAGCTTAAAATATCTATTAAAAAGAATGGCTGAACAGGATGAAGGACTGCACAACAGGATGCTCAGTGTTTGTTTATCCTAGCATTGTCGAGCAGCTGCTAATCATAAAGATTGTCAGTTCGCCTATAGGCATAAAATGGAAAATATCCTCAGACTTGAACAAATTAAGCACAAAAATTCGGCATCATACGATCACGGTACTTTCAGCCTCCTTTCTAAATTTGAATCTCCAACACGATCGACAGTAATAGGTCACCGTGAAGACTGCTGGAAGGGCTTCATCGTGTGCGTTGCATCTTCAATAATATCGACACAAGAAAATCCATAAACCTTTTGTTAGTGCCATATATTTCATTATATTCTGAAGCTTACCAAGAATAAATCTCATCGAACTTCCTATACAATTCATCCACGAAAATACGGAGGAAATTGAAAATATGTAGAAGTAGTTGACCTTTGAAAAAATCTCAGAACCATCAGATTTTTCTATGCCAACAATCTAACTTGCTGTCCCTGGAAGCGTCGTCGAGAGGAATACTCGCAAATAAATTCACCGCGTCATACGAAACCATCTACAATACTTTCAACCATATTTGTAATTTAGTTGGCTTCAAAAACTTTCCGATCACTGAAGAAATTTTGATTTCGCTTTTAGGCTTATCCTGTAAAAACATGTTTTTTTCAATTTAACGGCAATCTCTATTATCAAATTGAAGTGTCGCCATGGGATCGATCATCGGTTCGACTTTGACCTCTTTCGCGATCAATCTGATAGAATCGAAAATTACAGAATTTTCTATGTACAATCGGCCCTATACTGTTGATGCTTTTGCAATCGTTAAAGACGAAGAAAGCGCAGAAAAAATTTAATTATTTTAATTATTATTCAAGAAAACTGCCGCTTTGTTTGTCAGAGACAAGACAATAATTAATTATAGTTTCTTGATGTTATGATCAAAAAAGTGTCACCACTATATGCTAGCATTGGCATCTGAAGAACACAAAAGCTGGCTTATACATTCCGAACAGTACCCATGCTTCGGCTAGATAGAAAACATATGCTATTAGAGCCTTGATTATTCGCGCGAAGCGGTTAAGTAGTTCTCTAAATACCTACAAAGACAGGTTCAACATCATGAAAGGTATTTTCACTGACAATGGTTACTCACATCAGCGCATTGACAAAATCAAAAGTAATGATGATAATTTTAAACATATTTCCAACGATATCAAAATCATTTTCTGGCGCCCTTCATTCATTAAAAACCTTGAAAATCAAACTAAAAACTGTTGACATGTTGAACAAATTCTTCCCTTCGAATTGTTATTGCTTACAAAACTCCAGAAACAGCTAACTTTCTTCCAAACAAAGACAAGTTGAAGTTTATTCGATTCTCTGATGTCGCATATGAATTTACTTGTAAACGGTGCTCAAGCCGATATATTGGTGAGACCAGACGTCATCTTTGCACTAGCATGAAAGAACTGATTTGCGGCATTCAAACTGAAAGTGAAATATCTAACATTTGCACTCTGCTGACTTTGACGATTTCTCTGTTTTCTACAGACAAACGTCCATTCACAACGGACGCAGCGAGTCCTCACGCGTCCAGAAATTTCGTTCAGAACCTTGAAAAACCTGTGGGGCTATTCATACCGGAAGCGGCGCCGTCCAACGTCCGGTGTGAATCGACCTAAAGAACACGAAAAATGCTGAAACCGTCCTTGGCATAGAACTAACAGTTGAACTTTGTTAAACGAACACGATTCCTCATACAAGCTGCAGGGCTTTTTAATTTAATTTTTATTTTTTGTGCTGAAAGTACAGCACAACTCACATTACGTGCATTCACTCCCCATGATATGATCCCAAATAGCAATAAAAACACACAGCAGTTGATACTAAGATGACTAAACCTCCAAAACTACTTTCTGCAATAGAACGTTAGATCAAATGTCTTCAGAAAAAGCCGCGATAATGAGAAATTCTCAAACAGAACAAAAGGACAAAAACATGCTTTAGAACCGTAAAACATTGTTTTAAAACCAGTCCTAGGAATGAGGTGGTGAGACAATGATTGGAAGTCGGAGAGTTGAGAAAACACTTGAGGAAGAAATGTTGCGATGGGTGGGACATGCAATAAGAAGAGAAGAGGAATATGTCGATAAGCAAGTTACGAGTATGAAGGTTGGTCGAACAGCAAGGGAAGACCCAAGCGGACATGGATTAAGTGCATTATGGAGGAATTGAAGCTGAAAAGCCTGACGGAAGAGGATGCGAAGAGCAGAATGAAGAGGAGAACGAACATTCACACTGGCGATCTCACATTGATGACATTTAAGTCTGAAGAAGAAGAGTTATTAGTTATGAACAATGTGTTGTATTTGAAGGCTATTCTTTTCGCTTTAGGAGGTACTGGTTTCCAGTATGCTCCGAAAAAACAAGCTTCCTCAGGTGCAACAAACTGTACACAGCCCCATGCCGAGGAACACAAGACTTCAAACAATTCTTGTTTGATCTGCAAATACAATTACAATCAAGACAATTTACTTAACAAACAATTTCACGAGTCATTTCAAAAGAGATATAATTTTTAAGAATACGAAAAAGGAATCAAATTTGCAAATTGACTTGAAATGTGAAAATCAGATTAGTGCAGCAATTATTCACGTCACATGCATCCTTTTTAATTATAGGTCTCATAGTTATTTTGCTGGTAGTCATATAATTATTCTTGCAGTTTGCCATATTTGTTTATTAGTATGATTTTATTATCAATCTTTCTCTTCGTTCATTCTCATATTTCTTCAGATTCGACGTTAATTTTCTCCCATGTTGTTCTAAGTATTAAGGTAATAAGCTATTACTGCCTTCAGCATTGTATTAGCTGCTAGTTTTGATCCGGTTATAAGATTATGGAGTTTGGCCGAAATCCTAATCGCCAGGCATAGGTAGTGTAGGTAGTCTGTTTAGATCTATTGGCTGTTAACGCCCGCCTCAGCCAGGCAGCCCCTCGTCAATAAGTTACAGTCTGGCCTGTTGCCCTTGGACTTTGAGAGCACATAGTCCTAGAATTTTGCCTTTTTAGACAAGGGGCAACATTAAAACTTTGCTTTCGTCTACCAGAATTAAGTACCTAAAAAGTCTACCAAAAAGGCCTATATAGCCGGCAACACGAGTACCTTTTCTATTGATAGTTGTAATAGAAAAGGTTGCTTGTGCTGTAGGTCCATGCATAAATCTTCCTTTTTCGTCTCAAACACCACCAGAAAGGCTTTCCTCATAGATTTAAGTGTTTCTTCTGATTGCAAATCCAGTTTTGTAATCTACCTCATTTCTTGCAGCAAATGTGGGTTCCAATATGTTGGCAAGACTACCCAATCCATAGAGTAGATGTATTAGGTAGAGTAACACTTTTGTCACCTTCGGGGGACTTGTCTTTAAACAAATTCGGGGCATTCCTATGGGTGGGAATTCAAGTTCTCTATTGGCTGACTTATTCATAGCACATATGCTATGTATGATATATACATTATACGCCCTGTATACAGGGAGTTCAAGTTCATGACGGGGCTTCTAGCGAGTAAGAGATTTGGCTTGGCCAAACATCTCTCTCGCACCACAAGGTATGTCGACTACATTTGTGCGTTTAATTACAAACACTTCGATAAAATCCTTCCTGAAGTCTACCCGATAGACCTCTTAGCTAGCAGAAGCGGTGATAGCAACAAATGCGTAAATTATTTGGATGTTAAAATCAAGGTCCAAGATAGTGGCCTATGCACTACGGAGGTTTGCCACAAGGTTGATGAGTTCAGCTTCCCAGTATGTACTATGCCTTTGAACACCGGCTTAAACATCTTTGCTGCCCAACTCATCAAGTTCGCTAGGATTTCGTCTGATGCTCCTGCCTTCACATCAAGAGCTCATGACATTTTCAATATCTTCAAAGAAAGGGGCGACAAGGTTAATCCACTAATTAATTCTTGCATAAAAACCTTCTCGCGAAATAGGATCCTCGTTTATAAGTTTGGTTGTTTTTCGCCTCGCCAAATACCTTCCATCATAGGTATGTTAGACTAACAACCTTTTCCAGATTCTTTTGTTTCCTTTTGTTCTCTAAAAATCCAAAATTTTATTTTCAGTTAGGTTTTAGCTGTGTTTCCTCAGGTTGGGAGAGATCTTCCTTATCGTGCATTCGATATGGTTAGCCTGGCTGGAGGTTGGAGGTTAGGGGCCGAAACCTTGTTTCATGCAACCACACAGTTCCTCCCTGATGACTCCATGCTTGGCGATCTTATTTTGGTTTCTTGGGTTTCTTGATTTTCACCATTTGAAATTTTCAGTTAGCTTCTCGTCATGTCCATGATGAACTGTCATTTTAGTTCCTAGAATGTAAAATAGAATTGATTAAAAGTTTTAATTTATTTCCCTTCACGTCTAAAGTTGGGCCGTCTAAAGTATGCATTTTGTTTCCTACTCTATACTGGGAGGTGTGTATTAATGTATTGTATTTTTATAGCCTGAGTACTTTCGAGATGCACTCACTGTATTGCATCTTACTTGTAATAAAGTGTGCCTATTCATATTGGTTATATGAATGTGAGTCATTTACCAAAGACAACACAACTTGAGTGTCTAATTCTGCTGAACATCCACTGCGTGAACTTGTACCATCTTGTCTCTCACATTGAGATAATTAGCCCAGCTTCACTATCTGTGCGACCCCAAGAAGTACTTTTTATTCATGTCATACATAATTCATTTTTTTCATGTTCTCCATACAAAATTAAATGACTTCACGAGAACACCATGGATGCGCTGTCTTTATCGATGTCGTCCATATTAAGTCGGTTTTCGTCATCAAAGTCGTTAGCAGCGAAGCCGACAGTTTAACACAATCATCTTTACATTCAAATTAGTCCCTGAAATCGTTAAACGTGAGACAATTTTCACTGTCCATCATTCTTTCCTAATACTCGCAGTTTTGATTTCATGTCATTGCTCGTCATGTCATGACACTGCATTCGTAGAACAAAACCTGATGTAACAGCATAGTTTTTCTACAATTTAGAAATAAAATTTTCGAGACCATTTTTATCATATATTGCATAACTGGAGATGAAGCCTGCACTTATCATCAGGTGAATGAAAATATATACTTTGACCATCAGATAACTAGAGACCCGGTGACATCTAAGCTCTAATTTTAATAAATTGACACACATTAGATATTTTCTGTGTACCGTCATATCTCATATCGTCTTGTTCTTGAAAAATGAGCATCATAACAAGTTTCTTCCTGAGAAAATTATTTACTTCAAGATCAATGCTGTTTTGAGCAGTTTCATAACTCTTTTGTTTTGAAAATAACAAGGCCAAAGTTTCTTTAACTAAGGGTTATGAATTATACATCAACTTCACCAATGTCATTTACGGGATTGAAATCTTTTCTCCGGCTTAAATTATCATGTTCGGCATTGTCCCTAGTTGTCGTGCTGCAGGCCTATTGAATGAAGGTCTCAGAATCGGAAAAGTTTAGAGAGTCTTACCCTTTACTATGACAGTTTTTCGTGTGATGTATTTTCATTAATGAGAAGCTTACATCTGTTTCTTGGAAATATTGATAGATTACCGTTTTCATTCAACTTAAATCGCTTTTCACTTCAATCGCAACTGACTTGCTTTCTGATTTATAAAAGTGATTCTTTGATATATTACAATTCTGACCTTTTAACTCAGGTTGTGTTTCATCAACTGAAACCAATCCAATAATTATATTGATGAATAGGCCTTAAGGCTAAGCGTTCATAATCACCATGATAATAGCTGTGATGAGGTGGTACATGCAACAAAGGTACACATTTTCATGTAAATGAGGAAAATCTCACGAATGCTGTTATATTTTGAACTGTCTACACAAATCTTACGGCTTGTTTTCCCAGGGGAGAGGGCAAACTGAATCAATAACTGCTTACACCGGAAAAGAGGCAGATGGGTGTCGTAGAATATGCTGATTATCACATTATCATTTTAATTATTACTACCACGCCACGCTAAATACGTTAAACTTGCACATGTAATAAAAGCTCTAACATGCATGTTTCATTAGCAATCAAATAGTCACTTCGAACATCGTTTCACTGCAAAGTGAGTTAGCTCCGACATTTACATGTTGATAATAAGTTTAATGCATATATTTGCATTGTCTGCTCAGTTTCGCTTATTTTTAGTTGGTCGCATATCACCTCAATTATTGAAAGTTGAAAAGAAACGCAGACCCAGAAGACTCAACGTTCTCTTCACCCATCACAAAAGCTGAAATGGCGGAAGCATTCAAAAAGATAGACTGGTAAACCCCAGGGTCCTGACCAAACAGCCCGAATTTATCACCCACTGCGGACATGAAATGTTGTGTTGGCTGCGACAGTTTTTCTCAAATTGTCTCTCTATTCTCCGCTTACCAAAGATATGGCGTCGGTCAGATGTCATAGCTGCCCTTAAGCCGAACAAGCCAGTCAGGTAGAACATATTCATTACTGCCAGGTAAGGACATGCATTACTCCACGACTATCTGAAGAATCGGCGCCTGAAGCTGAGCACAGCTAAATCAACAGCGATATCCTGTATAATAGAGACAGCCGCCACTAGTTGATTATAACCGTGGAGGATGTCACACTCCCGAATGTTGATTGCCCTACCTATCTTGGGGTAACTCTTGACCGTACGCTGACCTATAGAAGCCACCTTCAGAACATTCAAAAGAAAATCAATGCGCGGAATGGCCTCCTTGATCCTTAGCGGGTGCTAGCTGGGGAGCGCGCACCTCAACTCTACGGTCAGCTGCCCTCGCGTGCATTTGTATACAGCTCAGCAAAGCATGCATCACCAGTTTGGTGCCGGAGCGCACATACAAAGGTTTTTGACACCACTCTCAATGAGACAATGCGCATCATAACCGGCTGCTTACGACCGACAGAGAAGTCTTTCTTCCCAGTCCTCACAGGAATTGCAACTCCCATCATCCGACGCAACTCACATGTCATGAAAATTACTACGGCTGCCAGGGTAGATCAACAGCATATCCTCCATCACTGCATCACCGGTGCCTCCTCGCTACCAAATCAGCGTCTGAAGTCACGGTCTAACACAGCTCGAGTAGGTGCGACTCTTCAAAGCTGGGATCTGCCACTTGTGTCAGGTGCAAGAGTCTGCCACCAGTGCTTGTGGTCACACGCCTCACACGCCTGGAGGTTCCCCCGGCAACCTCCAGCTGCTCCGAAATCCTGATGAACTTTTATTGATTTGGTTAAATGAGTAGCAGATTAATTTGTAATTTTGTTTTTGGCATGCGAATATATATATATATATATTAAATATGATATTATTGGATCAACATTTATTCATGTAACTTTAAGTTTCACGGATTGCAAAAACAACCGATCTTCAGACACAAGTAAATGAGAAGGAATTGCAAGTCAAAGATGAGCTACAAAATTCAAATTCGAAGATATATATATATATTCGTTTTTCCATGGATTTGTTGCATCGTGAATCAAGTAGTCCCCAATTAGTGAATCTCTGTCTTTGCTGGTTTTATGTGTCGTTATTTTAATTTTTCTTTCTCTTCCATGATGTTTCTTTTCTAAATGTGAAGTGTGAAATTATGATTTTCAATGATAAAATATACACTTACTTACCCGCTGACCTACCTTCAAAATTGAAGGAAGTTGCTGCAATTCCAAATAGAAGACGTCTGCGCTTGAGTGACACTAGAATGTTGGAAACTCCTTTCCATCGTCGGCCTTACCTTTGGTGGGCGATGTTTCCCAGTTGCAGCGTCTTACCTTTGGAATACACTTCCTGTTGACATTCGCATGTTGGACTCTTTATCGATTTTTAAAAAGCTTCATTGTAAATTTCTCTTGATTTTAATTGAATTGTGTAAAGCGATCTAGAAGTCTTTTGTGACTAAATGCCCTTATGTCGAGTTTCGAATACAATACAATACAACAGAGTCTAAAGAATGAAAAAAGGCTAAAAATATTTAGATTACAGTCAAGACTTCAAAAACATCAAGACAGTGCTATTAATGAGTTGTTTGACAATTTGTGTGATAGAAAGACTGACAGACAATAGCCTGTTGCTTTTCGCGACATGAATCAACCAGTGCGGAAGGACATGGGTAAAACAAACGAAAGAGACTAAATTTGCTTCAATACAAAATACTAAGAATCTATGATTAGAAAATATTATGGAACAAAAATTTTTGATGATATCATTTAATATTAATTAATTCTTATGTTTTTATTTATATTATACCTAGTACCTCTCCTTGTCAGACAAGATCACAGAAAGCACATATGAATCCAATGGGAAGCAGACTGAGGTTTTCGGTAAAATGACATTTGTCTGTGTTTTGTGATTAAGTGAGCAGTAATACGGCGAGTGCAAAACCATCTGTAGGTCATACTGTGCAGTTCATGTACATACCATTGTTTAGAAGCTAAACGCATTCAGGTTTATCAAATTGTCATTTTGTCGTAAGACACAGCATCTTGATTAAGCTTTAGCTGAAACTTATAGAGTCTTTCAATACATTTTCGTACATATCACTGATCGGAAGCATAAACACATGCAGGATAGAAAAATGACTACCTTGCTAAACATTATGAGAAATGTGACTTATCTTAAAGCTTTTTATGAAGCATGAGCCGCAGAGGGAGCCATGAAAATGTTCTCTATTTATATGGGATTGATAGCAGGCTCTGATTTAGTCAACCACTACCGCTCTTAGCGCTTAATCAGAGGCGAGAACAAATGTTTCATTCTTTCAGAGTGAGGCATCATTGATTAAAAAAGAAATATTTTAAAAAAAGAGATAAAAAAAGAGATATTTTAGTAAGTGAAAGGGTTTTCAAAAGCTTCAATCCACACGCTGTTGGACATGCATGTGTACCTCTCTTGATCGTGTCTGATAAGAACAGTAACCGGGTGGAATTCGGCAGACACGCAGATTCGTAGTAGCCATGGATAGGGTGAACTACTTTTTCTGAAAGTCCAATTTTCAGCCTCGTTCCCTGCAGAAGCATGTGCTGCCGTTCAGACGAGATGATTGAACTACTTAGCTGTCAGGGATCTGATATTCATCAATCAACTGAAACATGTTTCCACATTGAACTAAAATTCTTTTTATATCAAAAGTACTTCTTCAGAAGTCTTTCAATACTTCATCTAGGCATTTTATTGAGAATGAGACACATATAAAATAACCATACATGATTTTTGAGGGATAGGAATCAATAATGTGCTTTAATAATAAGTACATTAAATTTGAGGAGAGAATGCATGTGCATTTTTCTTGACAAGACCCTTACGCACGACAGATGCGTTTTTGACTGGAACACAATCTGAAGAAAGTCCGCGGCGATCTCCTTTAAAATCAAAATAAATGATTCGCAGTAGGCTATGTATTGAGAGGAGATGAAGGCCAGCAGGCTTAGGGAGGTCTACAACGATAACTTACAATGATGACACACTTGTATTCGTTTCAGCTACACTGTCAAATACTACTTTATTTCGCAAAGTGACTGAATTCAGCTACATATAAAGCTTCAAGACAGAGTGACATGAACTCTAGTTAATGTGTTGTTTAATTAAATGAGCCCTTGTTTAAAGAGCAAAATACAAATAAACGAAACGGAGTAGCATGGTCTCATGCACAGAACCTCTCGTTTTCCTTTAAAACCGATGCCTCTGGGTTAAATACACAACACAAAGCCAGAGACGTGGCATTTCTGTCGGCTCCGACCTGCCACCATGGCTCCAGGCGGCTCTAGCTCGGGCTCCGGCTCCGAAACCCTGCTTTTAACCGTGCTACTTATATGATTTGTGGAATCAACTGCTCATGTGCTCATTCAGATGATGACTTTTTTGGGAATACTTTACTTCTATAAAGAAACTCCTCCTTGCCGTGACTCAACCAACACATCCTTTTAACCACTCTATTCAACCAATTGGAAATCGCACTTTCTCGGTTCCTTTTTCCCGCACGGAAAGACGACAAAATTGTTTTAGTGCGTTCTCCAATATCGTAATCAATGAAATGCTTGGCATGTACTGAAGTTTTGTAATATTCTCCAGTCTATCTCGATCACTTGAGTCATTTACTGCCTTCACCCATGTTGTCAAATAGAGCACACTTTTACTGAAATGCTCTTTGATTTTCATTTTCAAAAAATAAAGATGTTATTATATGTAGGTCCAGCGTGTAGACCAGATTTTAAAAACCATTGAATCAGATGTTGAAGCTATTGAACGAATAAAAGTTAGAAAAAACGT
Source organism: Prostheceraeus crozeri (assembly GCA_907163375.1). Taxonomy (NCBI): domain Eukaryota; kingdom Metazoa; phylum Platyhelminthes; order Polycladida; family Euryleptidae; genus Prostheceraeus; species Prostheceraeus crozeri. The sequence continues at coordinate 290,497 of CAJQUW010005144.1, read as the reverse complement.
ATAGACCTGTAAAGATATCATCTAGTTGAGAATATTTCATTCAAAAATTCTAACTTCCCTTTCAAAACTCGAAATTGAATGATGTTGTTCATCGTCAAATCGACTTATTGTTTTTGCGTTGATGATTGATAAGAGTGAAAGTACATTCCTTAAGAATTTGATATTCAGTTGGTCACTGCATCTCTTTAATAGATTTGTGTCGAAAGTTAGTCAACCCTCAGAGATACCACTTAATGTCACATCACGCAAGCGTGGTACTTTATAAACTTTTTCAGAAATGGCGTAGACGCCCAGTGAGGTTCATTTCTCAATGAGATTTCTTTTCGTGCGATGTTGTCAACTCGAACCGCGTGAGGAAGAATACACCATTCAGATTGCTTTCAGTGACTATCAGTGAACATTTCTTCTTTACCATCAAATGTCTTGCAAATGAATGAATTGAAGAATTTTATGTGAGAGATCTCATGCATGAGTTTGATCTTCAATTACCATTAAAAATGATTAAAATAAAAACAGCTCTCATAATAACAGACAAAAGAATGAGGACTGAACAACCTGTAACAGATAAGACAGTATCTCCTCTCCTCTCTACTTGTATTTCTGTCATGTGATTTCTGTATCATCTTCATTACTAAACTAAGATTTTAGACTCAATTTTCAAATTCATATGAATGATAAGTTAATTGACCTTATTAGTTTCAATTCATCGACATTTTTAGGGCTATGTAATGTAGACACGTTGTAATATGCCAGTAAATGCATAAAGGAATTGTAACTGTCTCATAAATAGAATTCAACATTTATAAGCTGCAATTAGTAGCACATTTCACCGATGTCACCAAACCGAGACAGGATATCTGTCTACAAAAAGTAAATCGATGCGAAATTCTATCACAAAAGAAAACAAATAAGAATCCCGAAGTCCCACTATCCAAAAGTCTCATTATTTTTTTAAAGCAGTTTTATCATCAAGATAAAAAATTTATTATTATCTTATGGGCGGAACCTTTTCACTGTACTGCAGGCGTGTTAATATGTAGATAATTCCCAATATCATCGGGAGATATTCAGTCAATAAAATCTCTAGAAGAAAACTCATGGAAGTGAACGAGATCAGTCACGTTTCTGGACTACCGTTGGCACAACACCGATTTATTCATTTGCATCATGAAAGGTTTATGCTCTGATAATCGTGGTAAAAAGAGCTCACGAAAATTCAGATAATTATGATATCCGTACGAAAGTTGTTTGTTGGTGTCATAAAGAATTTCCTTGAACGAGAGAATCTTTGAATTTTAACACCTTGTTGCAATGTAGAGTCGCACAATCTATTTGGCGAATGGATGAATTACTATTCAAATTTTATGACCAACAAACAGCGAAGTCATTTCTCGAAACTGGACGAGAGTTTGCATTTCATTCCTTTTAATCCCGTTGGCATATCAAACGGAGAAATTTCGTAGTTAAGAAACACAGTTTATGAATGTGGCCTGATATCAAACTTGGAAAATTCGTCTGAAATTATCGGAAAAGCGGCTGAATAGTCAGATAGGAATATATAATGGAACATCACCAACAGGCAGCAAAAGCACAATTTTGAAATGTTTGCTTTAAATTTACTTTCCATTTCATCGCTGGATGAAGTTATAAAATTTTGAATAAGCTCACCCTCACATGAATCTTGCTGCTATTGCCCAATCTAACTAAGTTGATACTGATCAAACGGTTTGCGAGGTGGGTGATGCTTCAAACAAATGGTTTACAACACGCTGAAAAAGCATGCTTAAAGCATATTTTTCAAGAAGTGATTGTAAATGTGACTTTTTCAGTGCTACAACCGAAAAATCATGCAACCATTACAGCTCAGTAATATCGACTGTCAGGAGGTGCTTGACGCTGAAAGTCGTCTTGTAAAGTGACTTTTTGACTGATGATAATTTTCGACTAGAATTTTCTTTGAATAGTTTCTTTAACTTCACATTTTTTGCATCAAAATGATCACCCATCGTCGTGTATCACAGATTATTTTCACGAGTGTTGAATGTTTTGAATTCTGTTTCAACTTTCTTAGACAAGCATCAAAAGGACGATGGAACTATGGGAGATACGTGGTAGATACGTGGAGTGATCTGTGTGAAGGACGACATTTATAAAACATGTGATCGAAAAACGAATGACAATAGTTGAGTTCATGTCCGGTGTAAGTGTAAGTGTTTACTCCGTTTACCCGAACCCATAGTTAACCCCGGAGTAAACTCCAGCGTCAGTGTAAACTCCGGGGTTAAACCGGCTATGTTTGAACGAACATAGGCAGCGCTTTCATAAAATCGAAATTTTTATTCAGTAACCCCGAAAGTAGATCGAAATCAGACAAATTCCATTAGAAAACAAAAGACAAATGATTTGGGTGCATTTTTCATCATTCTCATTACGATTCCGCGGAGAAAGCTGAACAAACGAAGGATGTTAAAGCAAGAGTATCGTTCATGCAGTTTAATAAAGGAAAGATTTGTAGTTTCTTAGACGGACGAGCTTGAGGAGCTGTGTGCTTCAATCATGCCAATACTGAGATGTCATTTCGAGGAAGGCCTCTTACGTGGGACATCTGCATGCAACGATATAGTTTCGGTTAATTGTGTCAACGATTGTGCGATTGATCCCAATGTTGTCGCTGAAAAGGCTCAAAGAAGAGGAAATGCATTGAATCGGTGATTCCAATTTGTGCCCTGTCCTTTGAGAGCACTGAAGCTATGACGGAGACAGACGTAGGAAAACGGACGAAAGTCGCCATACCATGTGACTCTTTCTAAGACTGCGTTACCAGCGTCCACTTGAATGCCACCGTCCTCATGGGCGCTGTTTTCTGTGCATCTTGTTGCTTAGTATGCGATTAATGATTGATTTTTAATGTCATTCTAATTTTGATTCGCATATCTGTATCGAGCGATATTTGTTCACAATAAATACAATTGACTGAAACGCCATTTTATTCATCTTTTCACTATTTGCTATAAAAATTCCGATGTATCAAAGGAAAATGCAGAAGTACAGAATGTGCATAAGGCACATGAGGAATCATACAGCTATCTTGTTGGAAGTACAGACTTACATTAAAGCCTAAAAAGTCTACTTGCATCCGATAATACAATATGGTCGCGATATATCGAAGTTGATGAACATTATGGTTGAGCAAAGTTGTCAATTTCTTATATAGTGGATCATGTGAGGAAGGAGTATCTGAGGACAATGATGACTTAAGTAGGCCTAGTACGCTTTCCAAATGCTTTAATGTAAATACCGGTATAAATACCGGTATGTCATTCAGATTACTCGTCTTGGCAAACAGGTAATTTTATAATTGTAAATGGGATAAATATCAACTAAGTTAGAATCACAGACAGCGGATATCAGCACTGAGGTCTACAAAATATTCAATGTAAAGTTAAGGGATAATCAACCAAGTTGCTGATGACGTGTGCGGTGACACCGTCCATCAGGTCCTAGGTTGCAATTAACCATCTTCATGCGAGCATATGGCAGTCAATCTCCAAGCTACAGTTTTAAGATGACACGTGCCACACAGATGCATTTGAAATGAATGTACGTATACCGGCTTCCCCACGCGCGGTTCGTACACTTCCAGAAGACTGAATTAGGTTTGCAATAATTGTCATCGCATAACTTCACTCAGCTTTATGCTATCTTTAGCTAAATAAAAGCAAATATGCCATACCTTCGGTTGAATTCGCTTAAAAATTTCGTATGTAGCTGATAGCTAACTCAGGAGCAACGTACCGGCTCCGGGCACAAGTGCCGGTAGGACCCCTACGCAGGTGGGCAGGATCGAGTAGGTCAACACGAAATTCACTTTCGGATACAGGACGGGGTGCAGGAAGATATGTACATTTAGACAGCATTATGAATGAGCTGATGCGACGAGTATAGACAGGTCTACACAAAGACAATGGACAGGTGGGCGGACCTATTTCTAGTTTTTTGCAAGTCGAGCTCCTTGATTGTCCGCAGCATTTCTCATAGAATCAATGCTTGAAGTTTCCGATTTCATCATTTCAGATAAGAAAATTAGCAAGGGTTCAGGAAATTAATTAGAAATTATGTCACGCACAAGTACGATTCAAAAATGTACAAAGTTTCTTTGTTGTTGTGAGTTCTTTCCATAGAACAGGAGCGAAAATCGCAATTCATTTATTCACCATACACAATTTTCATGAAAAAAGCAATATTCAATGATATTTTGGTGGTTGTGAAATATGATCTGATAGCGCTTTATAATTTCATTATGTTGACATACATATTTGTTGTGCAACCAATGGAAAAATTTCATCAATATGCAGAACTTAACACTACACTTTACACCGGACATGAACTCGACAAGGAGTTATCCTCTAAGGGTTAACTTTTGCATGGTCCGAGTTATCTATGTAGCAGTAGGAGTTGATGATGGAAATGTGTATTTTCATATAATTCGGCAAATGACTTAAATTTTAAGATTTTTATCATATTGTGAAATTCAGCTGCTATCCTATACTTTGCATTTGAAAAAGAGTTCGATTCTTTTAGGTCAAGTTAACTAACCCGGAGTTAACTCCAGGGTAAGTGTAAACTCAACCCGAGTTCATGTCCGGTGTTAAGTTTGCACTTACCCCGGAGTTAACTCCGGAGTAAACTCTAACACTTACACTTACACTGAATGTGAACTCACATAATGGCAGCACAACCACCGATATTTGCTGCGATTCTGTTGGATCCACCATTCATAGACGAAATTGACTATGACCACATAGCAAGCGAAACTTGTTCGGAATTTTATCACTAGTACTGAACCTGGTGCCTCTGGACCACTCACTCAATGCCTTCCAAAGATGACGTTCATCTTGGAACTTGATAGAGGAAGGCGGTGAGAATGGAGCTCGTTTCGACAGCCGGAGGCAATTGAACAACTTTCACTTCTTCGGATATTTCATCATCTTTATTTTTGCAATGTATTGGCAATTCTCTCCTTGGTTAACAGTGCAACATCCGCAATTACAATCGATCGAACAGAACGCTGATGATATTAGCGTTCGTCAGGGGCTCTATGTACTTTGTAAGGTGTGCTTTCTATTTACAGCAGTAAGTTGCGTGCTGCTGTAGTGCTATGGTATGAAATGAATCTTGGGTAAGATAACTTTCAGTTTTATGAGAACCTTTTCTTTAAAAAATGGCAAGTTTTGATGATGAATTTGAAATTTGCTTAACAGACTGACGAAAACCATCATTCAATGAATATGATGAGTATACATGTATTACCAATAGAATCTAATACATCTCCAACAGCATCACTCTAAAAATGACAGGACAGTGTGTTGAGTATCTTGACATGCAATTCAGATTATCTTATATCTGGTCAGTCGTGATTTTATGTCAATCATTGCAGAAGGGCTTCGATAAGAATTGATAAATTGCTCACGAGGCAATTCACTGATGATGAGAAGGTGTTCCAGATATCCGAGCGAGTAATCCAGTGAGTAATCCAGAAGTGTGGTTAGTGTGAAGTGATTTTTAATTGCAATAACTGTAATTAGTAGCCTTAGTACATGAATTACCTTATAAAGATTTCCTTTATTTTAACCTACACTGATATACTGACTAATTGAAGATTTTTGATTTAATTATGATTGAATTGCACATTGCTCATAACAAGGCTAGTTTTCATTCTATCATTCAGAAATATAAACAGACTTAATAAATGACAGCTGCGTAAGTGAATGCATGATTAAACATATTTAGAATACGAAATTGGAATGAATTCATTTTTGGATAAATGTCGGCTATTGCAGAAAGTTTAAGGGTGTGAAGTTTAACTACGAAGATGTAAAATATATGAAATATATAAAAATTCAATATGCACAAATGCAGAAAAATAGATGTAAGCTTACAGCAAATACAATATGTATGAACTTTCAATGCGCGGTATTGTGAAACCCAAAATGCAACATCTAATCATCACCAGTATTTCATTTTCGAAATATTCTGTGAATTCAATGAAATTTTGATTAAAAAATCGGAAGTTTATACTCTTATCATGTAGTTCTCCAAAGATGCAAATCAAAATATCAATTTTATAACTTAATTTGTGTAGGTCCTATATGCAGCATTAATAGTACAGCAGACCCAATTTTGTATACAAAATCCAAGGTTTGTGTCATTTACCCATGGTCGACCCATAACCCAAGGTCCAACCTTGTTTTAAGCTTAGTTTTGAAATATGTCATGTTTTTCAACCCTTGTTTTGGTACTGGTAATAGATGAGTAGCGAGAGCAAATTAACACAAGTGAGCCTATCATTCATCCATGGCTTGCTAGAGAGGTCAATGTTAATGCTCAGAATACTAATAATAAATGTGATCGATATCTACGGCTAACTGTTAGCAGTATGATATAGACATGCGACATAGCAAGCTTGCGATTCCATCAATATTTTAGGTGCTCTGTTTCACACATCAAAACATCTTTTCAGGATACCAATTCATTTATTAGGTTGCTCAATTGTAGCATCATGGGAAAGATGATACAAAGAAAGTAACAAAAACCAACATGTCTTTCTGTCTTAAAACATTTCAATAACAGGGATTTTTGAAACCCTAATCCCACCCCCCATTGTTATTTGTAATGACTGAGAATTTAATCGCCTTTCACACGCAATCGAATTATTTGCAATAACATTGTAAACATCGATCATCGATAGCCGTTACTCAAATGAGCAATAAAAATTAGTCATCTTCCACCAAACAATCAAAGGGACTCATAAAATATCTACGAATGCCAATTATTTTGTCAATTCGTCACTCTGAATTGGTTGCTTAATATGACCGGATGTGGTCATCTTATTGAATTCTCTTTACAAATTGCTGACGAACAAAGCTTTAATGTGTGATGCAACAGGCAGAATTCAAGTCATGTCTTGTTCAAAACCTTGAGTTTAATGCTGCAAAATGAGATTATTATCATAGGTGCGCGAGTAATTGTTGGTATATGCCGGAAGAGCAAATTCTGTTAGATAAGCAAATTATCCTGTTCTCTAAATTCGGAAATTCCGCTTAGAATCGTTTAGGATATTTTTGAAAAGCTGACGTTGCTAAACTGTTTGTGCAAAACGTAGACCTAAGTGAGACATACTGGATGTTAGAAGCATGCTAAATATAATTAAGACCCAAAATAATTAAAACGAAAAAAGGAACTATGCAAACAAACTATCATTTCAATCACCTTTTCCTCCACATCTCTATGAATATCGATCTAACACACATGCAACATTGTTTTCTATATATTGAATGCTATTTTATGATTTATAATTCAATCATTAAAAAGTCAAACGTTAAGCCATACGATGCAGGGCACCAATTAATCAATATGTGATAATCTGATAGTACATCACTTTTCTTTTAGCGTCAACACTTTGACTTTCTTTCAAGCTTACTGTGGGAGTGGGATTTCCAAAGGGAATTCCCATGGGATCGGAATAGCAATTTCAGTTATGGGAATTCCCATAAAAATATGAGAATCTCGTAGTTCAAGTTTTGTTGTACGTTTTTCATAAATATAATATTAATGAGTTTTCATTTTTTAAGAAAATTATGCCATGAAATGATTGTAGTGTAGGCATTCACATTAATTCTATATAAACACGTTGCTGCAAAAGAGGCATTCATTTTCTTAATAAGATTGAGAAATTGACAAAGTATTCTTGGCCCTCGTATGGTTGATATTTCTGTGCTTGACCCTCGCACTTATACATTCTATTTTGAAGCACGAGTGGATGTATTTGGGCCTACTACACAGACCTGTTTCACATAGTCTAGGCATTGGTGTCGTATGAACAATGTGCTGAAATATATATATTAGAATTACCCATAGAGGCGGGCGCGATTCGATTTCCACGCGATGTGCACGCTTCTGTGCACCGGTGACATGTTATAGTTGTCTATTAGACTTCTTACATCTCCTCGATTAGATTTTATGTCTCTTATTGGACGAGCTGTACAGACGGATGCAAAATAGAAATGTATAAAACTTTCAAGTAATAGCTAGAAACAGTGTTTCTTGTCAGATAACAGAAAAACTTTTGATAATTTTAGGCGAGTGAGACAAAATTCACTGTTCTCAGATGTCATTTTTTTTATCTGAACGGATTGAAGTATGATCTTCACTTCATTTAGTAATATGAATTGACAGAGCTCTAAAAAGCCTGTCATTTATTACAAGTAACTTGCCTATTGATAAATGTGTCGAATCTCAACGGTTGTGACCACAACAAGATAGATGGTCCGGTAGTCTTGTGGTTAGAGTATCTGCCCACATACCTCTAGCTTCGACGTCGCTGGTTCGAGTACTTACGACCGGTAGCTCAACAGGCCGGAACACGTTTCGAGGTGGTCGCATCTACCAAGATTTAATAGCACTGTCATTTAATCCACCTTATACTTTGATGTTTTGTGGTTTTCCTAACCTTGGTCATGCAAATTTCTCTCGTGTCCCTGCTATCATAGCTGAAACGGCTAAATCTAGGATGTGCATAAAAAGGTGGGTGTTGGGGATTTTCAATGACGCAAGTCGGACAATTTGACGCAGAAAACCATTTTTACCAACTGCATTCGTCACTTCAGATACGTGACGTGACGCAGTCGGTCTTTATGACGCAAATGGTATATTAGACGCCAGAAGTATATTTGACTCAAGCTGAGGTAAATGAAAATTGAAGTTAGACTTTTTGACGCAGTTCGTATATTTGACTCAAAATCATGAAATAAATTCTGAAAACTTCCTGACGCGTCCGGACAATTTGACGCATTTGGTATATTTGACTAAAAAACGATCGATAATGCAATGCGGTATATTAATATCTAAATATGGGGTCAGAAGTCCTCTAAACAATTTTATGTATCGAATAAAGCGCTTATCTCAAAAGAACAAGTTAACATGGAATCAAATAGGCCTATATTAAATGATGCCCAAGATTAACAATCTTAGTTCGGACAGCGGTTCATGGTAAATTTTATACAACAGAAATAAGGTGATCATGCTTTCTTCTGATTCAATGTTATCCGGTGTTAGAATTATTTGGCAGGAGAATTTGGTCAAAGTTTCAAAGATCATCACACTATAAATGAGCTAATCGCAGGAGTAATTTTCTGTCATCTGGAACATTCATCGTTATCGAAATATAATTTGCAGAATGTTCGAATCGATTAATTAGAAAATTACCATCTCATGTCAAGTAATGAGACCGGAAAGTTGACACTCCGTTTATCAGGAGGGCAACGGCATGACCTGAATAGTAGACCTTGCCTGTATTCTTTGGCTTATTCAAGGGATCGTCAAGTAGGCAAGTCATTCCTTGAAAATGCATGTAACTGGAGGAAAGAATTGAAACTGAGAAAATTGTTAAGGTCTAATTTTTGGAATGTGAATTTAGCAAGGATGTGGAGGGGAGCACAGTATTGAAGTTACAATATCCGAAAGCAATAGGCCTATTGTCAATAAGAACTTTGTAAAGGGATAAAACAACAGAGCATTTATAGGCCTCACACCAAGTGAGCAAAAATTAGAGGAAAAACTTGGCAACAAATAATAAAATGAATAGGACAAAGAGCAAGAATAGAAGGATATCAGCAGATGCCACTTCCTTATGAACTGAAGCCAAAAGTAGGCTACCAAAATTCACTCTAAGCATTCGATAGGGCTCTGAGGTTCTTAAAGATATTTTTATAATGCTGGGATTATAAAATGAGAAAATCTAAAAAAAACAAGAAATCCAAGTGTGCAGCAATGGTATGAATTCAAGAGTGTAGATATACCATAATTAGACTTCCGAAATATCTTTCACATGCATATGCAGATATCATCATTACGAGGAAACATTGCTGCCTACTTTCGTCTACATTGTGCCATAGCTAAGTTACACACAATGATGATGCTGAAGCGCTACAGCATTATCATTGTCACCTCCTTTAAATCGCACCCCTCCGAGCAAACGGATCGGATCAGCATCTTATAGCTTCTCCGGATATCAACGGATCTTCATCGTTGAACGAACACCATTATTTCTACGTCATGAGCCGTTTGGATATCCAGTCTATCTCCGCGGATAACAAATTTTTATCCCAAGGAGATACGTATCTTATAAGCGGATATGCTTGATATCCAACCGATACCTGGTTCGTTGCTTTTTGACGGATATCCGTGCTATCGACTGTGTATTCTGGTTATCCGCCTGCTTGCAATGGAGATGTAACAGTCGCGACTTCGATGTCAGTTTGCTATCCCTACGCTGTCATCTAGTATTTGATTTCGATATTCGTTGGTTATACATTCGATGCGTGAAGCTATCCGCCAATTATGAACAATCCAAAACCAACTAATCCTCAGGTCGGACATATAATTGTAATCTGTACAATCCGGGGATCCACTGGCTTCTGGCACAATTTTTGGCTGAAAACCGAATAACGATTCTCATCTTACCTACTTACACGTACACGCAACTAAAAACATTCATGCAATTCATGCAATAAGAGAAAAAGCAGACAAAAATGACAAAGATACCGACAAGCCTCAAGCAACGTAATTTTTAATCCAGTGGATACAGCAACGCATCCATAAGGATTCAAAACTACCGAATTCGAGGTATACATGAAAAATTACTGAAAATGCTTGTATTTTTCAACATTAGGAGGCTTGCCAAATCTGAATGTGGTTAGCCTCACAGACAGATTTGCATGCATAGAAAATGACCTGAAGAAACTACATATAAAAAATGATGGCTCTAGACAGTATTTTTAACTAAATAGCCGGAAACATGGAAAAATTGCTTCCAAAAACTGAAATCTTCGTCCTATTGCATCAAAATGTGTTTTTTTATCGTGTCTGACAAGATAAGGAACTACTTGGAATCTACTTGATACACCACACTATCCCGAAGAAGGATTCTTCAGATGCCCTCACCGATATGCCCCAAGCACAGTCTATTAATCAGGACTTTCGACTTTGATGCTCAGAAATATTGATGAGCCAGTCGCTGCAGTGTCGATTTTATCCTTCTAGATGAATTTTGATAACTATGAAGCAATGGGAAAAATTCTTCTAACAGATTATACTTTGGTGCAAATAACGAATCTTTTCTAGGAGATGAAAGAAGGAATAGAGACGGACTGATGATACCGTAGTACATGAAAAAGTACATGCATAGACTATACCCTCATTCACGCTAAATTCAAACCGCAAGCCATATCCATTATTATAACAATGATATGAGACAAGTCATTACTCAAAATGACAAAATGATGTATCTTTCAATAAAGCACGAAGACCGAAAGTCTGAGTGCTTTATTGTCTTAGAGTATGATAATAAAGTATTCCATCTGATTTAAAGCATGTTTGCCATTTGAAAGCAGTGCTATATTTTCTCTTAGAAAATATAACACCGGTGAGGAAAATAAAGTTCAGTTATCCTAGATCCACATTTGTCTCAAGTTGTCCTAGGTAAATGATGTACATCTGTGATTTACGGCAACTCTAATTTCATAGTCCTAGATATATTTCAAACACTATTTCTGTTATGAATTAAATAGTTTTGGTCGGAAATAAAGCAATATTTTGAAAAATGAAGTCTGATAATGGAAATGAAGCATTCTTAGACTCATATTATTTGTATAGGCCTACCGGTATATCATTTCAATTTGGAATTACGCAGTTGTGAAACACATCTTCGCTTTCCTTTTTGACACCATGCTGATCAATTTAGAAACTTTATCTGTCCAGAGATATGTCGGAATCCCAGGATTTGGAAAGTCATGGGGATTGCATCACATTTTCCTTATATAGAAAAGCCTGTCATGTCATGCCTCATGCAAAATTCTCTTGTCATTTTATTATACCAGTTTTTTGTGGCATAAATGCGCTTGTTATAGTAGCTTAAAAATTTGAAAAAATCTGATCAAAATTTAACTAGACTTGTAAATGTGTGCTTGCCGACTTAAATCGTCACACACCATTGCAACTTAGTGATTACCATCATGACAAATTATAAACCCATCTTATTAATAAGAAATAGCTCGAACTTGGATTCCCTAAATTGTACTTGCATGAACTTTCAAAACACGTATGAGATTGCCGAATGATTAAGAGTGCAAGCAAGGGTAATTGAGTTTTACTTTATAAAGTACAAATAAATCACTTTTATAAGCCAAAAATCGACGATGACGCTGCAGCGAGTTGTAATGATGCATAGACTACACAGTAAGGAAAGGCGAGCGATTTTCAAACAGTATCTGATCTAGGTCGACAATTACACGGCGTGTGACAGAAGAAGATAATTGACTAACAGATGATGAGCTGACTAATCGGTCGCCTATGAATCCCGAACTTAAGGTTTATCTCCAACCCGTGATCACAATTGTTACCATCCATCCACTCAGCTTAAGATAAAATAACAATCGAATCTTGTCAGATAATGTAGGAAATCAGATCCATGAATTATGTAGGCCTTCTTTGCATAGGCTATAATTCCGAAGCATAATTATAAGCAGCCTACAAATAAACGTGTAAATTTTATACGTCGCATAAGCATGAGTAAGATAAGTATTCTTACAAACACGCATTTTGAAAGTATCCTATGTCATAGTACTTGTGCTTGATTACGTCTTTCTACATGTACTTGAAATCAAACTTTAAATCAACCTCATTTAACCTCAATAATGACCTCATTGCAGAGATCATGATTTCACCTACGATTAATAACACCAAGAGTATACCACACCGGTAGTGTACAAAGTGGACCGACAATGCTTTGTACATGTGAGCCTAAATTGCAGGCATGCATGAGTTCTGCACACAGTTCTATTCATTAACATCATATGCATATACTGCAAGCAGTGTAGGCTCACATACACTATTTTTGAACTTGAGGCAGCTGTCATACGTGACTTAGGTCGCAGATTTTCACTGGCCAAGATTACTGATTTCTTTTCTAATCAATTAATTGTTCATGAAAGTTTTTCCTTGATATAACGCATGGATGTAATAATAAAAAATCGTAATAAATTGGTGTTTCCGTCTGTAACCTCTATTATTGCAAAACCTGTGTTAATGCAAATTCTTATGCCGGTCCCTTGAATTGGCAATATGACAGGTTTGACAGTAGCAAGAAATAATTTCTTCCAATTGTTTGCTTGCTAGTGTTTCACATAATTGCAACGAGTCAATTGATCACCTTATTAAACTAAAGTGCATTAAATTTTGTCAACTTCTGCTCGGGCTTGGGTTTGACATCAAGAAAAGCTTGCTATTTTGTAATAATACACTTTATGCTTATCATTTACCGGCAACTTCATAGCTTTTGTCTTGACATTTAAGGTACATTGCATTACACGATGAAAACTACAAATTCATGACTTAGGCCTATACGTAGGCTACATTTACACATTATTACACACGTAGGCCTATACGTTTCTTCACATGCGCCACATTTATGAACGTCTTATTAACATACAATAATAATACGAATTTTGATAGTATAGGCTTGTGTTGAGCAACAAAATTTGTTTCGACGGATCGGGTATTCAATTGAGTTCGATTTCATCTGGGAATTTTGAATCGGTTTAATGCAGTGAAAGTGGCGAAGTGCTCACAAGTGCTCACAAGTGCTGGTAGGTCTGCACATATGCTAAATACTACACACGGGGAACATAATTTATAATTTTGTTGCTTTATCCTCTCCCATCTCATGCCTCCCTAAAGCTCGAGAAAGTGAATAAATCATGACTTAAAATGTAAGTTCTCCAATGCTTCGAGAATTAGAAAACTTTGTATGGTAGTCCCTACATGAATGAACCTAAAATTTCAAAGCACAAATTCACGTGCTTGCCTTAGATTAGCAAAGATCAAATGCAAAACCATACTTTGGCAAATTGAGAGTTGGGATTTTTAATCCCGGGGGTGGGTGCCCAATAAGCGTATGGTTGCATGTCGCTCATATAAAATGTGCGAACATGTTATCACTGAAATTATTTCAAATACTTGTAATGGCCTATTATTGAATAGTGATAGCAGTTCTACAAAATAATCGTTTTTTATTGTGGATGTCTGTGCTGCAGGGAGGATGACAATTATATTTCTCCGATGACAAAAAATATGTAAAAAATAGTAGTATCGTACATGTAATTGTGAATTTTAGGTAGCATCTTCTATTATGTAGGCATAATATATACAACAAGTAACAAACATCAAATATGATGCTACTCATATTAGGCCTACCCATACTAATTCACAATTAGAAAGTAACATTCGTCCTGTAAGACATTATGAATCGACCTGTTCCGTAATCTCGAGATTGTAATTTTTCGGGGTCCCGAAATCCCAGGATTGGGTTTCCAAAATCTCTATATTAATTACTATCCCGGGATTTGGAAAAGTACCCAGGACTGCAGTCCTTACTCAATACTCAATCCCAACCGGGACTCGTTCAATCCTAGGATTCCCCATTGATCCGGGACTGAAACTTTCCATGACTTTGGAATTCCTAAATTGTAATCATAAACACATGCACATATTACATTCTCAACACCAAGAATGATTGAGCTATTCAATAAGAGATAGTTTTTCTATGCTTCTTTAACGCCTATCGCAGATTGAGTGTTTTGGCAATACGAAAGGTAAAGTCTTGAAATTTCCTTGAAATAAGACAGGTTTTGCAATAAGAGAAGTTGCAATAACAGAAGCTGCTGGCTATGGTAAAGATAGGAAAAAATTTGTGACCGAAACATTCTGTCGCAATATGACAGGTTTTGCAATAAGAGAGGTCGCATTAAGACAGGTTCGACTGTATGTAAGCGATATCTTCTGATCATTCTAAGACGAACGCCGTCGAGTTAATCAAGCAGGAATGCTGAACTGTGTAATCGTTTCTTCTCATTCTTTTAAGAGTAGCCTACATTGTCAGTCATAGCCCTAAGGGCCTATATTGTCAGTCTGATGAGTTTACTGCAGCTATGCCTTTTGTGTAACAAAAATTAGGCCTACGTGTCGTTATAATCTCAATTACACAGCCTTTGAAAATAAAAAATTGATTGATTGAAAAAAAAATAAATTGATCTTTCTGATAAAGCAATCAACGAATCGCAATAAGGAGTCTCAATAAATTAATAAGCTCATGCACTATCATTTGTATTTCTTGTCAATCTCTGATCCCTGATGCACATCTCTATACGGGAATCTGCATAATTGTAATCTTAGATAAGTTCCGAAGAGCCTGCCAAAAAGAATGAACATCAGTCAATGGAACATTCAGACATCAAAAAATACACGTATAAATGCTATCTATGCTTATAGCCGCAGCACATTGCTAATATACACGACATTGCAGCATACCCGGTACATGCAATAATGGGAAATAGCACGAGTGTTGTAGAAAGATAATTTATGGACCAGTGTAAGAGCAACCTTTGTCATTTTTATCAGACTCAATTACGCTTTTGATTAAAGAGAAGCCTGATTGATGACATGCCAATCGATTTCAAAAAAGAGACCCTACTAAAATTGACATTCCGGTAAAATCAATGTGTTCACTGTTCATACACGCCTACCCATAATTAAATTTTGCGATTGTCTATTCTATATTATTCTCCTGGTGTCTGCTTTTGGATTTGTTATCAAATTATGTGCTACTCTGAGAGATAGGCGTATACACTAATTTGCGCTATGCTTTCGACAGCAAAATGCAACTTCAAAATCTGTTTCACGGCAGGCCTATGTGAAATGGAGAAGATCCTTTTCAAGAACTCCTATACCTAAAGTGCTGCCTCGTTCCTATGCCGCTATCTAGTTAACTGCTTCTTGACAAGCATCCTTCCTTTCGGTCCATATTTCTCTACAACCAAGTTTCTGTACATGCGCATTGGGCTAATTATGTTACTTAACTCGAGTAATTAATTTATAGATTATTTACTGATGTTAACGATGACTTTAATGTATACTTTGTAAGCTCACTGCTATGGCCGCTTTTCATTTGAAGCAAAATATAAAATTATGGTTGAACTTTATATGAAATTCTTTTCTTGTCCATTCCTGCAAATGCTACTACCTACTTAACACTATGCATAAGGCTTATTATATTCGTAGCAGTAATAGGATGTTGCTAATTTTATGTTGCATGTAAATTCCAATGACCAAACAAGCGAAGCATGCCCATACACGCTTTCCAAAAGTTAGATGTAACTGAAGCAGCTGTAAAAACGTGAAATGTGGTGAACGCCATTAATTAAAGAAGTGACACTATTTGATAGCATGAGTAATGGGCAAAAGACCGTTCCAGGACACCATAAAATTCAAAAAAAATAGTATCTTCAAAAACGACATAAATTCATGAATTTTAACCCTTTTTCAGGTTTTTAAGACCTAAATTCATAAATTTAGACCATTTAAAAAGTACCATTTTTTGAAAAATCGGTATCTTTAAAAACGACTGAATTCATGAATTTTGGTCATTTTTTCAGGTTATGAAAACCTAAATTCATAAATTTAGGCGTTTTTAAAAATACCCAATTTTTCAAATTTTTCAAAATCTCAAATTTGAGAATTACAATTTTCACCCTCCCCTTAAAATCATGACCGTTCCAGGACACCGAAAAAATCATAAAAGTTAAGAAACTCAAATTTGTGATTATGACATTTTACTCCCAAAATAATGACCGTTCCAGTACACCGAAAATCATAAAAGTTGAGAATTTCAAATTCATGAATTTTATCCATTCTTCAGGTTTTTAAAATATGAGATAACTAAAATTATGTGACTAAAAATATTTCTTTAAAAATGGAAGAAACAAAAGTGGAAGAAACCGCAAGAATATATCCTTCGTTATCACAGTTAAAAATAAGTGAATTGAATAAAGAAAAACACAAAGATAGAGTACGTTATATGAACATTCTATCTCATTTATAGATGGAAAAACAATACCTAGATTTTATCTCGGACAAAAAGAAATATTTCCACAACCTTTTCGAGGTTTAATTTTTTCACCAGATAAATATCCTTTTAATTTAGATAGAAATTTTGTTGATCTTTTAAGAGGAGCAGATTTAAATAATTATGCTGTAGAAGATCTCATAAAATATAAAGCTATGTTAGATAGAGTTAAAGCAGGAAAAACTCTTAAACGTTATAGAGAATTAGAAAATTTATTATCAACGGGAGTTAAAGTAGGAAAAGGTTTTAAAACAGAAACAACTGTATTTTTACCAGATGATCCACAAGAATTACTAAATAGATTAAATATTTTAATATCTGCAATAAAAAAAGGACATAATTCTAGTTTCAATGAAATTCATGCTATATTGAAAAGACTGTTAGAAAAGAAGATTCTAAATGAGGAGGATTATAAAAGTATAACAAACAGAAGGTTCTAGGGCTTCGCCCGTAGCTGAAATATGTTGTTTCTAATTTTTATCTATAATATTTATTCAAATTTTTTAGTTAAAAATGTCTTCGAGAGAATTATCATCAGTAGATTTTGACAAAATTAATAATCATTTAGAAAATTTGACAGAGATTTTGGGTTCATCAAAATTTAGTACGACGTTAAAAATTATAACAACTACTTCATCACACACTTGTAATTTAGAACCCATTCTACATTTGGAACAAAATAAAAATTATCAAATTGCATTGACTAGTTTCTCCACATTTAACACTTTAAGAGACATTTAGGTATACCATTTAAAGATAAGAAACAATTACATTTCGCAGTTGAACTGGCAGTTAATAAATTTTCTCTTACTTTAGACGAAAATCATCAAGTTGATTTTAATCATGACAGATCGTTGTCAAAACTATTAGGATTTAATAAACAAACCTATAGTCAAGGTTATCATTTAGGTGAGAAGATTCCAAAAATAACTGAAATAAATTCAATTGTTGTACATTGTGACATTATTGAAGGAGGATATATAAATGGTAAATTGTCAAATTTAATATTCAGTTTTCCAGCTTTTACTGTACCCATTGGTTACTTATTAAATGTATTTCCCCAAACATTAATATATTTCCCTATTACAAGAAAAACTATTAACAACATTAACATAAAAATCACTGATGAGAAAGGACACGAAATAAATTTTGGAGGTGAAGAGATTATGATAGATCTTTTGTTTCGGGAGGTATAAACTCCCGTTCGAGAGGTATAAACTCCCACGCGAAGCTAGAGAAGTTTAATTTTCTTCTTCTTATTATTCTTCTTCTCTAAAAACAAAAAATAAAAAAAATAAAATTGAAATTTTTTATTAAAAAATGAGTGAAGTACCCCCATTAAATAAAAAAAACTCAAATTTAATCATCATCCAAATTCATCTAATAAAGTTTTGTCAGTTATTTGTGGAAGATCAGGATGTGGAAAAACGTATCTATTATTTAAAATTTTAACGACTCCAAATTTTTTGGATTATAACAATCTTATAATTTATACAACAACAGCAGAACAACCCGTCTATCAATTTTTAAAATATGGATTTGAAAATAATCTTTAAAAAACAGCAATTGCTTCATTATTCAAAGAATATGAAAAATCTGAAGATGAAGAAGAAATAAGTTCGTGGTGTGAAGAAGCAGCAAAAAATAATCAGTTAGTTGAATCCAATAAAAATAAGCATATAAAGATACAATTAATAGATGATAGTGGTAATATGCAAGATCCTAGTAAACTAGATAAAATAATGAAACATTGTGTAATTTTTGATGATTGTGTTAATGATAGAAATCAGTCAGTTCAGAGAAATTATTTCACAAGAGGTAGACATAATAACTGTAGTGTTTTTTATTTAACACAAAGTATGTATTCATTAGACGGAAGTGTTATTAGAAAGAATGCAAATATTTTTACTATACTTTTTTACTTTTAAAGTATACTTTTTTACTATACTGCAAATACTATTTGAAATAAATGCAAGAAACTTAAGTGATTTGTTAAGAGATTTATGCGTAAGAAATAAAGATGAATTTAAACAATCGTGCAACAATGCTTGGTCAAAAGATTATGGCTTCATTACAGTTAATATTGATAAAAAAATTCATGATAGAGTTATAGAACATTTGTTTGCTGAGTGATAAAAAATATACAAATATAGTGTTATAATATTTAGATAATAATTATATATAATAATAGATATTTAGATAATAGTATCTTAGAAATTAGAAAATTAAAAAGGTGAAGTAGTTATTCCATCAGGTAAAATTTTTCTTTTATCATCAAATGGATCTAATGCTAATTTATGTTCTTCTTTTAAATACATTTTATGTTTCTTTGAATTAAGTCTATAATTACATGCTGTTTTATTTCATTATTAAATAATACATTTTTATAATCTTGAAATGTTATTTGATTAGCCACTGATGCCTTTGAAATTCCTTTTAATGTTTTATGTGTTTTAATATTATTAGTTGTATTATAACAATAACATTTAGATTTTAAAAATATAGCTTCTGTTATGAAATCTTCATTTCCTTCTAATTCATCTTTTACTTTACATAAATCAGAAGGATGAATGATATCTTTTATTTTATTAATTTCTTCATCAAGTGAAGAATTATACGGTATTGTTAATTCTAAGAAAACAGAATCGGTATCTGTAAAGTGTAATTTATAGTTTTTGCCATAAGCAGGTGCTAAATAATCATATATAAATCTATACATAAATAGTTTAGCTAATTCTAATATAGTGAATCCAATAAAATTAAACGTATCATGTTTTACGCTAATTCGACGTAAATGTACAGCACATAGTTCATCACTAAATCTAGTAGTTCTTTTATATGTAGGTTTCCTTGTTAAATTTTGAAACCTATCTCTATCATAAACTATTTCAATATTTTGTCTATTACGCACATTTTCTAAAGTCTTACCATAAAATGCATTATTCATTAATTTGAAGAACACGTTTCCAAAATCATCTTTATTTCTTTTAGCTATTTTACGTTTTTCAATATTGGACTCTATATAATCTTTTAACCACCTAGATTTTTATCGATAAAATAGTTTTCGATGAATTTTTAAAAGAATCATTCCATGATCTAAATACCAATCTAGCATTCTTCCTTCAACAACATACTTTCCTTTATTACCTTGTGTTAACATAAGTTTTTTTGTTGGTCTGTATTTCTTAGGAATTAAAGATTTTTGATAATCTGTAAAATCTTCTATATTGGGAATTTTGTTTTCGCGACAGAAAGGAAAATATTTTGTTTTATCTTTTATTTCATCAGGATATACTAAATCAACTTCATATATATAACCATGATTATAATTTCCATCATATGTTTTTTGATAATCAAGAACGGGCGAAGCCCTAGTAGACATCTCTGATGTCGTACGAATATTACACCATTCCATCTCATCTGTTGGTAATTCTTGTATCATGCAAGAAGAATATAAGCTATTAAAATCATAATATAACAAATAGTTTTCTCTCATGTATTCATTAACTGCTGCTTGACTCTCTTCATTTGATATAAGTCCTTATTTATTGTGTTTAAACAATTTTACAAACTGATCGCTTTCTTCTGGAGATAAAGGTTTCATTATTCCATAATCATCAGGATTTACTTTTTTATTGTAACACTGTACATAACGATTACCTAAAACTGATGAAACTCCACCTCTAATTCCAGATTCAAAAAATAATAATTTATCATATGTATTTTCTTTATAATGTTTAAGTTTAACGCCAGTATGTTTTAATCCTGCTAACCATGTTAAACCTGGTGTAGAATAACAATAACATGGATCTATTCCGTAATATTCTAAACACATATCACGAAAGTTTTCGAAAAGATCAGCTAGTATTAACACATCTATCTTAAGATATTTCATTGTATAATCATACATTGTTTTACAATTTAACTCTCTCCAATTTTTTTCAGCTTCTGCATAGTCTTCTTCAGATAATTGTGATTGTTTTAATGTTGATTTAAATTTATTTATTGGAGGAAGTTGTTTTTCTTCCATAATTTTATTCACAGAATTAAAATCTCCAGTTATATATTCATACGGAAATATTCCTTTTAAAGGTTTTTAGTTATATTTATTTAATATTTTACATTGTTCAGGTTTCAAAGTTTTCCCCATAACATCTAATGAATGAGGAGTAAAAAAATCTAAATGCATCTAAAATTCTAATACAACCTAATTGCATTGAAAAATATTCTTCTTCTGTTTTACATAGTACATTTATTTGTTGTTGTTGTAATTTTTCAAATGAAAATAAATCTTTCATTATTAAATGGAAATCATATTTAGAACCATTGTAGAAATATAGAGGAACAAAGTTATATTTAAATTTATTAGCATTAAGATTACAAGAATTATGTGCTGCACCTCTATATAATCCATTTAGATGATCATGATCTTTTACTTTGTCGGCAGAGCCGTCGCTTCGCTCATCAATATATCTACCTTTGCCGTTTTTATAATTTTTTGCAAATTCTTTTCCACAGTAATAAGATTTTGTTTCATTAATAAAATTTAATTTTTCTTTTTCTGTTAATGGCATCATTGGTATATTTGTTTCAAGCAATTGTGAAAAATAATTTTGTAATTCTTCTACTTTCTTTGTAAACATTTCTGAACTATCTTCACCATAGTATTGATAATATTCTGATTTAAACAATTCAGGATAATATGAATGAATGTACCATAGAAATCAGATTGTTTTACTGTATTAGGCTAGAAGGGTCATCAGCTGATTTCAGGTGGTCATTAAAGCTGCTCGGAGTCCCGAAATTTTAGCGCGAATTCAAAACGTCGGACTTGTATTTCTCAAGCATGAAGTCACGTGTGATAAATACCAATGAAGGAAATAATGCGCCTAGTTATTAGTTGAAGATATTTTTGATGATTTGTTTCATTATATTTATGTGTGAACATGATAAATACTTCAAATATCAATTTAATGATGCAAGGATTTCACATGACAAATGTATTTGCATGATGAAATGTACTGGTATATAATTGACATAAGTGTAGTTTTGTAAATGATTTCTCTGATTGATGAATTTTTCTGTCTATTACTCTTGGTGAGGCGTATAATATTCTTCAATATCTCTGGTTACTGTAAATGTTTCTCAGTCATAAAGAGACTCCTATTCACGAAGTACATCACGAAACATGTCAGAACGGGTCTTGACTCGTTGATTTGTCTTGCTTTGTATTACAAAATTTTTGAGTGATTTCAATGCAAGCGTTTTTTCCTGCCATAAGTGTCTCCAAAACATTCAATACAGCAAAGCCTCCATTTTTTTGTTTCATGCACTATAGACAATTTCTAGTCTTAATCCTTAATTTCTAAACGTCTTACTTCTTAAGTCTTCTATTTCTCTTAGGTCTTAATTTCTAGTTTTGGAGATATAGCCGGTGTAATAGCTACTGCCAAAAATTTACTGTATTCTGATTGCCACCGAAATCGAATGAACATGCAATAGTAATCAATGTCAAATTAATAGCAATAGTTAACCCCGGATGAACGAGCACAATTAGAGTCATGCGGCTATTACCATGGCTGAGCCGGCAGCAAGCACTAGAAGTGGCTGGTAACGGATCCAGGGGGGGTTCATGGGGTTTAAGTGGTTGAAGCCCATGCTGGTTCAGGTAGGTCCAAGCTTTGCTATTTTATAGAGGTCTGGGACAAGTTTGGAATCATGTTCAGCAAGGCTGGTTTCAAACAACAAGCAAAGTCAGAATACAAAATTGATAAAGTACAAGCAACTCTGGAAATACAGAAGGTAGTAGAACCAAACTTCCTACAGCACTTAACCACACCCTATGATATAGCGCAATACAAAATTGAGACCAGTCCTGCACAAAAATATACGCTCATGGGAAACATTCATTCTCATTAAAAATTAATTCAATTTCATGGGATCACCAAATACCAATTAAAAACAAGCATAGGCATAGCAAGATATTCAGTCAAATCACGCAACCAATACCACAAACCAATGTTCATGATCCCAATGGATGCCCAATTCAGTCCCCACCTCCTCCATGCCCTGCAACGGCCACTGCAAGCTCTCAAAGCTCGGTCAAGATCAGGGTATCCGGGGCTTTTCCGTCAGAAAATTCCAGGACCATTTGAGAACATTTTCAACATTCCTATGAATTATCCTCAAAATTACTATTAATGATCTTTCTTAATCATGTGTTCGGAAATGTTCAGGTGTACATTAGTGAAGGAATCGTCATCACATTAACATGAGTCCTTCTTTTCACTTCAAGCATACCCATCATTGGCATTTATTGTTTGTGGTATAAATGTTTGTCCAATATTTTTTGACCATAAACGTGTGTGACTTATAAATGATCAAAACAATGTTAACGATGTTTCTTCTCATAATGATAGCTGATTCAGCTCATGGATAATCAAGTCGAGTAGGCCTAATAGCTCTAAATCATTGTACGCATTGTCATGGCTTAAAGCAATGATATCAATGCAAAATTGGTTTAGTGCATATGAAATGTTGAGGAAGATTGAGTGTGTTACCATTATAAAATCTTTATATGCTAAATCAGCAGTTGAGCGTCATAAACACGCAAATGCTGTCTATTGTCATGATACGGTTGAGTTCATCCAAAGCAGCTGGCAGAAAGCTATTGGAATCGAGATTTTCTAACGCTAATTGCTATCGCTTGAGAAAATAAAAAGCTAGCCGGAGTTCTTCGAACGAAGGTACAAAATTGTAAATTAAAAAAATTTGAAATATTCGGCGTACCTGCATCTTCTGTGATCGAAAGTTTATGTATATAATGGAGTATCCGAGAATTATACTTATCGTCGCACGCGCGTGCGTGCATTCTATCTCCGGTCTTGATTAACTTTCAGATTCATATAGGCCTACCTAGATATCACCTCTAGCTCTAACCTGTAGCTGAACCCATTTTTACGGTGCATGTCTTTTCCTTACACCGTATATCGCATTATGTTTTGACATAGGGCCCATAGGCTAAAAGCGGTGGATTTCCTAAACCTCACTCTTCAAAGTTAGTGAATAACGCTTGTCTTTGCATTCTGCAATTTCATGTACGCAAGGCATATATAGTACTCATTGCATTTCATTTAATCGCGGTGAATCGAACCTGCTTTTTCAACGCAGCTTTTTTTGTACCGAATATATATTTGATAGTTCTATAAATATCAAAACGGAAAAGTCGATCTGCATAGTATCACACCATGGTATTAAGCTTCTCGCTTAATCATGAATATAAATTTGCCTTCGATATGTAAAGATTCGATATATTATTAATATACAAAACAAAACTGCTTTACAGATGACATTTTAGCAGCATTAACACAGTAGACCTACTGTCACTTTACAAGAGCTTTTAATACCGTAGTATTTGGAAAAAAAATTTACTTTATATTCTTTTCCAGAGAGCCAAGAGGTCTTCGTATAATACCAAAAGAAGATATTTTGCAGAACAGTTAATAATTCTGAGAAACATATCAGCGTCTGTATCATCAATCGTTTTGTAATAAGTCGAGCTGGTATTGCCGATAAAAGTAATGATATCTGCTAGGTCTAAATTTTCGCCTTATCAGCTTCATTTAGGAGCAAATCATTAGTCCCTAAAACTTGATATTAGAAGCTTTTGAAAATGCATCATTTTCTAACAAACTTATGAACATTTTCACTATGAAATTATTTTACTAAACCTTCATAATACTTCAGAAAATTGATTGTTTATATGACATGAATATCGAACAGGAAAATGGATATATTTATATCTCATCTGAAAATTTGGCAACTCAAATATAAAAACGCTTAATGAGGGAACAATAGTTAAAACGAGACAAAACTTTATGAAACATAGCCATGATATTTAATGAATGCCCGTCGAAATTTCAATAACTTACTAATTGCAAATCTCAAATTGACCCGGGCATGGCTGCAACTTTCAATAGGGAGTTGTGTCGATGTTGAGAGATGTGAACTAGGCCTGCTGAGGATTCTTGATATTGGAGGAAATAGCTGCTATTCAGGTCTGTTCCCGCTTTTCAACTGAGGATGCAACTCAATATTCAATTATTCTATTTACACAAACGTAGCCATTCTTGAATCAAAAAGGCCGTTACAGAAATTCTATACAAATGAATTTAGGATTTTCTGAATATTATTAATAACACTTGATGATCATGTACCATCTGGCTCAGAATGACACCGTTTCGAAGAGGGCACTTTGGCGTTCCTATGCGTTCCACAACAAGGGCGGGTAGGAACTCCGTTCTCAAGCGTCCCCCCTCCGACGAAAGCCCTGGTTTGCACAGATAAAGTGATTTCAAAATTCAAACTCCTTCGACTTCAAAATACAAATTCAAATACTAAGATTTGGTGCAAGTATTGGTGTTACCTAGTTAGGGAGTTTGTCTAGCAACTTCCAGCATTTTCTCTACACGAACAACCAGTAAAACCGGAAAATACCGATTTCATCGAAAAATGATAAGAGTTATCATAAAATGACGGTTCTACATGGATAATGAGTTTGTACAGTTCTACAACCGGTCAAATAGTATTCTACTAATCATATCTGAGTTTTAACACACACTTCCCCAACACGCCGGTAGATACAGGTTATTATGCAAGAATCCAGCCAGAGATATATGTGCACGTTAAGCCAGAGATGAACATGAATGCAAGGAAATATATCAAAATATTTCATCAATTTATTCAGAGCGAATACAAGGTTGGTTGATCGGTGGGCATAGCATTATTCTAGTGAAAATTACATAATTCCAGCGAAGATCATTTTCCGCTTTGGTATGCTACAGAAAATCTATGCTTGTTTTTGATTGGTATTTGGTGATCCCATGAAATTGAATTAATTTTTAATGAGAATGAATGTTTCCCATGAGCGTATATTTTTGTGCAGGACTGGTCTCAATTTTGTATTGCGCTATATCATAGGGTGTGGTTAAGTGCTGTAGGAAGTTTGGTTCTACTACCTTCTGTATTTCCAGAGTTGTTTGTACTTTATCAATTTTGTATTCTGACTTTGCTTGTTGTTTGAAACCAACCCGAAATGGCTTAGGGCTTCAGCAATTACATTTGTAATTTACTAGTATCGATTCTGCTGGATTATATGAAGAACAAAGCCTGCAGCTTTGTATTATGAAAGGAAAATCACGTCATGGCATTCACTTAAAGAGAAGGCGCATCTCTTGTGCACCATCTCCGAGGAATGATTGGTAGACTGACAATCGTGGCAAAAAACAGTGGAAGATATGAAGACGTGTGAAATTTGGAAATCAAGGATATCTGTGATCAGCACAAAATATCAATGGTAGCTCCTATCCTTCGAAGTAGAAATCATTCGATGTCTTTGTCGAGTACTGAAATGGGATCAGGACAAATAAGTTGCTTACAAAGTTTAACATACTAAAATAAGCAAGTTTTGAAATCTTTGAATACCGGTATTACACAGTATTTCATGATGGTCGTTAATTACACAGAAGTGTTCAGTTTTCTAACCGAAATTTTTTACTGAGCGGCTCATGAGGGCAAATCCGAGACGGCTCGTCTGTCAATCGATGTCGCTTGAGTGACATCTGATAGGTTAGACACCATAATCTACAAGCAACATTGTGGAAAAAAGAAAAGGATGCTTGCGGGGAATTTGAATTCAAGAATGGTTTTGCAGTTAGCGTATAATTATTTTCAAGAAACTGAAGCTAGCAGTATATCTGGCAGTAGATTTTTAGAAATAATTTTTTCAATCCGGATTTTCCACATGCCTGATGAAAAATGATCTAGGAATTTGTTCATCACATCAGCTTTCAAAAATTCCTCTCGGATCAGGATAAAATTTTAATCAAAAAATTCACTGAGAGATTAACTGATGCTTTCATGATCATATTCACGATTTTTTCATACCAAAAAAACGACGGATTCCTTTTCCAAGAGCCATTCGAGAATTTGTTCAACACACTTGGAGTCCCTCCCAGCCGTACAATACTCGTTACTATAGCATAAACATAAAAGAAACCAACGACATTGTCATTTTTTTCACTAATTGCTACTTCCCGACGCCAAACAACACTTTGTTCGCACCAAACAACCACGAATTCCCATTATAAGAATTATTCCAGAATTTGTTCACTATATTTGGACTCCCTCACATCCCTGCAAGCCCTAGTTACTTCTTGTTCGTAGTCAGGAAGTGTCAGTAAGCGAAAAATGACAATATCGTCTTGCAGGGCTGCGAGGTAGTCCCAATGTGATGAACAAATTTTGGAATTGTTCTTAGAATAGGAATGCGTGGTTGTTTGGTGTGAACAAAATCGTAAAAATGATCAGGAAAGCATCAGTTAATCTCTCCGTGCATTTTTTGATTGAAATTTAAAATTTTACTCATCCGAGAGGAACTTTTGAAAACTGATGTGATGAACAAATTATTTCTAAAAATCCACTGCCAGATCTAGTGCTAACTTCAGTGACTTTTATTTTCACATTTTTGTGTCAACGTGAGGCATGATGGGAAGGTATTAAAAAAATGAAGTTTTCGAAATGCAATGAAAGTGAAGAAACAATAGACCCAATATCAGGCTTTCTTGACACTTCATTTTGATTTTCATATCTTGATGTACTTGTGTAGGGAAGCAACTCGCACTCAATGTAGAGATGCGTCGTGACTTACACACGCACATGCACATTGTACATTGATCGCACTTTTTTATTTTGTCGAAAATAATTATTTTGTCGATTTTGCCGAAAAGCTGGATTCGCCTCTGACTAAGATGCGAGTCAATCTTTGACAACATATTTACTGCAGGCCTGTGATTGCTCCTCAAATTCCTCAGATTCCTCAAAAATTTTTTCCACTCCTCAAATCCTCAAAAATTCCTCAAATATAGCTAAACTAAAAGAAATTCTTCAAATGTGACACATTTTAGACTAAATGTCGGACAATGTATTGTTTTTTAGCGAATGGTGATTATCTGTAAACTTCCAATCAAGAGGCTAAGATAGAATCATATAACATGTATCCTACACCCTGACTGCTAAACATGAATCAATCATAATTTATACTTTGATTTTGTTTCACGTCGTTTTAATTTCTGGAAGCTACAGGGTTGCAAATGTTCAGGTTCGTCCGAACTTATTTTGTTATGCAGAGAAGTTGTCTGAAGTTATTGTCTGCCGAACTCCTTAGTGCAGCACTTTCACGTGTTTAATGCGTGAAACACTGCGATCAGTATACCGAAATTGTATATTGAACACTACAAGCAATTTTTTTCTTCAAACTTCATAATTAAGATTAATTAAGGATTAATTAAGCATTCATCAAACCACATAGTACTGGGTTGGCAGATTTTCAACCTGGGTCTACTGCAAGATGTGGTTGTCAATATCTTTGCGGAACTTCATGGGAATAGAGGTGATAATCTTTCACTCTTTGCTTAGATGAGACCAACCACTCAGCTGGCAAGCCTGTTCCTAGCAGTTTTTTGTGTCGTATGAGAGAATTCATGTTCATTTAAATGTAGATCGGAGCGATGTGATCAAAGGGCTAACAGATAAACAAGGGCCACCAAAACTTGTGCAGTATAAAGTAATATTAATAAATTAGTGTGAAATGTGGCGTATCCTTCATAATAAATAACTACCGACTTTTTTAACCACAAGCATTCCGTCAACGATTTCAAGCTTTCTATGCTTACGGGTTGCTCTCCTCTCAAATTTGTCTAAAATCCGTAAAAATTAATCGTCACTAAACCCCAGATGCATGTAGTTGAGGATATTTCCTACATTAAAAAAAATTCATCATTGAATTGGAGACGATAGCGTGAAGCACAACGATGTCAGCAGCTTGATCTGACATCCTCTGTTCGACACATTCTAAGCAGATGGTACTTGAGGTAACAAATTAATTTCGCAACAACGCGGAAAGTAATTATGACCAGGCCAATATCCTTTTGTAATACATATAACTTCAAAAAGTGTGGAGTGTGGTCTACTCTGGGGTTGCCTTCTTCATGACTTTTTTCATGAAGTTTGGCCCAAAATCCCTGTTAAAATTTGGAGTTTTTCTTGCAATTATTATATTAAGCTCCGTTTACATTCCTCAAATTTTTCAAAAAAATTCCTCAATTTTTCTAATAAGCTAATCACAGGCCTGTTACTGTCATTTTTAGTGTTATTGAAGTCTCTTTAGCTAGGAAACAAGTTTGCTTCGAACATAATTTCTCCAGCTAATAAATTAAGGAGACGAGGAAAAGGAGAAAGTCCGAGAACATGACCAAGCAAGACGAAGCAAGAAAAAGGTGCGTGTCGATACATAGGCCTATTCTAATTCCTGATTCTTGTTACATTGAGTAATTGTTTTTGGAGCTGAAACAGGTAAGCCGTGGTAACATGGCCATCAGAAGAAAATTGCATGGGCTCTCTGTTGTAGCAGGATTTAGTGTGTTCTCACCGGAATTATGTTAGTCATCCTGTGTCCTAGCTCTAATTGGTTGAATTCCTTTTCAAATACCTTCATGAGATCGAATAAGTTGCGAATGTCATCTCGGTCAGTCACTTGTCTCTCGGTCAATCTGGATGCTTTCACAGGGAAATGACTTCCAGCCTGCATACCAGTCGGCTAGTTGCTCGCATTTCCTATTTTCGGGTAAATTCGAAGTTGAGTGGGTGTTCCCGAATAGCCGGCGATGGATTATTACTATGTCCAAGATCAATTTGGTATCGAGATGAAAGCGGCAATGAAATACATGTGAGAGATGCGGCTGAACCTGGAGATTACGGGTATCTAGAAGAAGTCATTTCATGACATATCCTGGAATCTTGTGAAACATAGCATAGGCCTACTGTCCTGAAATCTATCATTTCAGTTCCCTTCCTTAAAATAGGCCCTACTACGTAATCTTCTACAGACATGATTTTTCGGGTCAAAGTATGTGGCTCCCTTGTTCCGAAAAATCATGCGATAAGTTCGCTGAGATTTTAATTGTTACTTCGAAAAATTCAGTGTGTATAACTCGGGAAAAATCAGGGAATTTTAAAATTGGGAGCAGTAAAGATTAAATGTATCTATGACTGATGACAAAATAAACAAAATTGCCTACTGTGCAACAAGAAAAAGTAGAAATTCCATGTTTTTGATATAAGCATCACTTTTTATATCGTTTGAAGATTTGATCAATAAGTGCAAATTCGCTAGAAAAGTATGGTCATTGGTCAAGCATTTATAATTTTAATTTTGAAACATTGTACGTCTGCTTCACTAATTTCCAGCAATTTGTATAGACAAGGAGGCCAGTTTTGCTTTTATGTGCTTAGTTTGCTGCTGCGCTTTTCTCCAAAGCTGCGACCAGATCCACTCTGATGGGTGGGGAAAGCTGCTTTGAAAATGTCCAGACGGAATGTGCGTACGCAGCCGAGGAAATCTGGATCCTTGGCATTAGGACGGATGCTTCGTTTTCTCATCCGACCCACGCCACTGATGTGAGCTTGATCAGATTGATCGGCCAATGGGCGAGTTGCCTCCGGAGATTATTCAGCAGGTTCAGGACTCCCACGCCTTGCGCGTTCATAGATAGTACTGTAGTTGGCTGATTAGGACTCTGATGACAGTCTGAAATCTGAAATGCTACGAAACTCACGTAAATTCATCGCGGATAAATGGATGTTCATTGTTCACAGAAGGTATTGAACTGAAGACAGGGCGATGACAAGATACCTGAATTCTAGATTTCTTGGTCATGCTGATACATCTGAGATGCACAAAGCTCTTGAGGGATTGGTCGATGGCCTGGACAATTCTAGACTCCTGCAGGTGGTAATGGATGGTCCAAATGTCGATATCGCAACTTCTGGTTAGGCATCCACCTGTCACCGCTACCTAGCACCAGCACATATGCTTCTTTTACCAACCTTTTCAATTCGCATTTTGATTAGTCTACATCTACTTAATAACCAAAATAATTATCACCTAAAAAGTCAAATCCTACCTGCCTAACGCTTTATTGCATTTCCAAATTCTACAGATGTTCCTTCTTCATCTGTGATTTCATGTACATCGCATATAAGAGTATGGCAGTATATTTGGCATCAGGAGTTCGATTCTCCGCTCAAAGTGTTAAAGTGAGCCTGGAGGATGCTAATACTGACCGTTCTAATATGTGCTTTTCATTGCTAATGTGTTCAAAGTAGTGAGATAATCCAACATACTCGAAACTAAAGAAACATCTCATTGTTGAAATGCTTTTCTGTGGTTTTATCGATGTAGAAAGTGTTTGGGACTATCATAGCTTCATCACATCATTCATCGGAAAATTAAGTTGAATTTTGATTCAAGTGGAGAACATCTTATAGCAGGATTTGGTAAGTGATGAACATTTATATCATGCGTCTTAATGAAAAGTACATTCAATGAAGGCTGAACTACGTTGCGTGACAGAAACATGCACTGATGTTTTAATAAAACTACAATTAAGACTGAACTGTGATGCGTGACAGAAAACACTTATCTAATCAATAGCCGTTGTTAAATATTTAAGTCGATCTTGATCTCAAACAGATTTCTACGTGTATGTGCCTTTTCTTGCATGAACATATGAAGATACCGTTCATCCTTTTGCACAGGATCAACGTTTGTTTAAGTTTGGACATCGTAGAATTGCAAATTTTGCTGTCGTTTTGATATAAGTCGTAGCTGCATGATGAAGCACCAAGAAAAAATCGTAAATTGTTGAAATGATTCGTTGTGGACGTAGCATGCGCAATGTTGTTAAAGAGTCAATGTTTGAATGTATCATGTAGGCTAGCTGATTGGAATTGGTGGGCGCGTTGGTGTGAAGAAGCAAAGTTGCAAGGATCTCGATGACCAAATTTCAGAAGACAAGTGATAGTCACAGATTGAATCTGATCATTCCAGCGAAGAGAAATCGGTTTCAGATAGTTTCGCGTCTAGCAAAAGGCTGGAGATTTGCTGTTGGTATCAACTGTTGCTTTAGAGCTGCATATCAACGTCTGAAAGAAGCGGGATTTAAATCCTACAGACTGTACGCATACCTCTCAATAGCTTTTTGAATTTTAATGAATTTATGCGGACATTTTCTAGTCCGGGAGTTAGCGTGAGGATGAATGAACACATTTCAGGTCACACATCGGAGGATAGTCAGTTATCAACGATGAGGATCGATTTTCCTTCTCGTGTCCTTTCTTTGTCAAATATTTGCATATAGTCATCGAAGACAGTGCTGATCATCCAGGATCTTCTGTTCTTTGATGAAAAACCCTCCGTTATTGCTCTTTTTTGATTACGTGGAGAGAGTCGATTTTGGAGTTTTCGATACCAAACGGCTATCCTCTTCTACATATAATCAAAGAAAGATCTTCCGTTCGCTTTGTAAGTGACAGGCAACTTTCTGATCCTAGAGAAACATCGACATTTTTCGAATAGGCTGATATCAAAGAGCCGTCCATGTTTGCCATTACCATTATAGTCATCTGCTGTTTGCTTTGTTTTCTTCCAATGCATTTGTTGTCTTTTGATGCTAACATCGAATCTGAAAGCAATTGCGAAAGACAAAGGAGTTTCGACTTCGAAGGTGTTATAGACGTCTTGTAAATGTCATTCTTTTACAATTGTCTGTATGTCATCTTTCCACGTCGCAACAGAAGCCAATGGAGCGGATCGGCATTCTCCATTCACGGGTCGGCATTCGATGTCATGCAGTGACTGGAAGCGTTGGAGTCATCCGTCGTTGCACTTGAAATTGATCACGCCGATTTTTGAAGCAAATTGATTGGTTTTCTCTCGAGGGGTAGATGGGGATACTGCCTGTTATTGGGAATGCTTCTGATCTCTTCTGTCGAAGCCATTGCAATAAGCTTTATTCCACGTAAAAACTCCGGAAAATGAATTCTTTTGCGACTGGTCCCAAAAGTCGATCTTTCAATATGCGCGTTTATCTGATCGACCTCTGT
Source organism: Prostheceraeus crozeri (assembly GCA_907163375.1). NCBI lineage: Eukaryota > Metazoa > Platyhelminthes > Polycladida > Euryleptidae > Prostheceraeus > Prostheceraeus crozeri. The sequence goes on along the minus strand of CAJQUW010005144.1, from coordinate 257,478 downwards.
AGGCCATGAGTTGAATGCTTGTCGTTTCACTCCATATTTCCTTTCAACATCACTTTTCTGCAAATCGTTCTTACAAAAATCTGGAATGATTTCTGCTTTATTACGAATATTCACCGGTGAAGATTGTAGTAGTTTCATTGCCTTGAGTAATTTAAACGTGAAATTGATCGATTGTAATCGTTCTTTGAGTCATCAAGCAGCAACTTTCCATTGTACATTTTCCTATCATGGCTTCAATCCATAACAATGCTCAGATGTCGACAAAATGTTCACATGACAGTAAAAGCCAAAGGACTCACCCTCAATTCAATATTTGAATACCACTCCACCCTCGCTCGCAGCTTCACACTTCTATCGAAGGCTCACAGATATCAACAATGGAAACAAGTGACCCGGGAAGTAAACAGTAATAGCGGAGGAATACAAAAGATCCACTTACGATTCATTCATCAGGTGTCCTACGTATTTTAAATTTAGACCTTTGCTCTCATCCTCATTCAATCTACGTTAGCTCTTTTGAATAACACCTCTTCAGCAGTCACTTGAAAGCAGCATCAGTTTCCTTAGTCGGTTCGGTTTAGTGAAATGTTTGTGGGTAGGGCGGATCACAATCGCTTCTACTGGTGCGTAGTTGTGTCCGCAATATGTAGTGAAGACATCGGGAATGTCATCATTTGAGAATACGGAGCCAAAGAAATTATCTGACTTATCAACATGTTGTTCAGACTGACGATTTTTTGCAAAAAGGATTGTATTGAATTTTGGCTATGAATTACTAGTTAAGCGATTGTCTAATTGATTGAGATAGGAAACTGTCGGGAAATGAAGCAGCCGACTAGTTAAGTACATGTATATGACAAGTTAAAAGTGGGGTTGCTGAAACTTAACAAAAAGGGAGAACTGCATTATATTTATGAGCACTGTATTTGTCTCGTAGTAGACCAATGATTCAGTGTAGAGCACCACTTTTCTGATTTAGGTGCTGGTTTGTCAGCTAAATTTGACAAAAATCAGACTAGCGTTCATTGCATCTTTCGTAATTCCTGGAATAGTGATTCTAAGTTTTTGTTCTGCTTAACTACCGATGGAAGGTTCTTGCTTTCTATTTCCCTTGGAACTACCTTCATGACAGTTCCATCTTCTGTATCATTTATAACCGCCTGTTATGCAACATTCACGGATATTTCGTCTGCCTGCATTTCGCATTTCAACCAACGATGGACCAAACTTTGTGGAGATTATAACGTGATGATATTGATGGCTTCAGCATGCCAGTTTTTAAATCTTCAGGCCATGCTTCGGGCAAAATCATGTCCATGCACAAAGCTTTATATATTGGAAACAGCTTCTGTCCAATATAGATCTTTACCTAGCCAAGCTCTAAAAAGTGCAAAATTTTCATCACAAGCATGTGAATGACTATTCCAATCACTAAGTTACGAGTTCTAAACATTAATTTCAGACGATTTTGTATCCTTACGCAAAGTTTCAAGTAGTGGAAATAGTTTCCATCCAAGATAGCCATGTCTTCCAAGTCAAATTCCACAAATGTGAAATTTTAATCATAAATCCTGTAAATGACTAGTCATATCACTTACTTTAACGTTTTCAAAGAATCATTCATCATCTTAATACTTAACAAGTTTTACGGATCTCTGCAGCAGTTCATGTAGCTGCTCACAGTCGAGTCGGCATTTGTATTCGAACTCCCATAGCACCGGAGTGGAGTCTTTCAACTCCGACACAAATACACTAACTTCCATAATTGGAGCAACACACAGCATGGATTAAATTTAAATCATTTGTAGATAATGCATGAATGAAATTGAAGTTGAGATTTAAGTTAATCTAAGTTAAGGCAATTGAATTGCAAAGTATGAATGCTGCTTGAAAAAATTGCACGAATCTAAACTGAAATATGAAAGTGTCCCGCCACTGTGTCCCGCAATATTTACTCAAATATTGCTAAACGAAAACATGTTGTGCAGCCCCTGATCTAACGAGTTAGCAGTGGCTTACCGTAACTTCACAAAAAAAGAGAACCTGTATGTATTTATGATCACTGCGGTTGTTTCGCAGCTGGCCTACGATTCAGTGTAGAGCACCACTTTTTACTGATTTAAGTCCTGCCTTGTCAGCTAAATTTGACAAAAATCACAGTAGCGTTCATTGTATCTTTTGTAATTCTTGGAACTACCTTCATGACAGTTCCATCTTCTGTATCATTTATAACCGCCTGTTATGCAACATTCACTGAAATTTTGTCTGACTGTATTTCACATTTCAACCAACGATGGACTGAGCTTTGTGGAGATTGTGGAGGGCGCTTTCGACTTGCCAGCTTGCTTGCCGTGGCACGTTTATAGATTATAACATGATGATATTGACGATTTCAACGTGCCTGGAATAAAATTCTAGGTCGCTTTCAGCAGCACAATCTGTGTGGAGTGGGTCATAGCTTCATGTAACTCCAGTTTCAAGTATTGTCAGCAATAATAGATAGTGACACTACTCGAATAGCAGTGACACTTCTCATAGGTGCAGCAGTTTGCTGAAAATTCCCCTGCAATTGCGGTGACGTAAATGGCAAATATGGACTGCACACACTATCTTGTCGATTTAGTGCCGGACACTCGGCCACGAATGAAACTGTTCTCAGAGCACTGGAAAGATGCGGATTTTCGCCAATTATCGAACTAGTTTGGAATGGACAATCGCGATGGGAAGCGGCCAGATGGAGTTAGTGTCTGATGTGGAACGTAACATGCAGAGATATTCGCTCTCGAAAAGGACTGCATGAATCAGCCACCAGAGCTGGTTCCACAGCCTCATCAGGAGAGAAATCAATCTCGTTCACGTTTTCCCATATAGCTGATCCTTTTCTTTTTCAACCAATCGTGGTGAAAACCTCGTTCGATGGCCTCATTGACGATGCATTTCTCCAGATCACTGCAGATGTCAACCATGCAGAGGGAATCTGTGTTGGTAATGCAGAAATGGGCATAATAATAAATGTTCCCCTTTAGTTTTTTGCAAGCATTTTTACATTGTTTTGTCTTTGTTGGTCTAAATATATGTATATCATTGCTTAACTGTTCGAAAAAGCAGCGACCATTCTTTCATCGTCAATAGGTCAAAAACGTTTTAAATCCGTAGGTGTTCTGGGAGGTTTGAAGTCGTTGCACCTACATGAATCCGGAAGTTGAAAGCTACAAAAGCATGTAGCTATCTCAAAATGCCACTCATTCCGGTATGATATTCACACTCTACATCGGAATCACATTCCGAAGCTTAAACAGATGTCAAACCTACCTCATCGATTTGGGAAATTGGTGAGACAATTACATACCCGGTAGCAGCTAGTACAGGAACATGCGGCTATCAAATTGCGGAAAGCTTAATTTTGTTCATAAGTGTTGCCCTATCCCGTTAATAGACAACAAAACTCTTTCTTCTTCCAGGAAAATATATTCTTTAGACCTCAACTTCATGTTTTGATACTCAACTTTCTATGTACTCATTCAGTGGAATTCTTCATCGCACTACATTAATTTGAATTATTCACTGGACTTATTCATTGAACATGAAAAAATCGACGCTGTTGTTACAATCAACAATTCGCACCTTTCCGTTATTGGAAATAGCTAATTACAAAATCATCATCGGCATTTTCATCAATATGAATGTAAATTCTGTCATGGTGTATAAACGAACTTTCAAAATTGAACAACTACAACACAACAATTACAACGCAAGTCTGGGTATGTGAGCATATATGTATGTTCAAATTTGGTTTTATGTGACTACATACCATTTTTGTCGATTAATAATAATATTTGTCAAGAACCAAGTGCATGAAAATTGTAGTCACAACAAGTAGAAACTGACAAATGTCAAACCCATGACAGGCTAATGAACGAAACTTCAAAGAACAGTTTACTTAGAATGGATCAAGGTGTTCATGTTTACCATAGGTCCAAGCGCCTAAAATGTTAACCCTTGTCTTGACTTAAGTTTGATAACCTAACCCGCTGACCCTTCGTATGCTGTAAGTTGATTCCAATGACGAACGGAGTCAACAGTGAAAAACATCGGTCTGTGTTGGTGATGTACTGGCATCAGGAATTTAAATGGATTCCCACCCTCGAATTTTGAAAAGATGACATATCTTGACAATCATTAACTTGGAGGTTTTTCATATGTGTGTCTTTTGGTATTGAACATGTTAGAATTAGACTTGTGCTTCTCAGGAATGGACCTCCTTTGATCGGTATTCGGAAGTGCACGGTAGTAGAAACATATAACGCTCGTGATTAGTTCGGATTGCAAACAAAAATTGGATTATCTACGTAAAGCAATTCCCTTAAAATTGTTTCTTTCATGTATTTATTTACTTCTTATTAAAGTGCATCTAGACATTTTTATTGGTGGTAGGCAACAACAGCATGCGGGTTGTACCACATTGATTCACGACAGTATCTTTGTAATCAAAATCTGTCCCTAATTAATTCGCGTGAACATCTTTATTATCAATGTTGACTACGCAGAACATGTGTTACAAATCAACTGTTTCATCTGGTAATCTAGTTTCATCAGTTGCTAGGTTGCAGTAGGTACAATATGGGTTTTTGCATGACCCAAAAGTAATAAATTATCAAAATCATAGTTCCTAAACATTCATTTAACATTATATATTTTGTCATTTTCCACATAAAATCGACAGCATCGGATATTATGACAGAAAGACCACGACCAATTCTATTGGTATTGGTGGCTCTTACAAAATCTCAGTCTAACCAACAAGGTTGTTCATGCTATTGACAGGGTTGAGATATATTTAAGATTAACGCGTGTCTAATTTATCTATTAAAAATTCACAAATTGCTTCAAGTCTAGGCTAAATTAAGATCATCAAGTTGAATTTTTGCATGCCTATAGATGTCTAAGTAGAGATCATCAATCTGACTTTTGCAACCTGTCATATTCATTAACACCTTCCGCTAATTATTATTTCAGAACATAAATGGGTGAATTAAAGTCAAACTATCACTGAAAATATGTGAATTGCGGTGCTCCTGCTACAATTATTATTGATAATTGTAAATGTCACATCACATACTTTCATTTAGGCGGCTTGAGTTAGTAGTCATTGTAGCACTCATTCATGTAGCACTCAGATGCGGCGAAATACAAACCGGTGTGTGTCTATTTAAGCATAAAACAAGTCTAGTTGCTTATAAAAATTAATTATGTTTTCACTTCTACGGTTCAATGACAAAATAGAACGCTAACTCATGGAATTTACGGTCGCTAACCAATTTACCGCTGTAATTTTAACGGGCGCAACCATCTGCGAACAGCTGTAAAACACGTGGGTTATCATTTTAAAAATGAATTAAAGCTGCTTGGAGTCCCGAACAATTCGTGCCCACGTCGGGATAGGCGGTTTCAACACGATGACCCTTCTAGCCTTTATATAGTACAGTATCTGATTTCTATGGAATGTACATTCCCCAACATAATGGTTTTTGTTCAAATAAATATTTTTCTTTACTTTGTTCAGATGCACTTTTTTCATAATTATCATTTTCAGAATTATCATTTTCAGAATTTTGTGTCATATTAACATTATATGCTTCAAAATCACAATAAATAGTAAAGGGTACTTTATTTTTAAAATACCATTTATTATATTCTAAATAATCATCTTTTGGAAATGTGTTTCTGACTGCTTCATTTTGTTGACAATTCTCCAAATGTCTATTCATTTCTTCTAAAGTTCTAAAACTTGTCATACATTGAAGACAAGGAAAATTTGTATTATCTGAAGTTTTTGTAAATATAGAAACATCTTTATACAATATAAAATGACCCTGATAATATAATATATTCGCTTATGCTGGTTGTTTTGTCTGTTCTAATTTTTCAAATTTATCTTGATATATTTCATGTGTTTCATCAATTTCTTTTGTAAGATTAAATGTATTTCGATGAAAATTTTGATTTAATATTTGTAGCTGATAAATATATTCTTTATCATATTGTTCTTTATATTGTTGTTGACATTTTTTTAAACATTCATTTATTTTTTGATTGGTTTCATTTTCTTCATTATTTAATTCTTTATTGTCTTCATTTAATTTTTGAATCGTTTCTATCTTATTTTGATATTTATGGCCATATTCTTGTACTAATATTTTTGTTTGTTGTTGATAATCTGTTTTACATTTTTGTAAAATTTCATGTAAATTTTGTATGTTTTGTTGATATTCTAAAGATAAAGATGAATAATCGGAATCATAATCATGATTATAATTACGTCCTTTATAATTATTATGATTAATCATTATTGGTGATAATGTTTTTATAATTTCAAATTTTTCAGTACATATTATATTTCCTTGGTAAAAAATATTATGATGCATGTAATTTCCTCTATCATTATATACTATTTCTGATTGACATAAATTTTTATTATTCAAATATAATTTTTTTGAATCTGAGTAAAATGGAGTAATATTACCAATAGAAACATAATTCACATTTAATTCAAAAACATTTACTTCAATTAAATTTTTATTCTTTTTATGAAACTTTATTAACCTATTATAATCATATGGAAATTCATCTAAGCCATCAGAGAGATCAAATTCATTTATGTATTCTTCTTTATTGTAATGACTTAGTCTTTCTTTATGATATTTTGCAGGATGTAAATGTACTATAATACTCCACAGAAAACAATAATCATCTTCATTTTTTATGTTGATTATTTGTGGTGAACTGAAAGGTAAAGGAACATAACTACCACCAGTATTATTTTTATATTTATCAATTACTATTTTCTTAGATAGTATTTTAACAAATCTCCAACCAGATTCACGTAACTGGACTTCAATTATACAATTTTCTAATTTAAGTATCATTTGTTCAAATATGGGTTGTATATCATTTACATTATGAATTTCTTGTGATTTTGTAAAATGTCCTTGTATTATTTCTTCAGGAATTCCATCAGGTCCATTTTTTGTATAAAGTACTTCTACATTCATATAACATTTAAAAGATTTTCTAAATATATTATAAAAGTTTGTTAATACATTATAAAAAGTTTCATCGGTTTCATTATATTCAACGGGCGAAGCCCTAGAACCTTCGGTTCGCACAGACTGATTAAATAAATATTTTATATTTGTTACGGCTTCATCGGTTCGTTCGGCTTCATCAAATTCATCTATTTCGTTAAATTCATCAGTATCGCTAAATAAATATCTTCCATCTGGTATGGACTCATCTTCACTATTAAAAACTTTTTTATATTCTGAATGAGAATAATCATCAAATATTTTTTTAACTTTTATATCAGTAGGTAATGTTTCTAGATAGTTTATATAATTATTTAATTTTGATATATTTCCTTCATCAACTCGATCTACATTTTGTAAATGCAATTTACTTTGTAAATGAGATTGATAACTTCTTTTTGTTTGCAACTGTCTTTTACATAAGACACAATAAAACTTGGTATCTTCCATTTTTTTTATTTTTTAAAGAAAAAATTTGTGTTTTAATTTTAGATATAAACATTCTAATATCAAGGTCTTGAGAGTTATTTTATATTATTATATATTTCACGTTCTTTAGTTATTTTATTTTCTTTGTCACATAAAGTTTTATCACATTAAGTTTTATCATATTAAGTTTTATCATATTAAGTTTTATCATATAATGTTTTATCAAAAGATAATTTAAATTTATTTTCACTAACTATTGATTCTTCATCATCATAAATTGATTCTTCTTCATCATCATAAATTGATTCTTCAACATCATAAATTACACTTTTTGGTATAGGATGCCTTTCCCTGATAGGATACCATTCCCTGATGGGAATATCTAATTCTAAATTATATTTATTATTTGATAATAATATAATAGAGAAAAATATTGGTCTTTGATCTCTTTTGGAAAATTTTTATAACACCACCATAATCTGAATCAGTTTTAGTTTTTATTAAAGATGATAAAATTTTAAATTGATTAGATGTAAATCCTAATTTAAATTTTGTAGACCCAACACATACTTGTCTAACAGTATCTTCAACTATACCATCATTATTATTTTCAATTGTAAGAAAATGAAATTTAGATAAATTTTGATTATATGTAGTATTAATATCATGTACATCAGTATGAGATATAAATTTTTCTTCACTTAAATTTTTATAATTACTAATATTTTTATAATCTTTTTTACCATTTACACCTTTTTCAGATGTTTCAGAATCATCATCTATATTATCATCATCATTATTATCATAAGATTCTTTAAAATTATTATTATCGCATTCTTTAAAATTATTATGATTATGATTATGGTCATTGTTAATAGCATGAGGTGTTGTCCACATATAAATTTTCTCTTGTTGAGCTAAGCCATTTATGTAAGATTTTAACAAATTAATATTTAAGTTTGAATATAATCCTATATATGTATCATCGTCATATCTTTGTGGCATATCAGCAGTTTCTTGTTTATAAATTGTGTCTCTATCATAACCTTGACATAATCATTCTTCATTGTGTTTTTTTACTCTCGATATGAATGTTATATTGGTTTTGTTCATCAACAAATAAACTTATTCTTTCCTTTGAAAACGATTTTAATTTTTTTAACTAATTCTTTAATATTGATATAATTGATAATTTTATTTTCTATCCAATCAGTATTACTAATTGGCAACACTGCTCTTATGAAACCATAAACATTATTATGACCTATTATAACCATATTTTCTTTATTTAATTCTACATAAGCCGCATCATTATATTTACTTACTATATCCATAAATTTTATAAATGGATCACCTGGAAATATACAATAGTTAGTTTCTATAGAAGGCAAACCTTTAGTCTGTTCTCTAAATATTTCGGCTTGTAATTCAAATAAAATATTAACATCTGTACATGGATTATTATTATCATCAAAACATTTATTTTCAAATCCCGTTGATCTCGTCGAATAAGAAGAACAGGATGATGCGGACGAATATAATCTTTTTAATTTTGGTTTTTCCAATTTTTTATTTTTATTAGAAAAAATTTTATTTTTTTATTTTTATTAGAAAAAATTTATTTTTTTTATTTTTATTTGAAAAAATTTTATATTTTTATTGTTAAAAAATGATGTTACCAAATGTTGGTGGAGGTGCATATATCCCGAATAATCGTGAATTAGATATAGAGATAGAAAATTATATCATGAAGACTGGAGACGTTTTATCTGGTCCATTGCATCTTTCTATTCTTCCGCAACAAAATACAGAGTTAACAAATAAACAATATGTTGATACACAAATCAATGACTTTAAAGAAAAATATATAAACGATGTTTTGGTTCCATTGATGAATGAATTAAAGTTGCTTAAACTTAATGACAAATCATTAAACGAAAAATTATTAAAACTTGATAAAAAGGATAAAGAGCTAGAAGCAGATATAGCAAAACTTTTTAAAAAGATTTCAGAACAATCAAAAATTTTAATATTACTTTCTATAAATTTAAAATCTGCAGTCATTAAAAATAAACATCAGATACAACTATTGAAACAACAATTAGAAGATGAAATAGAAAAACTACCTGAAAGAATTAAAAAAATTTAAAGCAGTTACAAACTACATTCCAAAAAAGTGTTGATGAATTAAGTTCTAAAATTACTCAACAAATGAAAAAGATGAATAGAATAATAAATGAAGTAAACTCACTTAATGAAAAAGTTGATAAAATGAAAACTCTTAAAATCAATTTGGAAAATGAATTAAAGAAAAATTTACAAAAAAACTCTAAAGAAAATAAAGAACAGTTAGATTCTGTTAAAAGACAATTAGATGTTCTTAAAATTAAGTTAAATGCTCTTAAAACGGCGTTGAAGATGAATCAGGAGAAAATGCAAGTTAATAGAAAAGAAATTAAAGTACATCACACGCTACTTGACGCAATAGATAAAGTGCAAAAGAAAATTAATAAAGTTATCACGAAGTTGTTGGACATTCACAAACGTAAATCCTAACTAAATATTTTTCCCAAAAGTCAAATTTAATCTTAAAGAATGCCTATAAATTATAAACACAATCTTAAACATTTTGCTTCAAATCAAAAAATTGCGCATGAACCATCTATGAAATCTGTTTACCATTATGACAGTGTAGAAACAATTCAAAAAGAAGGGCTGGCATCTTTTCTGGTATTGGAAGTATCGTTGACCTACTTAAAAATAATAAAGATTTGATTACATCTGCTGCAAAAGGAGCAGCTGCTATAGGTAGTACAGCTAGTGCAATATCAAATGCTGTTAAGTCTCAAAACGAATTAAAACAACTAGAAGCTATTCGTAAACTTAGGAATGATTCTGAAGAGCTAAAAAAATTAAAAAAAACTTTCAGAGGAAACAAAAAACAAAATTGCTAACATAGCAGCTGATAGTAAACATGATGAAAAAACAATTGAAGAAATAAGAGGTATTGGTTTAGCAAAATTCTAAAATATATCCTAAAATAGAATCCTAAGAAAATTACTTTTAGAAAAAACAACTGCTGTGTAACATAGCTGTGGGGTCTGATAGTAAACAGGCGAAGAAATCAGGCGTAGCCATAAAACGCTCAATTGAAGAAATAAGATGTAATGGTCTAGCAAAATTCTAAAATCATATTTTAGTAAAATATTTTTAATTACATTTTTTTGTAAAATTTTTTTAGTGAATATTTTTCTGTGTGTGAGAAAAGCAAAAAGTCAAATTATTTTTTATAAAAATGTCTTCTCTTATCGAAAATAAATTTAGATTAGACGATCCTCCGTTCGTCAGTTACAATCAAAAAAAGAATGACTATATAAGAATTGCTATGAATCCCGGATCTTTCAGTAGAGTAAATACTGGAGGTGATTTAATTTTTGAAGTTGATAATCAGCAGAGTTATATATATCTACCTGATTCATTTTTACACTGTGAATATTCTTTGTATAGTGATGCCAATTTTACAATACCATTACCAGAAACCGATAATATTGCACTAGAGAATAATTTTTTTCCAAGATTATTTACACAAATGCGTTTAGATGTTGCAACTCAAAATATAGAAACAATAAGTGATTCTCCAGGTGTAATTGATACAATGCTTAGATTTATAACAATTGGTGAAAATAATAAAAAGTATGAAATCGAAGGTTGGTTTCCTGATACTAATGATGGTACAATTGTTGATGATTTAACTCACGCTTGAACAGATGCAGCAGGAATTGCGAAAGATGTAGAAAATATTGCAAAACATTTAAATAAAACAAACAATAGTGCATATAAAGAAAGACGTGAATTTAACAAGAAAAGTAAACAGACAGTAAATTGGTCATTGTCTCCATTATTCGGATATTTAGATTATGATAAAATATCATATCAATTAAAATTTAAATTAATAATTCATCGTACAGCAAATAATGAATTAATCTTTTTTGGTAAAACTGGAAAAAAAGCATATTTAAAAATTGATAGACTTGAATGGTAGATTAAGCATATTACTACTAGTTTAGAGGTTGAAACAGCTATTGCAAGAAGATTAAATACTAACAAACCAATTCCAGTAAATTTTCTAAAGCGTACTGCTAGTTCAGTAACTTTTTCAGAACAAAGATTTAACTGGCATTTTACTAGAACTTCGAATACTCCAAGATATTTATTACTAACTTTTCAAAGAAATAATTCTCCAAGTTTTGATAAGAACAACAATCTCTTCCATATTAATACAATTCGAAGTCTACAAGTTTCATTAAATCAAACCCGATATCCAATTGATCCATTAAGATTCGATGATACCAATAATCAATTTATGGAAGGATATGATGCTTATCGAAATCTTTGTATAGAATTTGGAGTTGAACCACAATTAACTCCTGGAGATTGGAGACATTTATATCCTGTTTTCTGTTTCGATTTAAGTGCGCAATCTGAAGATATTATCAAGACTGGTTGTGATGTAACAATTAATATTGAAAAGAAAGATTCCACAACTTCATTGATGGCTTATGGTTTATTGCTAGAAGATGCAAAATATTCTATTGAAATTCTTAATGGAAAGATGGCTAGGATAAGTCAATTAAAATTTTTGATAACTTAAAATTTTGATAACTAGAATAGATTAAAAATTTTTGGTAACTTAAAATTTTTTGTAACTAGAATAGATTAAAAAAATTCCTAGATTAAAATTTTTTCATAACTACAATAGATTAAAATTTTTCGTAACTTAAATTTTTTTTATTAAAAATGTCGCAAGCCAAAAATCATAATAATAATAATAAAACTGTTGAATTAAAATTACGTAATATTGTTGACAAAAATACCCCTAAAACTATTACGATTAACAAAAAAAAGTATTACATAAGTAAACCAATGATAGAGAATATTCAATTACAAGAAGAAAAGAATGGCGGGATTCTCCCATTAATTCCACTAATAATAGGAGCTATGGCAGCTGCAGGAAGTGTTGCAGGTTGGACAGCTGGTATTGTCCAAGCAGTAAATAAAAATAAATCAGGGAAGGCAGCATTAGAAGAACAAAAACGTCATAATAGAGAGTTAGAGAAAGTTGCTAGGGGTGACGGAATAGTAGATAATTTTATTAGAAAATAAAAATTAGTTGATGAAGGAAAACGAGTTCTTAAAAATATTCTCTACAATGTTGATGATTTAATTGAAATTAAAGAAACAAAAGATGGTTCTGGAATATATCTAAGTGCTAGTATGATTCGGTAAAACTTTTATTTTATCTTTTAAAATGAATTCTACAAATTCCGAAAATTTAATTAAATTAAGAATTGCTAATTTAGATTTATTAAATTATCTATTAAACAAAAATAAAAACTGAAATTGTAAAATTTACGAAGGTAACGACATACAAAAAACATTAGAGAACTTTCCTGGATTTATTTGGAGTAAATATTCGAAAGAAAAACATCTTCCTGGTCATTCATATACCGGTCCAGGAACTCGATTAGATATAAGACTAGATGAGAATAATAATCCAAAACCAGGTGAAGAACCAATAAACGGAGTAGATGCCGCAGCTTACAGGCATGATTTAGCTTATCAAAATCATGACCTAAGTTCTCGACATGAAGCAGATAAGAAGATGATACAAGAATTAGATAGTATTCAAAATCCTTCCTTTAGAGAAAAAATTGAAAGAATGTTTGTTAAGAAAGCTTTACAAGCTAAAATATTATTCGGTCAGGGTTTAAATGAAACGACAGCTAAGCTGTCTGAGAGCAACGCTCGAACATACGCGTCTGAAATTCATAAAGAGTATAGAAAACCTAAATATTTATTGAAAGTAAAAGTATTTAATAAAGATGATATTTGGAGTGCTGATCTTATTCATATGCCGAATGAAGGAGGGTTTAAGTACGCATTGACCGTTATAGATTTATATACACGATACGCTTGGGTAAAGCCTTTAAAAAATAAAAGTGGTCTATCAGTTAAATATGCGTTTGAAGAAATCTTTAAAGAAAGTAATAGAAAGCCAAGGAAATTGTTTGTTGATAAAGGATCGGAATTTTATAACCGAAACGTTCAGCCACTATTTGAAACTGTTTATTCAACTGAAAACGCTGGAAAGGCTGTAGTAATAGAAAGATTCAATAGATCATTAAAAAATAAAATTTTCAAAAAAATTTACTGAGCGAGGAAATCAGAAATGGTTGAAGATATTACCAGGAGTTGTAGAAGAGTATAACAATAAGATCCATTCAGGTATTGAAGAAACTCCAAAGAATGCTTCTGACGATCCTGATTTGATACGAAAGAAAATATTCGAAAATAATTTTGCGAATGAGAGTAATCCGAATTTACAGAAACGTAAGCCGAAATTTAAAATTGGAGATAGAGTTAGAATATTTAAGTATAAAAATAAATTTGAAAAGGGCTTCGTCGGATACTGGACGAAAGAGATATTTGAAGCTTGTAAAATAAATCAAACTTATCCGATTACTTACGAAATCAAAGATTTAGATGATGAAGATATCAGAGGCCGATTTTATCAAAATGAATTACAACGAAGTGATTTTTAATTATCATTATTATCATTATTCAATTCTAACATAATATCTAGAAATGGTACTCCTTTTTGTAATTTAAATAAAACATAAAGACATAATTGACCACAATAAGTAGTTCCCGGTTTTTGAATTTGAAATGTATTATAAATTCCATTTCCAAGTAATTTTTTGACTTCACTTGTTGGAGGCAAAATCCATAAGAGTCGAAATAGTAATTATCTCCATTTTTATTTCTATGCCTCGCTGACAAATGTACTCCTTTTTGGTCTGACGTGTGAAGATTTGTTATGAAATTTACAGTTGGCTTATTTTTAATCAATTGTATTTCGTCTCTCATCAATATGTGAAAATTCTTTATTCTCAATTGATTTGCGATTTTCTTTAGATCAAAATTTGTAGTTGTTTGCGTTCCATATAATTTTAAAAACTCATTTATGTTGCTCATTTTATAATTAAAAAAATTTCTTATAGGGACCCCTAGAAGTCAGAAGGGGTTATTGATTTAAAACTGACCCATAATGATGACTTTCTTACTACTTATTCGATTTTGAAATGATTTAATTTAATCTAAATTAAAACGTTACATTGTAAAAAATCGGTTTATTAGTAGAGTTAGTGTTTCGTGCATCTTTAATCAACTGCAATTCATTTCTCATCAAAAGGTGAAAATTCTTTATTCCAAATTGATTAGCGATCTTATTTAAATCGAAATTCGTAGTTGTTTGTTTGCCGTATATTTTTAGGAAGTCTCTAATGTTACTCATTTTTATAGAAGACAAAATGTTTCTATCATATTCCCGTAAATGTGAAATTAAAAACAACACATGGATATTTCAATATGTATATTTACAAAAATGCAACCACACAAGTCTACAAACATTGATGTCCACACCGTGGACAACGAATTTTCGTTCTCCAGCAAAATAAAGTAAAATCAGCTACTACTATTCAACTTCCTTAAAACAATCGGTTATTAACTATAATATTGCAAATTGCATTAACAATATGTCCACACCGTGGACAACGAATTTTCGTTCTCCAGTAAAATAAAATCAGCTACTACTGCTTTAAGTTCTTTTAAGCTTCTTTCCAAAAGCTTTCATATTTCCGAAGACAATCTTCTAACAATGATAAATTCGATTTCAAAAAAACGTAACGGTACATTTAGTCTACAAATCTTTGGAAAAATAGATGCCATCTTACCTAATTTAATTGCAAATGCAATTTCAGTCCTTGAATAAGAAATGTTATTAGTTTGCAATAAATGTTGAAAGTATGCCTTATCCTTTTCCTACAGATCCAGTAAATAATTCGCGTGTTTTCCCAGGTAGATTTTCATCAGTATGTTAACAACGTTATTTTTCTTCTCCATCACATAAAGAGTATTTAAATTTGCAATGGCTTTAGCAGTATCTCCTGAAGGCTCAACAAAGTCTTCTAAGGAATCCAGAAATTCATATCGGGTAGATAAGGACGTCGATAATTGATTATGAAGGTCGTCAATCTTTCCCCCCCCGTTTCTCTTTCTTTCTTTTCTTTCACGGGTTAAACGTTTTGCTTTTCTTCTCCGTTTTCTTTCCTTATCAAAAAATGTAGGGTCAAAAATAATAGGAAATCACTCCATTTGTTCAATGATGAAAGTGTTATATTCTTCCTTCTTATCATTGGAAATGTATCGTTTTGAAATTTCTGCAAATAACTCCGGAAACGTAGCAATAATGTTTGACTGCTCTTCGATAACTTCTAGTGTCATGACTGATCACAGCGCAGCACACGATACAATGACAGACGAGAGAGATAAATGAAAACAGTATAGCTGGCAGATGTCTTAACGTCATACGGGTGTGCTGACGCACTGGAAAGAATTAAAACAACTTGCCTAACGTATAATTAAAATCTCATTGTTTCACAGAGTAGTAGCAGTAGCAGCTGTTTGTTCTTTCATACATTGTTTCCTTTCAAATGTTTGAGTGGGGGGTCACAGCTCTTTGCACTGAAATGCCTTTTCTTCATAAATGCGAGAAGCAGATGTTCTCTACAATTGAGTGATCATCTGAGTGCAAAGCAGTAGCAACAACAGGAATTACTAAAACACCTGAAGATATAACAATTGTTAAAGTTCCTAAACTTATTGTTAAGAATAAGCCAATTCCTTCAAATATTTTTAGTCACATAATTTTGGTTATCTCATATTTTAAAAACCTGAAAAATGATCTTAATCTCAAATTTGAGATTCTCAACTTTTATGATTTTCGGTGTCCTGGAACGGTCATGATTTAAGCGAGAAAATTGTAATTCTCAAATTTTGAGATTCTTAACTTTTATGATTTTTTCGGTGTCCTGGAACGGTCATGATTTTAAGGGTGGGTAAAATGTCATCATCTCAAATTTGAGATTCTTGACTTTTCTGATTTTTTCGGTGTCCTGGAACGGTCATGATTTTAAGGGGAGGGTGAAAATTGTAATTCTCAAATTTGAGATTTCGAAAAATTTGAAAAATTGGGTATTTTTAAAAACGCATAAATTTATGAATTTAGGTCTTCATAACCTGAAAAAATGACCAAAATTCATGAATTTAGTCGTTTTTAAAAATACTATTTTTTCAAAAAATGATACTTTTTAAATGAACTAAATTTATGAATTTAGGTATTAAAAACTTGAAAAAGAGTTAAAATTCATGAATTTATGTCGTTTTTGAAGACACTATTTTTTTGAATTTTATGGTGTCCTGGAACGGTCTTTTGCCCATTACTAGCATGCAGCTACTTTGCTTTAGGGGCTGGAAATGGACTTTCAATTTAGATATTGTTGAAATTTTGTTTCATAGGCATTAGAATGATAAGGTGGACCGGGGCAAGCTGTTAACAAAATGACCTTGTAGAGAGGAATGTCGAATAAAAGCACCTTAATTGACAAAGATGTTCCCTAGCTTTGTTAAAGCATGGGCCTTAATATTCAGTTCATAGCACTATTTGTAAACTGCAGATAGAATCTATGTTATTCGTAGCGAGTAGTTCGGCATCTTTTTACTTTTTTGCCCACATTATTGCTGCAAACTGAAGGGTCATTTTCACTGTTTTCTGCTTGAGGTTCATGTGTGCTCTTAAGATTGCAGGTTTGTCAATTTTCATGATTTCTATTGATTTTAGCAGTAGAGAATTTTGCTATGGGAATGCTGTTGTGCAAAATTCGCAAGTGTGACGCGGCAAAATTCTTTCCCTAAGGAAGTGTTTTTTCAAGGTGATAAATAAGTGGGGATTGGATTCGAGCACGAGTCGACACTGAGAATTAGGCCTAGCGTTAAATGCTACGCTTGTGATTACAGAACATATAAGAAATCGTATGAGACTTGGCAGTTTTACTACCCGTTTGTTTATTTCCTGTACTCAGAAACTATACAAATATTTTTATATTTTGTAGACCATTGAATATTGATACTTTGCGAACTTCTGCCACATTATGGTTACATAATTGTGTAAATGGTTATCATTTGATCAAGATGAATAATTCTAGGATTTATATGGCAACTTGCCCTAAGCATGTTGACGCAGTTTTAATTTTCTGTTTTTACTGCATTTGTGCAAAATTTCTGTATGGCGCAAGTGACGACTAAAAATTGCTCAGAGTTATTTGCCAAATCTGTCCAGTGCTTTATCATCAGTGTCTAACATATATTGGAAAAAATTAATTTCTCGATTTAATATGATGCATTTATGCAAGACAGGCGGTCACCCTACTATATAGTCATGAAATTCGGTACCTTGAAATTTCCCATTTCAATTAGATTATGGTAGCCTATTTATTGACCATCTTGAATAATAAATTCTAAGGGGACCTCGTCAACCAGTCCCTCTGATTCTACCAGGCCACATTTGCATGCAAACCTAATCTATATGAAGAGGTAGAGACATTTTATAGCTTACTCTGTGATGGTTGATCACGATTATGAATGCATGATTCTCCCCTCCAACTTATTATGCAATCGTGAGTGAATATTCAATATGCGTCAAAACGTCTGACTTGAGTCAAACAGTCCAACCCGTCAGAATACCGTCATGAGTCAAAAAGTATGACTTGCGTCAGTAAGTCTCCGAAACCGAAACCGGTGGGAAGTATTGAATGCATACATCTCAGCAAAACTCACCTGCACACCAAATTTGGTGAGATGCGAGCGTGCGAAACAAAGTCCATTTGCGTCAAAAAGTCTGACTGCGTCAAAATGTCCATCTTGGCGTCAGCTCCTGACTATACTGACCCTTTTCGTCAGCTTGCATATTATTTGCACATACCTAACTGAAAAACATAAAGAATGTTTTGTCCTATTCGCAAGACAAACGAACATTTTGAGCATTTTATCGTATTCGGTCGTTATTTAATGCTTTTGAAATGGTCTAAATTGGATTTTCAGGATTTCGTGAAGAATAGACTAGTAATAAACCAAAATTTCAATAAAATTGTTCTCTTCCGTTTCAATAAGTTGCCGAGCGTCCTGCAAGGTTGGACCTTGGACCTTGGGTTCAACCTTGGTCTTGGGTGACCTTGGGTGCCCTACCAAAAACTTTGTCGGTTTCAAAAACTTGAGTCGGGAAAATAAACCTTGCCCGAGTGTTAAACATTGCTATAGGCTAATTTTTCACTGAGCTTTAATATGCCACTAGCCATTTGAGGGAAACAGATTTTTCTTTGAATTCATAGCGTAAACCATTGATTCTCAAGGGCCATTGGGGTCGATGAAACGATTCTGTGGGCAAAAATACTTTGGGGTCGATGACAAAAATTGACACTTAGAAAATAGTGAAATTAAACATTTAGCGCCTAAATGTAGATTCACTTTTAAGTCTCATGCGAGTAATTATTCAAAGAAGACCTATCTGCCGTTAATCGTTCAATAACTTCGCACCGTGTCGCAGGTCCTGCTGCGACGTCGTCATAGTTACAAGTATTGCTATAGTTACTTGCAACGATAGCCTGACGATGCAGCAGGACCCGAGACACGTTGTCAAGTCATTAAACGATTTAAGGCAGATAGGTCTTTCTTGAATCATTATTATTTAAAACATGCGTCTGCCTCAACACGCCGTACTTGCATTATCTCATGCGAGTGGTGAACAAGACGTTCGATTTATTTTCTTTATTGTCAATATATTGAAGAAGAAATAATTGGGAGATAATCTGTCTTTCTGTTCAACTCTGCATAAGCATAAACATCATTGATCTAAAAACGTAATAACTATAGAGTGAAGGATTACTAAGAGGGTGCATTCAAAAATTTTCCCCGTAAATATGAAGAATTTACTCACAAAAGTGATGCTTTCTGATTCCAAATACTTCCCCCTTCATTTGACATACGGTACATCAGAGAAATTTACCTAGCTACAGAGTTAGAAATTAAATGAATTTAGTAGTCACGATAATTTTTTGCATCTGTGATGGTGTTATTTTTTCTATTGAGTGTGACCTCTAGGTAATACTTTACTATTGTGGTAATGACAGTTATTCATGCACCCAAGGATATAAGAACTCGAACCAAGTGATCTGTGCCCGCACAATTGAAATTTGATCAAATATACCATATAGTGGCGTAGCGTGCTGTCAGATCATAGGTCATCGCTCGGTATTGCAATCCTATTTCTACAACACACATTTTTTTACGTTACAACATTGATCTTTAAGAAACACAATTTTTTCTACCAGTTCGACTCTGTTTCCGAACATTGTCCATAAATGTTGTCCAAACTTTCAAAAGTATTTGATCTACAATAAAGCTCATCAATAAGTAAAAATACGATGCGGAACAAAATTTCAAAAATTTAGGTAGACTTCAAATTTCACGTGGCCGAAGGCCGAAGGGGGGAAAATTTAGGTAGTGACAAATTTTCAAAAAAACAAAATTTCAAAAATTTAGCCGGTCTCAAAATATCACGTAATCTCAAATTTGAGAATTACAATTTTCTCGCTTAAATCATGACCGTTCCAGGACACCGAAAAAATCAGAAAAGTTAAGAATCTCAAATTTGTGATTATGCCATTTTTCATTGCTTAAATCATGACCGTTCCAGGACACCGAAAATCATAAAAGTTGAGAATTTCAAATTCATGAATTTTATCCATCTTTCAGGTTTTTAAAATATATCATGTGACTAAAAATATTTCTTTAAGAATGTAACACAATCTCTCACAATGCCTGTTATTGTTACTGCTTTGCACTCAGATGATCACTCAATTGTAGAGAACATCTGCTTCTCGCATTTATGAATAAAAGGCATTTCAGTGTAAAGAGCTGTGACCTCCAACTCAAACATTTGAAAGGAAACAATGTATGAAAGAACAAACAGCTGCTACACCCACTTAGTCATTTGTAAGACGTGGAATATAATTGCAGCATGTAGGAAGTAAGACTTCATTTACAATTCCATTAATCATAACTAGTGACTGTTTTCTTTCTTCATTGCAAAATGCCAAAACGTACTGCCGCGGAAGCTTTTTCGTTTTACATGCCGATTTTACTAAACTTAATTAAAGAAGAGCACAAGGAAACTGCGAATAAATACTTTGAAGAGTGGAAGTTAGAAATTCAATCGAGATTACACCTACCTAGCTACAGAGTTAGAAATTAAATGAATTTAGTAGTCACGATAATTTTTTGCATCTGTGATGGTGTTATTTTTTCTATTGAGTGTGACCTCTATGTAATACTTTACTATTGTGGTAATGACAGTTATTCATGCACCGAAGGATATAAGAACTCGAACCAAGTGATCTGTGCCCGCACAATTGAAATTTGATCAAATATACCATACAGTGGCGTAGCGTGCTGTCAGATCATAGGTCATCGCTCGGTATTGCAATCTTATTTCTACAACACACATTTTTTTACGTTACAACATTGATCTTTAAGAAACACAATTTTTTCTACCAGTTCGACTCTGTTTCCGAACATTGTCCATAAATGTTGTCCAAATTTTCAAAAGTATTTGATCTACAATAAAGCTCATCAATAAGTAAAATACGATGCGGAAACATTCCTTCATTCTTAGCTAAATATCACCATTTTCAAAAACGTCAATAAATTGTTAAAAATTCTCAGGAATTGTATCAATCATCTAGAAATTAAGCGGAAGGTCAATTATTAGAAACTGCGATTACATATCCCATTTACCAGATCTTGAGTCAGACTACAACTATATTTTGGAATTATTGTAGTTATAGGCTTTGACGACTTCAAAACATCCATTGGCAACTCGCGAGAATAGCAAGGCCCAATGCCAGCCATTTTGCATGATTGATGACGAAGCTTGAAGTTGAAAGCAATTCCGTGTGTCAGTCTTCTTCAGTTCCACAGCATTAAATACGCTTTCCCCATCAGTAGTATATAGTGTGAAATCCGGCGCGACGCTTCGCTTCGCTTTGCTTCGCTTCGCTTGCGCCGGATGTCACACTTTTGCGGGTTTTTTCAAAAAATCAAAATTTCAAAAATTTAGGTAGACTTCAAATTTCACGTGGCCGAAGGCCGAAGGGGGGAAAATTTAGGTAGTGACAAATTTTCAAAAAAACAAAATTTCAAAAATTTAGCCGGTCTCAAAATATCACGTAATCTCAAATTTGAGAATTACAATTTTCTCGCTTAAATCATGACCGTTCCAGGACACCGAAAAAATCATAAAAGTTAAGAATCTCAAATTTGTGATTATGCCATTTTTCATTGCTTAAATCATGACCGTTCCAGGACACCGAAAATCATAAAAGTTGAGAATTTCAAATTCATGAATTTTATCCATCTTTCAGGTTTTTAAAATATATCATGTGACTAAAAATATTTCTTTAAGAATGTAACACAATCTCTCACAATGCCTGTTATTGTTACTGCTTTGCACTCAGATGATCACTCAATTGTAGAGAACATCTGCTTCTCGCATTTATGAATAAAAGGCATTTCAGTGTAAAGAGCTGTGACCTCCAACTCAAACATTTGAAAGGAAACAATGTATGAAAGAACAAACAGCTGCTACACCCACTTAGTCATTTGTAAGACGTGGAATATAATTGCAGCATGTAGGAAGTAAGACTTCATTTACAATTCCATTAATCATAACTAGTGACTGTTTTCTTTCTTCATTGCAAAATGCCAAAACGTACTGCCGCGGAAGCTTTTTCGTTTTACATGCCGATTTTACTAAACTTAATTAAAGAAGAGCACAAGGAAACTGCGAATAAATACTTTGAAGAGTGGAAGTTAGAAATTCAATCGAGAAAGAAGAACAAATTGGACTCTTAAAAACAAGTGGAGGATATTACAGTAAAAATAGAACAGTATCTGACCACTACTACAATTCCTCAGTTCAATGTTACAAAAGAACATTTCATTACCATCGAAGATAGTGCTACTATGATTTCAAAACTGATTGCAAGTGATAAAGTGCACCATGGGTCGTTGCTGAGAAGTGCTGCTTATCAAGGTTATGGATTTAAAAGAATTCTGGAATTGAGTGACAATAAAAAAAACAGATTTGTCGCAAACTTGGAACAATTTAGAATTTCCTATAACGTAAGTTATTGTTATTTCTTGATGAACTTATCAGATCTAATTCTACCACACGTATTATTTTTAAATTCATCAATGCCCATTAGTTTTGTTAGAAAACATTTTAAAGAAATCAAAATTTATATAGAAAAATTGAATCAACCGACAACTATAGAAGAAATGAGGTTTGGTTCCCAAGATGAATGAACATTAACTGTGTTGTTTCACTTTTTAAGATATGTGCAATGTACATACATATTTGATGTATACATATTTATGAAGACTTCTTTATAAGTAGTAACACATTTTGGATTATTTTGAAATGTAATTCTATTTTCTTTTGTTCTCCAGTCTCATGGTAGAAGACTGACATTGTATAGATCTATATTTCAGTATGTAACAAAATCTTTGGTATTTAAGAATGATTCATGGAACTTAGTAGTATTGCATTTTGGATTATTTTGAAATGTAATTCTATTTTCTTTTGTTCTCCAGTCTCATGGTAGAAGACTGACATTGTATAGATCTATATTTCAGTATGTAACAAAATCTTTGGTATTTAAGAATGATTCATGGAACTTAGTAGTATTGCATTTTGGATTATTTTGAAATGTAATTCTATTTTCTTTTGTTCTCCAGTCTCATGGTAAAAGACTGACATTGTACAATTGTATGATAAGATTGATTGTTGTATTATTATATTTGATGCAAAATACACTGCCGTTGTTTTTATTTTTCTGTACAAGAAGTAGACATTATTACAGTTATTGGAATTTATTTCATTTAAAATGAATGATGAAAATCCGACAGTTATACTGAGTAATATAGGTGATATATTACCTCAGGTTAATAACATGACTGAGTTCTTAGAAATATACGGCAAACAAACAACTGCGTATTTCTATTTAAATCGAAATTCAGAAGATTGTATTCAAAATATTTATTCAAAATATTTCTTTAAAAATGGAAGAAACAAAAATGGAAGAAACCGCAAGAATATATCCTTCGTTGTCATATGAACGTAGTTCTACTTTAATGGACATTGAAAAGATCAACATTGAAAAAATGAATAAAGAAAAACACAAAGATAGAGTACGTTATATGAAAGATAAGGAATCTCAATTATTACTTAGACTAGAACATTATAAAAAATTAAGAAAGAGATGGACCAAAGTTAAGAATGTAACACAAGGAAGGAATTGGCATATTCTTAACAATAAGTTTTTTGCTTTAACAATTGTTATATCTTCAGGTGTTTTATTAATTCCAGTAGTTGCTACAGCCTTAACAGGTACGGGTGTTTTTGCAACTTCACTTGTTACAATGTTAGATAAATCTTTAATAACTAAGAAACGAAAATCATTAAAAACTAAGCATTTACATATTAAAGAAGTCTATGATAAACTACATTACTACTTTCAAAGAGTATGTGATGATAATGTTATTACGTTAGATGAGATTGAAAAATTTGACCAAATAGCTAATGAAGTAAATCAAATATAATTTCAATTACAGTCAGAAAAAGTTGATGAAAAGAATAAACAGGATGGCAAAATTTCGAGTGATGGTAAAACTTTTAGTGATGGTAAAATTTCTAATGAAGAAAATGACAAAATGTTTTTAGAAGAGCTAAAAACTTTAAGCGAAAATTTAAGCAAAACTTTATTAAACAAAACTTTATTAAACAAAACTTAAAACGAGAAAACTTTAAACGAAAAGATGTCAGACAACAAAGCAATAAAAAAATAATTTGTTCAGTAAAATGTTTTTGTTGTATTCCAATGTTACCACAAAATTCAAATATTATATTTTAAAAATGGATAAAATTAAAGCTGATAATCAAAAAAGAATTAAACAATTAGAAGAGTTAATAAAACAAAGAAATATTATGAAAGAAAATCATCTTCAACATAGAATGATAAAAGCTGGTATTCAATCTGATATGTTTGAAAAAATGCAGCAAACCGAGCAAATAAAAACTGATTTTGAAAAAACTATGAAACCATTTAAAATTCTTGAAAAAGAACTTACAAATAATGATAAACAAATTGATATAACAGATTCAGAGCACAAAACTATATTAGATGACTATGGATTACTAGAATCAAACATTAATAAGAAATTACCAAAATCTATGCAATTTGAACATTCTATCTCATTTATAGATGGAAAAACAATACCTAGATTTTATCTCGGACAAAAAGAAATATTTCCACAACCTTTTCGAGGTTTAATTTTTTCACCAGATAAATCTCCTTTTAATTTAGATAGAAATTTTGTTGATCTTTTAAGAGGAGCAGATTTAAATAATTATGCTGTAGAAGATCTCATAAAATATAAAGCTATGTTAGATAGAGTTGGTGCAGTAAAATCTCTTAGACATTATAAACAATTAGAAAATTTATTATCAACGGGAGTTGAAGTAGGAAAAGGTTTATCAGAAAAACAGAAAACAGAAACAACTGTATTTTTACCAGATGATCCACAAGAATTAATAAATAGATTAAAGTAATGGGCAAAAGACCGTTCCAGGCCACCATAAAATTCAAAAAAATGGCATCTTTAAAAACGACATAAATTCATGAATTTAGACCCTTTTTCAGGTTTTTAAGACCTAAATTCATGAATTTAGACCGTTCCAGGCCACCATAAAATTCAAAAAAATAGTATCTTTAAAAACGACATAAATTCATGAATTTGAACCCTTTTTCAGGTTTTTAAGACCTAAATACATGAATTTAGTCCATTCAAAAAGTACCATTTTTGAAAAAATGGTACTTTTTAAAAACGACATAAATTCATGAATTTGAACCCTTTTTCAGGTTATGAAGACCTAAATTCATAAATCGGCTAAAGCCAGAGGAGCTTCGCTCCGATTTGGGCGTTTTTAAAAATACCCAATTTTCAAATTTTCCAATATCTCAAATTTGAGAATTATAATTTTTACCTTGAAAATCATGACCGTTCCAGGACACCGAAAAAATCAGAAAAGTTAAGAATCTCAAATTTGTAATTGTGACATTTTACTTTGAAAATCATGACCGTTCAAGGTCATCCAAAACCGGACACCGAAAAAATCATAAAAGTTAAGAATCTCAAAATTTGAGAATTACAATCGGGCGAAGCCCTAGAACCTTCGGTTCGATTTTCATTGCTTAAATCATGACCGTTCAAGGACACCAAAAATCATAAAAGTTGAGAATTTCAAATTCATGAATTTTATCCATCTTTCAGGTTTTTAAAATATATCATGTGACTAATAATATTTCTTTAAAAGTGGAAGAAACAAAAGTGGAAGAAGCCGCAAGAATATATCCTTCAATATCATATGAACGTAGTTCTACTACCCCTCCCTTCTGACTTCTAGGGGTCCCTTCTGACTTCTAGGGGTCCCTTAAGAAATTTTTTTATTATAAAATGAACAACATAAATGAGTTTTTAAAATTATATGGAACGCAAACTACGACAAATTTCGACCTAAAGAAAATCGCAAATGAATTAGGAATAAAGAATTTTCATGTTCTAATGAGAAACGAATTACAATTCCTAAAAAATAAGCCAACAGGAACCTTCAGTTCCCGGAACAAAGTTCCATCAATAACTGTAAATTTCGTAACCAATCTCCATACGTCAGATGAAAAAGGCGTACATTGGTCAGCAGGTATGTCTAATAAAAATGGAGATAATTACTATTTTGACTCATACGGTCTTCCACCTACAAACGAAGTTAAAAAATTACTTGAAAATGGAACTTATAATACATTTCAAATTCAAAAACCGGGAACTACTTACTGTGGTCAATTATGTCTTTATGTTTTATTTAAATTACAAAAAGGAGTATCACTTCTTGATATTATGTTAGAATTGAACGAACCGTAGGTTCTATGGCTACGCCTAATAAAAATAATAATAATAATAATGATAATTAAAAATCACTTCGTTGTAATTCATTTTGATGAAAACGACCTCTGATATCCTCATTATCTAAATCTTTAATTTCATAAGTAATCGGATAACTTTGATTTATTTTAGAAACTTCAAATATTTCTTTAGTCCAATAACCAACAAAGCCTTTTTCAAATTTATTCTTATATTTAAATATTCTAACTCTATCTCCAATTTTAAATTTCGGCTTAAGTTTCAGCAAATTCGGATTACTCTCATTCAAAATATTATTCTCGAATATTTTCTTTCGTACTAGATCAATGTCGTCAGAAGCATTCTTTGGAGTTTCTTCAATACCAGAATGAACTTTATTATTGTACTCTTCCACAATTCCTGGTAATATCTTCAACCATTTCTGATTTCTTTGCTCAGTAAATTTCTTGAATAATTTATTTTTTAACGTCCGATTGAATCTTTCTATCACTACGGCCTTCCCTGCATTTTCAGTTGAATAAACTGAGCCTTGGCGATGACTTTCGTCTGTTTCAAATAGTGGCTGAACGTTTCGGTTATAAAATTCCGACCCTTTATCAACAAACAATTTTTTTGGCTTTCTCTTACTTTCTTTAAAGATTTCTTCAAACGCGTATTTAACTGATAGACCACTTTTATTTTTTAAAGGTTTTACCCAAGCGTATCGTGTATATAAATCTATAACGGTCAATGCGTATTTATAATCAGAATCATTCGGCATATGAATAAGATCAGCACTCCAAATATCATCTTTATTAAATACTTTTACTTTCAATAAATATTTAGGCCTTCTATATTCCTTGTGGATTTCGGACGCGTAGGTTCGTGCGTTGCTCTCAGAGTTATTAGTTCGAGCGTTGCTCTCAGACAGCTTTGCTGTCGTTTCATTTAAACCCTGACCTAATAATATTTTAGCTTGTAAAGCTTTCTTAACAAACATTCTTTCAATTTTTTCTCTAAATGTAGGATTTTGAATACTATCTAATTCTTGAATCATCTTCTTATCAGCTGCATGTCGAGAACTTAGATCATGATTTCGATAATCTAAATCATGCCTGTAAGCTGCGGCATCTACTCTATTTATTGGTTCTTCACCTGGTTTCGGATTATTATTCTCATCTAGTCTTATATCTAATCGAGTTCCTGGGCCGGTATATGAATGACCAGGAAGATGTTTTTCTTTCGAATATTTACTCCAAATAAATCCAGGAAAGTTTTCTAATGTTTTTTGTATGTCACCACCGTAGGTAGTAGCCAAACTTTGTTTGTCGTCGTTACCTTCATAAATTTTACAATTTGAGTTTTTATTTTTGTTTAATAGATAATTCAATAAATCTAAATTAGAAATTTTTAATTTAGTTAAATTTTCGGAATTTGTGGAATTCATTTTAAAAGATAAAATAAATGTTTTACCTAATCAGACCAAAGGTCCTGAGGTTTTAACCGATCGGACCAAACGTTCTGAGGTTATTACCGAATCATACTAGGACTTAGATATATTCCAGAACCATCTTTAGTTTCTTTAATTTCAATTAAATCATCAACATTGTGGAGAATATTTTTAAGAACTCGTTTTCCTTCATCAACTAATTTCAATTTACTAATAAAATTATCTACTACTCCTTCACCCCTAGCAACTTTCTCTAACTCTCTATTATGTCGTTTTTGTTCTTCTAATGCTGCTTTCTCTGATTTATTTTTATTTTCTGCTTGGACAATACCAGCTGTCCCACCTGCAACACTTCCTGCTGCTGCTATGCCTCCTATTATTAGTGGAATTAATGGGAGAATCCCGCCATTCTTTTCTTCTTGTAATTGAATATTCTCTATCATTGGTTTACTTATGTAATACTTTTTTTTGTTAATCGTAATAGTTTTAGGTGTATTTTTGTCAACAATATTACGTAATTTTAATTCAACAGTTTTATTATTATTATTACTTTTCGCTTGCGACATTTTTAATAAAAAAATTTTAAGTTATCAAAAATTTTAAGTTACGAAAAATTTTTAAGATATCAAAATTTTAATCTATTCTAGTTATTAAAAAATTTTAAGTTACTAAAAAATTTTAAGTTACCAAAAAATTTTAATCTATTCTAGTTATGAAAAATTTTAAGTTAAGAATTTTTAATCTATTCTAGTTATGAAAAAATTTTAATTAACTTATCAGAGCGAAGCTCCTCTGGCTTTAGCCTATCCTTACCATCTTTCCATTAAGAATTTCAATAGAATATTTTACATCTTCTAGCAATAAACCATAAGCCATCAATGAAGTTGTGGAATCTTTTTTTTCAATATTAATTGTTACATCACAACCATTTTTAATAATATCTTCTGATTGTGCACTTAAATCGAAACAGAAAACAGGATATAAATGTCTCCAATCTCCAGGAGTTAATTGTGGTTCAACTCCAAATTCTATACAAAGATTTCGATAAGAATCATATCCTTCCATAAATTGATTATTGGTATCATCGAATCTTAATGGATCAATTGGATATCGGGTTTGATTTAATGAAACTTGTAAACTTCGAATTGTATTAATATGAAAAATATTGTTGTTCTTATCAAAACTTGGAGAATTATTTCTTTGAAATGTTAGTAATAAATATCTTGGAGTATTCGCAGTTCTAGTAAAATGCCAGTTAAATCTTTGTTCGGAAAAAGTTACTGAACTAGCAGTACGCTTTAGAAAATTTACTGGAATTGGTTTGTTAGTATTTAATCTTTTTGCAATAGCTGTTTCAACCTCTAAACTAGGAGTAATATGCTTAATCCACCATTCAAGTCTATCAATTTTTAAATATGCTTTTTTCCCAGTCTTACCAAAAAAGATAAATTCATTATTTGCTGTACGATGAATTATTAATTTAAATTTTAATTGATATGATATTTTATCATAATCTAAATATCCGAATAATGGAGACAATGACCAATTTACTGTCTGTTTACTTTTTTTGTTAAATTCACGTCTTTCTTTATATGCATCATTATTTGTTTTATTTAAATGTTTTGCAATATTTTCTACATCTTTCGCAATTCCTGCTGCATCTGTTCCAGCGTGAGTTAAATCATCAACAATTATACCATCATTAGTATCAGGAAACCAACCTTCGATTTCATACTTTTTATTATTTTCACCAATTGTTACAAATCTAAGCATTGTATCAATTACACCTGGAGAATCACTTATTGTTTCTATATTTTGAGTTGCAACATCTAAACGCATTTGTGTAAATAATCTTGGAAAGAAATTATTCTCTAGTGCAATATTATCGGTTTCTGGTAATGGTGTTGTAAAATTGGCATCACTATACAAAGAATATTCACAGTGTAAAAATGAATCAGGTAGATATAAATAACTCTGCTGATTATCAACTTCAAAAATTAAATCACCTCCAGTATTTACTCTACTGGAAGATCCGGGATTCATAGCAATTCTTATATAGTCATTCTTTTTTTGATTATAACTGACGAACGGAGGATCGTCTAATCTAAATTTATTTTCGATAAGCGAAGACATTTTTATAAAAAATAATTTGACTTTTTGTTTTTTCTCACAGACAGAAAAAAATTTTACTAAAATAATTTTGCTAAAATAATTTTGCTAAAAAAAATTTACTAAAAAATATATTTTAGAATTTTGCTAGACCAGCTCCGCTACAGCTTTGCTGGTTAAACCGAAGGTTGCTACTCACGCCATTTCCTCTTATTTCTTCAATTGTTTTTTTATTATTTTTATTTTCATTATGTTTACTATTAGACCTCAAGGTTTCCCCAACAGCTATGTTAGCAATTTTGTTTTTTGTTTCCTCTGAAAGTTTTTTTAAATTTTTTAGTTCTTCAGAATCATTCCTAAGTTTACGAATAGCTTCTAGTTGTTTTAATTCGTTTTGAGACTTGACAGCATTTGATATTGCACTAGCTGTACTACCTATAGCAGCTGCTCCTTTTGCAGCAGATGTAATCAAATCTTTATTATTTTTAATTAAGTTAACGATACTTCCAATACCAGAAAAGATGCCAGCCCCTTCTTTTTGGACGGCACCTGCGGTGCCTAGGAACTTTTGTGTTCCGACAGTTTCTACACTATCATAATGGTACACAGGTTTCTGAGATGGTTCATGAGCAATTTTATTATTTGATGCAAAATGTTTAAGATTGTGTTTATAAATTATAGGCATTTTTTAGGATTAAATTTGACTTTTGGGAAAAATATCTACGATTGGTTAGTAACCTGAGGATCTTTGGTCCGATCGGCTAAAGCCTCGAGGAGCTTCGCTCCGATAGGTTAGAAACCCAAGACTTCGTCGATCAAGATTTACGTTTGTGAATGGACAACAACTTCGAGATAACTTTATTAACTGCCTGTTGCACTTTATCTATTGCGTCAAGCAGCGTGTGATGTACTTTAATTTCTTTTTTATTAACTTGCATTTTCACCTGATTCATCTTCAACGCCGTTTTAAGTGCATTTAACTTAATTTTAAGAACATCTAATTGTCTTTTAACAGAATCTAACTGTTCTTTATTTTCTTTAGAGTTTTCTTGTAAATTTTTCTTTAATTCATTTTCTAAATTGATTTTCAGATTTTTCATTTTATCAACTTTTTCATTAAGTGAGTTTACTTCATTTATTATTCTATTCATCTTTTTCATTTGTTGAGTAATTTTAGAACTTAATTCATCAACACTTTTTTGGAATGTAGTTTGTAACTGCTTTAAATTTTTTTTAATTCTTTCAGGAAGTTTTTCTATTTCATCTTCTAATTGTTCTTTTAACATTTTTATCTGATGTTTATTTTTAATGACTGCAGATTTTAACTTTATAGAAAGTAATATTAAAATTTTTGATTGTTCTGAAATCTTTTTAAAAAGTTTTGCTATATCTGCTTCTAGCTCTCTATCCTTTTTATCAAGTTTTAATAACTTTTCGTTTAATGATTTGTCATTAAGTTTTAGCAACTTTAATTCATTCATCAGTGGAACCAAAACATCGTTTATATATTTTTCCTTTAAATCATTGATTTGTGTATCAACATATTGTTTATTTGTTAACTCTGTATTTTGTTGCGGAAGAATAGAAAGATGCAATGGTCCAGATAAAACGTCTCCAGTTTTCATGATATAATTTTCTATCTCTATTTCTAATTCACGATTATTCGGGATATATGCACCTCCACCAACATTTGGTAACATCATTTTTAAAACAATAAAAAAATAAAATTTCTTCTAATAACAATAAAAAAATAAAATTTTTTCTAATAAAAATAAAAAATAAAATTTTTTCTAATAAAAATAAAAAATAAAATTTTTTCTAATAAAAATAAAAAAATGGAAAATCCAAATTAAAAAAATTATATTCGCCCGCATCATCCTGTTCTTCTTATTCGACGAGATCAACGGGATTTGAAAATAAATGTTTTGATAATAATAATAATAATAATAATCCATGTATAGATGTTAATATTTTATTTCAATTACAAGCCGAAATATTTAGAGAACAGACTAAAGGTTTACCTTCTATAGAAACTAATTATTGTTTATTTCCGGGGGATCCATTTATTAAATTTATGGAGATTGTAAGTAAATATAATGATGTAGCTTATGTTGAATTAAATAAAGAAAATATGGTTATAATAGGTCATAATAATGTTTATGGATTTATTAGAGCAGTGTTACCAATTAGTAATACTGATTGGATAGAAACTAAAATTATTAATTATATCAATATTAAAGAATTAGTTAAAAAATTAAAATCTTTTTCGAAAGAAAAAATTAGATTATTTGTTGACGATCAAAATCAATATAACATTCACATAGAGAGTAAAAAACATAATGAAGAATTATTATGTCAAGTTTATTATAGAGACACAATTTATAAACAAGAAACATTAGAAATGCCCCAAAGATATGATGATGATACGTATATAGGATTATATTCCAACTTAAATATTAATTTATTAAAATCTTATATAAATGGTTTAGCTCAACAAGAGAAAATTTATATGTGGTCTACACCTTATACTATTAACAATGACCATAATCATATTCATAATAAACGAACTGAAGGTTCTAGGGCTTTGCCCGATCTTAGAGAATCTTATGATAATAATGATGATTCTGTAACATCTGAAAAAGGTGTAATGGTAAAAAAGATTATAAAAATATTAGTAATTATAAAAATTTATCTAAATTTCATTTTCTTACAATTGAAAATAATAATGATGGTATAGTTGAAGATACTGTTAGACAACTATGTGTCGGGTCTACAAAATTTAAATTAGGATTTACATCTAATCAATTTAAAATTTTATCATCTTTAACAAAAACTAAAAGTGATTCAGATTATGGTGGTGTTATTAAATTTTCCAAAAGAGATCAAAGACCAATATTTTTCTCTATTATATTATTATCAGATAAAAGATGTAATTTAGAGTTAGATATTCCAATAAGAGAATGGTATCCTATCATGGAAGGGCATCCTATACCAAAAAGTGTAATTTATGATGATGAAGAAACAATTTATGATGATGATGAAGAAACAATTTATGATGATGATGAATCAATAGTTAGTGAAAATAAATTTAAATTATCTTTTGATGAAACATTATATGATGAAACTTAATAAGATAAAACTTAATATGATAAAACTTAATATGATAAAACTTAATATGATAAAACTTAGTGTGATAAAGAAAAAAATAACTAAAGAACGTGAAATATATAATAATATAAAATAACACTCAAGTCCTTGATATTAGAATGTTTATATCTAAAATTAAAACACAAATTTTTTCTTAAATTTTCTCTAAAAAAATAAAAAAAATGGAAAATACCAAGTTTTATTGTGTCTTATGTAAAAAAAAGTTGCAAACAAAAAGAAGTTATCAATCTCATCTACAAAGTAAAATGCATTTACAAAATGTAGAACGAGTTGATGAAGGAAATACATTAAAATTAAATAGTTATAAAAACTATCTAGAAACATTGCCTACTGATATAAAAGTTAAAAAAATGTTTGATGATTATTCACATTCGGAATATAAAAAAGTTTTTAATAGTGAAGATGAGACCATACATGGGACATCGGAGATGTCTTCCAGGGCTTCGCCCGTACCAGATGGAAGATATTTATTTAGCGATACTGATGAATTTAACGAAATAGATGAATTTGATGAAGCCGTAACAGATATAAAATATTTATTTAATGAATCGGTTCGAACCGAAGGTTCCAGGGCTTCGCCCGTTGAATATAATGAAACCGATAAAACTTTTTCTGATATTCTAACCAACTTTTATAATATATTTAAGAAATCTTTCAAATGTTATATGAATGTAGAAGTACTTTATACAAAAAATGGACCTGATGGAATTCCTGAAGAAATAATACAAGGACATTTTACAAATTCACAAGAAATTCATAATGTAAATGATATACAACCCATATTTGAACAAATGATACTTAAATTAGAAAATTGTATAATTGAAGCCCAGTTACGTGAATCTGGTTGGAGATTTGTTAAAATACTATCTAAGAAAATAGTAATTGATAAATATAAAAATAATACTGGTGGTAGTTATGTTTCTTTACCTTTCAGTTCACCACAAATAATCAACATAAAAAATGAAGATGTTTATTGTTTTCTGTGGAGTATTATAGCACATTTACATCCTGCAGAATATCATAAAGAAAGACTAAGTCATTATAATAAAGAAGAATACATAAATGAATTTGATCTTTCTGATGGCTTAGATGAATTTCCATATGATTATAATAGGTTAATAAAGTTTCATAAAAAGAATAAAAATTTAATTGAAGTAAATGTTTTTGAATTAAATGTGAATTATGTTTCTATTGGTAAAATTATTCCACTTTACTCAAATTCAAAAAAATTTTATTTGAATAATAAAAATTTATGTCAATCAGAAATAGTATATAATGATAGAGGAAATTACATGCATCATAATATTTTTTACCAAGGAAATATAATATGTACTGAAAAATTTCAAATTGTTAAAACACTATCACCAATAATGATTAATCATAATAATTATAAAGGACGTACTGATGATTATAATTACAAATATTCATCTTTATCTTCAGAATATCAACAAAAATTAGAAAATTTAAATAAAAGTTTACAAAAATGTAAAATAGATTATCAACAACAAACAAAAATGTTACTACAAGAATATCACCATAAATATCAAAATGAGATAGAAACAATTCAAAAATTAAATGAAGAAAATAATAAAAAATTAAATAATGAAGAAAATAAAGAATCGGCTAAAGCCAGAGGAGCTTCGCTCCGATTAAATGAATGTTTAAAAAAATGTCTACAACAATATAAAGAACAATATGATAAAGAATATATTTATCAGCTACAAATATTAAATCAAAATTATCATCAAAATACATTTAATATTACAAAAGAAATTAATGAAACACATGAAATATATCAAGATAAATTTGAAAAACTAGAACAGTCAAAACAACCAGCACAAGCGAATATATTATATTATCAGGGTCATTTTATATTGTGTAAAGATGTTTCTATATTTACAAAAACTTCAGATAATAAAAATTTTCCTTGTCTTCAATGTATGACAAGTTTTAGAACTAAAGAAGAAATGAATAGACATTTGGAGAATTGTCAACAAAACGAAGCAGTTCAAAATACTTTTCCTAAAGATGATTATTTAGAATATAATAAATGGTATTTTAAAAATAAAGTACCCTTTACTATTTATTGTGATTTTGAAGCATATAATGTTAATATGACACAAAATCGAACGGAAAGTTCCAGGGCTTCACCCGATTCTGAAAATTATAATTCTGAAAATTATAATTCTGAAAATTATAATTCTAAAAATTATAATTCTGAAAATTATAATTCTGAAAATTATAATTCTGAAAATTATAATTCTGAAAAAAGTGCGCCTGAAAGAAGTGCGCCTGGAAAAAGTTCAACTGAACAAAGTAAAGAAAAATATTTATTTGAACAAAAACCATTATGTTGGGGTATGTACATTCATTCAAATTATCCTGAATTATTTAAATCAGAATATTTACAATACTATGGTGAAGATAGTTCAGAAATGTTTACAAAGAAAGTAGAAGAATTACAAGGACGTTTTTCACAATTGCTTGAAACAAATATTCCAATGATGCCATTAACAGAAAAAGAAAAATTAAATTTTATTAATGAAACAAAATCTTATTACTGTGGAAAAGAATTTGCAAAAAATTATAAAAACGGCAAAGGTAGATATATTGATGAGCGAAGCGACGGCTCTGCCGACAAAGTAAAAGATCATGATCATCTAAATGGATTATATAGAGGTGCAGCACATAATTCTTGTAATCTTAATGCTAATAAATTTAAATATAACTTTGTTCCTTTATATTTCTACAATGGTTCTAAATATGATTTCCATCTAGTAATGAAAGATTTATTTTCATCTGAAAAATTACAGCAACAACAAATAAATGTACTATGTAAAACAGAAGAAGAATATTTTTCAATGCAATTAGGTTGTATTAGAATTTTAGATGCATTTAGATTTTTTACTCCTTATTCATTAGATGTTATGGGAAAAACTTTGAAACCTGAACAATGTAAAATATTAAATAAATATAATTTAAAACCTTTAAAAGGAATATTTCCGTATGAGTATATAACTGGAGATAAAACCTGTGGTTCACAGTCGAAGACTGATTTTAATTCTGTGAATAAAATTATGGAAGAAGAACAACTTCCTCCAATAAATAAATTTAAATCAACATTAAAACAATCAAAATTATCTGACGAAGACTATGCAGAAGCTGAAAAAAATTGGAGAGAGTTAAATTGTAAAACAATGTATGATTATACAATGAAATATCTACAGATAGATGTATTAATACTAGCTGATCTTTTTGAAAACTTTCGTGATATGTGTTTAGAATATTACGGAATAGATCCATGTTATTGTTATTCTACACCAGGTTTAACATGGCTAGCAGGATTAAAACATACTGGTGTTCAAGCCGATGGCTCTAGGACAAAGTCCGTTAAACTTAAACATTATAAAGAAAATACATATGATAAATTATTATTTTTTGAATCTGGAATTAGAGGTGGAGTTTCATCAGTTTTAGGTAATAGATATGTTAAATGTTATAATAAGAAAGTAAATCCACAAGAATATGGAATAATGAAACCTTTATCTCCAGAAGAAAAAGAAAAAATATTAGAAATTTTTCGAACGAAACGAGAAGGAGTAGAACGTGAAAAAGCAATTGATGAATTCATGAGAGAAAACTATTTGTTATATTATGATTTTAATAGCTTATATTCTTCTTGCATGATACAAGAATTACCAACAGGTGAAATGTCATGGTGTAATATTCGTACGACATCAGAGATGTCTACTAGGGCTTCGCCCGTTCTAGATTATCAAAGAACATATGATGGTGAAAATAATTTTGGTTATGTATATGAAGTTGATTTAGTATACCCTGATTATATAAAAGATAAAACAAAATATTTTCCTTTCTGTCCAGAAAACAAAATTCCTAATATAGAAGATTTTTCAGATTATCAAAAATCTTTAATTCCTAAGAAATATAGACCAACAAAAAAACTTATGTTAACACAAAGCAATAAAGGAAAGTATGTTGTTGAAGGAAGAATGCTAGATTGGTATTTAGATCATGGAATGATTCTTTTAAAAATTCATCGAAAACTATTTTATCGATAAAAATCTAGGTGGTTAAAAGATTATATAGAGTCCAATATTGAAAAACGTAAAATAGCTAAAAGAAATAAAGATGATTTTGGAAACGTGTTCTTCAAATTAATGAATAATGCATTTTATGGTAAGACTTTAGAAAATGTGCGTAATAGACAAAATATTGAAATAGTTTATGATAGAGATAGGTTTCAAAATTTAACAAGGAAACCTACATATAAAAGAACTACTAGATTTAGTGATGAACTATGTGCTGTACATTTACGTCGAATTAGCGTAAAACATGATACGTTTAATTTTATTGGATTCACTATATTAGAATTAGCTAAACTATTTATGTATAGATTTATATATGATTATTTAGCACCTGCTTATGGCAAAAACTATAAATTACACTTTACAGATACCGATTCTGTTTTCTTAGAATTAACAATACCGTATAATTCTACACTTGATGAAGAAATTAATAAAATAAAAGATATCATTCATCCTTCTGATTTATGTAAAGTAAAAGATTAATTAGAAGGAAATGAAGATTTCATAACAGAAGCTATATTTTTAAAATCTAAATGTTACTGTTATGATACAACTAATAAAATTAAAACACATAAAACATTAAAAGGAATTTCAAAGGCATCAGTGGCTAATCAAATAACATTTCAAGATTATAAAAATGTATTATTTAATAATGAAATAAAAACAGCATGTAATTATAGACTTAATTCAAAAAAACATAACATGTATTTAAAAGAAGAACATAAATTAGCATTAGATCCATTTGATGATAAAAGAAAAATTTTACCTGATGGAATAACTACTGAACCTTTTTAATTTTCTAATTTCTAAGATAGACAAATTTGATATATATATAAAATAAAAAAAAATATTGTAACACTATATTTGTATATTTTTATCACTCCGCGAAAATATTTTCGATAACTCTTTCATGAATTTTTTTATCAATATTAATTGTAATGAAGCCATAATCTTTTGACCAAGCATTATTACACGATTGTTTAAATTCATCTTTATTTCTTACGCATAAATCTCTTAACAAATCACTTAAGTTTCTTGCATTTATTTCAAATAGTATAAATATATTTGCATTCTTTCTAATAACACTTCCGTCTAATGAATACATACTTTGTGTTAAATAAAATACACTACAGTTATTATGTCTACCTCTTGTGAAATAATTTCTCTGAACTGACTGATTTCTATCATTAACACAATCATCAAAAATTACACAATGTTTCATTGTTTTATCTAGTTTACTAGGATCTTGCATATTACCACTATCATCTATTAATTGTATCTTTATATGGTTATTTTTATTAGATTCTACTAACTGATTATTTTTTGCTGCTTCTTCACACAACGAACTTATTTCTTCTTCATCTTCAGATTTTTCATATTCTTTGAATAATGAAGCAATTGCTGTTTTTTTAAGATTATTTTCAAATCCATATTTTAAAAATTGATAGACGGGTTGTTCTGCCGTTGTTGTATAAATTATAAGATTGTTATAATCCAAAAAATTTGGAGTCGTTAAAATTTTAAATAATAGATACGTTTTTCCGCAACCTGATCTTCCACAAATAACTGACAAAACTTTATTAGATAAATTTGGATGATGATTAAATTTAAGTTTTTTTTATTTAATGGGGGTACTTCACTCATTTTTTAATAAAAAAATTTATTTTTATTTTATTTTTGTTTTTAAAGAAGAAGAAGAAAATTAAACTTCTCTAGCTTCGCGTGGGAGTTTATACCTCCCGAACCAAAAGATCTATCATAATCTCTTCACCTCCAAAATTTATTTCTTGTCCTTTCTCATCAGTGATTCTAATGCCAATGTTGTTAATAGTTTTTCTTGTAATAGGAAAATATATTAATGTTTGTGGAATTACATTTAATCTATAACCAATGGGTACAGTAAAAGCTGGAAAACTGAATATTAAATTTGATAATTTACCATTTATATATCCTCCTTCAATAATGTCACAATGTACAACAATTGAATTTATTTCAGTTATTTTTGGAATCTTCTCACCTAAATGATAACCTTGACTATAGGTTTGTTTATTAAATCCTAATAGCTTTGACAATGATCTATCATGATTAAAATCAACTTGATGATTTTCGTCTAAAGTAAGAGAAAATTTATTAACTGCCGGTTCAACTGCAAAATGTAATTGTTTCTTATCTTTAAATGGTATACCTAAATGTCTCTTAATTTCATTTGATATTGATTCAACTTCGTAAGAACCAGGAAGAAAAGTTAGTATTTTCCATGTTTTGCCTTTATCAGTAGAATATCTAAATTGATCATTCACATCTTTGATAACGTTTTGAATAGTGTTAAATGTAGAGAAACTAGTCAATGCCATTTGATAATTTTTATTTTGTTCCAAATGTAGAATGGGTTCTAAATTACAAGTGTGTGATGAAGTAGTTGTTATAATTTTTAACGTCGTACTAAATTTTGATGAACCCAAAATCTCTATCAAATTTTCTAAATGATTATTAATTTTGTCTAAATCTGCTGAACACATTTTTAAACTTAAAAAATTAAATAAATATTTTTTAATGAAATATTTTTTATGAAATATTTTTTTTTATAAAAAATTAAAAACAACAACATATTTCAGCTACGGGCGAAGCCCTGGAGGACATCAGAGATGTCCGGTTATACTTTTATAATCCTCTTCATTTAAAATCTTCTTTTCTAACAGTCTTTTCAATATAGCATGAATTTCATTGAAACTAGAATTATGTCCTTCTTTTATTGCAGATATTAAAATTTCAATCTATTTAGTAATTCTTGTGGATCATCTGGTAAAAATACAGTTGTTTCAGTTTTCTGTTTTTCAGATAAACCTTTTCCTACTTTAACTCCCGTTGATAATAAATTTTCTAATTGTTTATAACGTCTAAGAGATTTTACTGCACCAACTCTGTCTAACATAGCTTTATATTTTATGAGATCTTCTACAGCATAATTATTTAAATCTGCTCCTCTTAAAAGATTAACAAAATTTCTATCTAAATTAAAAGGAGATTTATCTGGTGAAAAAATTAAACCTCGAAAAGGTTGTGGAAATATTTCTTTTTGTCCGAGATAAAATCTAGGTATTGTTTTTCCATCTATAAATGAAATAGAATGTTCAAATTGCATAGATTTTGGTAATTTCTTATTAATGTTTGATTCTAGTAATCCATAGTCATCTAATATAGTTTTGTGCTCTGGATCTGTTATATCAATTTGTTTATCATTATTTGTAAGTTCTTTTTCAAGAGTTTTAAATGGTTTCATAGTTTTTTCAAAATCAGTTTTTATTTGCTCGGTTTGCTGCATTTTTTCAAACATATCAGATTGAATACCAGCTTTTATCATTCTATGTTGAAGATGATTTTCTTTCAAAATATTTCTTTGTTTTATTAACTCTTCTAATTGTTTTATTCTTTTAAAATTATCAGCTCTAATTTTATCCATTTTTAAAATATAATATTTGAATTTTGTGGTAACATTGGAATACAACAAAAACATTTTACTGAACAAATTATTTTTTTATTGCTTTGTTGTTTGACATCTTTTCGTTTAAAGTTTTCTCGTTTTAAGTTTTGTTTAATAAAGTTTTGTTTAATAAAGTTTTGCTTAAATTTTCGCTTAAAGTTTTTAGCTCTTCTAAAAAAAATTTGTCATTTTCTTCATTAGAAATTTTAGCATCACTAGAAATTTTGCCATCCTTTTTATTTTTATCATCAACTTTTTCTGTCTGTGATTGAAATGATATTTGATTTACTTCATTAGCTATTTGATCAAATTTTTCAATCTCATCTAACGTAATAACATTATCATCACATACTCTTTGAAAGTAGTAATGTAGTTTATCATAGACTTCCTTAATATGTAAATGCTTAGTTTTTAATGATTTTCGTTTCTTAGTTATTAAAGATTTATCTAACATTGTAACAAGTGAAGTTGCAAAAACACCCGTACCTGTTAAAGCTGTAGCAACTACTGGAATTACTAAAACACCTGAAGATATAACAATTGTTAAAGCACCTAAACTTATTGTTAAGAATATGCCAATTCCTTGTGTTACATTCTTAACTTTACTCCATCTCTTTCTTAATTTTTTATAATGCTCTAATCTTAATAATAATTGAGATTCCTTATCTTTCATATACCTTACTCTATCTTTGTGTTTTTCTTTATTCATTTTTTCAATGTTAATCTTTTCAATGTCCATTAAAGTAGAACTACGTTCATATGATAATGAAGGATATATTCTTGCAGTTTCATCCATTTCTGAAGTTCCTTCCACTTTTGTTTCTTCCATTTTTAAAGAAATATTTTCAGTCACATGATATATTTTAAAAACCTGAAAAATGGATTTAAAAGACGTTTTTAAAAATACTAATTTTCGGTGTCCTAGAACGGTCATGATTTTGGCGGGGGGTGAAAATTGTAATTCTCAAATTTTGAGATTCTCAACTTTTATGATTTTTTCGGTGTCCTGGAACGGTCATGATTTAAGCGAGGGTGAAAATTGTAATTCTCAAATTTTGAAATTCTCAACTTTTATAATTTTTTAGTGTCCTAGAACGGTCATGATTTTCAAAGTAAAAATTGTAATTCTCAAATTTGAGATTTTGAAAAATTTGAAAATTGGGTATTTTTGAAAACGCCCAAATTTGTGAATTTAGGTCTTCATAACCTGAAAAAGGGTTCAAATTCATGAATTTATGTCGTTTTTAAAAAGTACCATTTTTTCAAAAATGGTACTTTTTGAATGGACTAAATTCATGTATTTAGGTCTTAAAAACCTGAAAAAGGGTTCAAATTCATGAATTTATGTCGTTTTTAAAGATACTATTTTTTTGAATTTTATGGTGGCCTGGAACGGTCTAAATTCATGAATTTAGGTCTTAAAAACCTGAAAAAGGGTCTAAATTCATGAATTTATGTCGTTTTTAAAGATGCCATTTTTTTGAATTTTATGGTGGCCTGGAACGGTCTTTTGCCCATTACTGATTAAATATTTTAATATCTGCAATAAAAGAAGGACATAATTCTAGTTTCAATGTAATTCATGCTATATTGAAAAGACTGCTGGAAAAGAAGATTCTAAATGAAGATGATTATAAAAGTGTAGCTGAAATATGTTGTTTCTAATTTTTATCTATGATTTTTATTCATGATTTTTATCTATGATTTTTATCTTTGATTTTTATCTATGATTTTTATCTACGATTTTTATCTACGATTTTTATCTATAATATTTATTCAAAATTTTAACTAAAAAATGTGTTCAGCAGATTTAGACAAAATTAATAATCATTTAGAAAATTTGACAGAGATTTTGGGTTCATCAAAATTTAGTACGACGTTGAAAATTATAATAACTACTTCATCACACACTTGTAATTTAGAACCCATTCTTCATTTAGAACAAAATAAAAATTATCAAATTGCATTGACTAGTTTCTCTACATTTAACACTATTCAAAATGTTATCAAAGATGTGAATGATCAATTTAGATATTCTACTGATAAAGGCAAAACATGGAAAATACTAACTTTTCTTCCTGGTTCTTACGAAGTTGAATCAATATCAAATGAAATTAAGAGACATTTAGGTATACCATTTAAAGATAAGAAACAATTACATTTTGCAGTTGAACCGGCAGTTAATAAATTTTCTCTTACTTTAGACGAAAATCATCAAGTTGATTTTAATCATGATAGATCATTGTCAAAGCTATTAGGATTTAATAAACAAACCTATAGTCAAGGTTATCATTTAGGTGAGAAGATTCCAAAAATAACTGAAATAAATTCAATTGTTGTACATTGTGACATTATTGAAGGATGATATATAAATGGTAAATTGTC
This sequence comes from Prostheceraeus crozeri, assembly GCA_907163375.1. Taxonomy (NCBI): domain Eukaryota; kingdom Metazoa; phylum Platyhelminthes; order Polycladida; family Euryleptidae; genus Prostheceraeus; species Prostheceraeus crozeri. Next base: position 214,296 of record CAJQUW010005144.1, on the reverse strand, counting down.
AAATTTAATATTCAGTTTTCCAGCTTTTACTGTACCCATTGGTTATAGATTAAATGTAATTCCACAAACATTAATATATTTCCCTATTACAAGAAAAACTATTAACAACATTAACATTAGAATCACTGATGAGAAAGGACAAGAAATAAATTTTGGAGGTGAAGAGATTATGATAGATCTTTTGGTTCGAGAGGTATAAACTCCCACGCGAAGCTAGAGAAGTTTAATTTTCTTCTTCTTCTTTCAAAATAAAAATAGAATAAAAATTTTTTTTTTATTAAAAAATGAGTGAAGTACCCCCATTAAATAAAAAGAAACTCAAATTTAATCATCATCCAAATTTATCTAATAAAGTTTTGTCAGTTATTTGCGGTAGATCAGGATGTGGAAAAACATATCTATTATTTAAAATTTTAACGACTCCAAATTTTTTGGATTATAACAATCTTATAATTTATACAACAACGGCAGAACAACCCGTCTATCAATTTTTAAAGTATGGATTTGAAAATAATCTTAAAAAACAGCAATTGCTTCATTATTCAAAGAATATGAAAAATCTGAAGATGAAGAAGAAATAAGTTCGTTGTGTGAAGAAGCAGCAAAAAATAATCACTTAGTTGAATCCAATAAAAATAAGCATATAAAGATACAATTAATAGATGATAGTGGTAATATGCAAGATCCTAGTAAACTAGATAAAACAATGAAACATTGTGTAATTTTTGATGATTGTGTTAATGATAGAAATCAGTCAGTTCAGAGAAATTATTTCACAAGAGGTAGACATAATAACTGTAGTGTTTTTTATTTAACACAAAGTATGTATTCATTAGACGGAAGTGTTATTAGAAAGAATGCAAATATATTTATACTATTTGAAATAAATGCAAGAAACTTAAGTGATTTTGTTAAGAGATTTATGCGTAAGAAATAAAGATGAATTCAAACAATCGTGTAACAATGCTTGGTCAAAAGATTATGGCTTCATTACAATTAATATTGATAGAAAAATTCATGATAGAGTTATCGAACAATTGTTCTCTGACTGAAAGTCGATAGAAAATATTTTCGCGGAGTGATCGAATAATTTTTTCTTATAAATTTTTTGTTAATAAAAATAAAAAAAAATATGTTGGATGCTTATAAGATAGAGCATGTACCAGTTTTAAAAGATTATCGTCATCCTACAAATCCTGTAAATTCGAAGAAAGAAGTTAGATTTTATTATCATCATAAATACGTAGCGCTCGTTACAGATTATAAAACAAAACATGGTATTAAACCGTGTGTTAAAACAAAAGACTTTCCACTTTGTTTAAGAAGTTTCCGAGTATTTTTGGCGTATAATAATTTATGGTGGTTGGTTAAGAAAGAACATTTAACAACACATGAATTAGAAACATTACATCAATTACATATTCCTGTGTATATGTAAAAACGGAACCGAGGTTCTATGTAAAAATTCATTTTTTCTTTTAAAAAATATGAATCGTGAAATGTCTCTCGGACAAACGTCTAGGATTGATGAATTAATCAAGAGACAAACTGCTGAGTTTGATGCGCAAATTGAACATAGTAAACGTAGTAAACGTATTAAAAAACAGAAACGTACTAGGCGTAGTATTAGACGTAATACTAAAAAACAGAAACGTGGAACAAAAGAAATATTAGAAACTCCTATTAGTGATATCTTTTTTATGATAGAATTAAGGATGAACTTGGTGATGATTTATGTTATTTATTTAATCCAAATGAAATTAAATATGAAAATGTATCTTTTATTAATGTAGTAAATGATATGCGGAAACTTTTAGCAAATGGTAAAATTATTAATTTACTTGGAAAAGTTGTTAAAGATCAGGAAAATATAATTCAAAATTTTTACGTAACCTTCTATAATAAAAAATCATTTGAAACATGGTTTTCGAATCTGGATGAGAAATCCGATGCTAACGAATGGATTTTTACAGGTAATATTAAATATGAAGATTTTGGAATGAAGTTAGTACAAAGATCGCATAGAGGGGCAGGGATTAATATGAAATATAGAATCAAAGAATATTTCGGTGAATATTGTTATATTCCTTCTGAAGATTTTTGTTTTATTAAATGTTATAATGTTTTACGAGGTTTTAATGAAGAACAAGGAGAAATGATGAAAGAAATGTTTAATAATTTTTTATATAAAGAGAAAGCCACATCTAGAACAGGAGTAATGTCAAACTGCAAATTTTCTCAATTCAATAAATATTTTGGAGAATGTGTTCAATATTATAGTCCTGCCAATCGTCATTTAAATCCTAGAGGAATTGAAACGTTTCATAATTATGTTTATTACAATTATTTTCACGCAGGTTCAACAATTGGTCACTATTGTTTAATTGATAAATTTTATAAATTAAAAGCTATTAGAGAAATTGAAAATAATTTCAAACCCATATATAAAACAGTTACTGATGAAAATCTGACAACGCGTCCATATAAAATCATAACAAAGAAAAAAATTGACTATAGTTTAACATATATTTGGGATCTCGAAACTTTTCCTGATCCTAACTGTTCAACAGCTCATCCTATTCCTTATGCTGTAGGAGCTATTAATTTTAATAAATTTATATGTTGCTTACCGAAACAAAGATTGAAAGAATTAGAAACACGTTTGTTAAGTGATATGATTAAAATTAAGCGATCAAAAGATGAAGATGAAATTAAAAAACTTAAAAAACAGATTAATGAGTATAATAATTTAACTGAATTAGAATTTAATAAACTTCAAAATTGTGTGAAAATATTTACGAGAACTGAGGATGATGAATGTCCGATCGGGGGAAACCCAGAGGACGTATGTCCGATCCATCAATTTTTTAAAACTCTTGGAAAATTTAATTATTCGAGAGTAACTTTAATAGCTCACAATTCATCAGGTTTTGATTCCTATTTTCCGATAAAAGCTAATTTTAAATTATCTAAACCACCTCTTAAAACTTCAAGAGGAATATTGACTGCTTCATTACAAAATCCTTATACAACTGAATGTGTTAGTAGATACATTCAAAAATCTTTTAGATTTAAAAACAATATGAAAAAAGATTCACCTTCAGGTAAATTAGCACTTCAAACTATTATAATGAAATGTAGTTATCAACATGTAAAAACAAGTCTTTCTAAATGGTGTGAGAATTTTAAAATTCCTATGAATGTGTGTAAATTAAATTATGAAATTGGAGACATAACACATGAAAATTATAAAGAAAAAGAAATTGAATGGAGACCATATTTAGTTAACGATATTCTTTCTTTAGCTTTTTGTATCTACAAATATAATAATGTTATGCGAGATTTAGTTGGTGAAGATATAACTACTAATTTGACATCCTCTGCTTTAACATTTAACGGTTGGATGAAAAGCGTACAAAATGACAATATAAATATTCATTCTCATATAGATTTATGGGCTAGAAATTATATTAGAAAATCTGTTAAAGGTGGAAGAGTTTCAGCAAATATAAGAAAATACATATCGCCATTTTGTAGCATCTTGTTACCAATATTAAAACAGTATTTACCTGGTCGCTACGCTGGTGGGGCTTTGTCCCCTGGCCGCTACGCTGGTGGGACTTTGTCCCTTGGAAGTAATTTAATAGATTTAATGAAACAGTATCGAGATTTAGGAGATAAAACTGAAATTTGTAAGAAAATTTCAAATCAACTACTTGAACAAAAAAATGAATTTCTAATGGCTTTTGATGCAACATCTTTATATTCATCAGCTATGTATGATGAAAATTCAGAATACCCTAAAGCTGAATCAGCTAGAAAATTTCGTCAAGAAGAAGAGCGGGAAATAGTATATAAATTTAATACTCAAACATTTAGACCTAAAACTGGAATATTTACAGTTGTGTTTCAATATCCGAATGATATGTTTTTCCAACCAGCTCCTATAAAAGATAAAGTTAAAAATCAAAATAATAATTCTCATGTGAAAGTAATCAGGTTTAGAAATGGTATATGTTATGATGTATTAACTTCTGTAGACATACAAGAAATTGTTAGATGTGGGGGAAAAATCTTACATATTACTGATGGTATAATTTATGAAAAAAATTATCAAGTTTCACCATTTCGAAATTATATTGAAAAACTTTTTAATTTGAGAAAAAGATATAAAACAGAAGGAAATACTGTAGGTGATGAGTTAATTAAATTATTGATGAATTCGCTATATGGCAAAACTGTGCAAAAAGATATAACCACTAAATATCATTTATGGAATGAGAATACATTGAGAAAAAATTTCACTCAAGAAGTAAAAGATTATGAAAAATTAAATGATGAACAATATTTAGCGAAAGTAGAAATGGAAGATGATGAATTTCTCAAAACTAATATTGTAAAAGATGGGAAGACGTCGTTCATGCCATCACACTTAGGTTCTTTCATTCTTTCTCACTCTAGAAGAATCATGAATAACTTTATTTTAGAAATTAATGGTATCAACAAAAATACATTCATTATACAGATACTGATTCAATATACATTTCTAATGAGCTCTTCAATAAATTAGATGCTGCTGGATATGTTGGTGGGGAATTGTGTCAAGGAAAAAATGATTATGGAAATGGTGGAATTATTTTTGCAATGTTTATTGCTCCTAAAATAAAATATTGTATTACTGTAGATGAACAAGGGAGACTTAGTGAAAAGAAAACATTCAAAGGATATTCACAAGATAAAGTAAAAGTAGAAGATTTTCTAAAATTATATTCGGGAAAACATTATCGACTACAGTTAATAAACCATGGAAAAGATCTTTAGAAACTGGAATTAGTATTCCTGATAAAAATAATAATACTGAAGAAAAAAAATTTTCTGGTCAAATAAATATTCTTAAACGTCAAGCACCTGATGAAAATGAAATTATGTTACCTTATAACGGAGAAGATATTCAAGCTGAAATATTTCAAACAATCGTCTGTGAGAGTAATTTAAGTGATGATGATGACACGTGGGAACAATAATTTTTTTATTACATCTAAAAATTTTATAACATCTAAAAACTTATTACATCTAAAAATTTTATAACATCTAAAAATTTTATAACATCTAAAAACTTATTAAATCTAAAAATTTTATTACATATGAAAATATATTTATCGTATATTTTGGTATTTTCTATTAAGTTTTAGCATATAATGTTCTATAATATTAAGTTTTATCATATTAAGTTTTATCATATAACGTTTTATCAAAAGATAATTTAAATTTATTTTCACTAACTATTGATTCTTCATCATCATAAATTGATTCTTCATCATCATCATAAATTGATTCTTCATCATCATCATAAATTACACTTTTTGGTAAAGAATGCCATTCCCTGATAGGATACCATTCTCTTATTGGAATATCTAACTCTAAATTCCATTTTTTATCTGATAATAATATAATAGAGAAAAATATTGGTCTTTGATCTCTTTTGGAAAATTTAATAACACCACCATAATCTGAATCAGTTTTAGTTTTTATTAAAGATGATAAAATTTTTAATTGATTAGATGTAAATCCTAATTTAAATTTTGTAGACCCGACACATAGTTGTCTAACAGTATCTTCAACTATTCCATCATTATTATTTTCAATTGTAAGAAAATGAAATTTAGATAAATTTTGATTATATGTAGTATTAATATCATGTACATCAGTATGAGATATAAATTTTTCTTCACTTAAATTTTTATAATTACTAATATTTTTATAATCTTTCTTACCATTTACACCATTTTCAGATGTTTCAGAATCATCATCTATATTATTATCATTATTATTAGTTTCTTTAAGATCGGGCAAAGCCCTAGAACCTTCGGTTCGTTTATTATGATTATGATTATGGACATTGTTAATAGTATAAGGTGTTGTCCACATATAAATTTTTTCTTGTTGAGCTAAACCATTTATGTAAGATTTTAACAAATTAATATTTAAGTTTGAATATAATCCTATATAAGTATCATCATCATATCTATGCGGCATTTCTAATGTTTCTTGTTTATAAATTGTATCTCTATAATAAACTTGACATAATAATTCTTCGTTATGCTTTTTACTCTCGATATGAATATTATATTGATTTTGTTCATCAACAAATAATCCAATTTTTTCTTTCGAAAAAGATTTTAATTTTTTAACTAATTCTTTAATATTGATATAATTGATAATTTTATTTTCTATCCAATCAGTATTACTAATTGGTAATACTGCTCTAATAAAACCATAAACATTATTATGACCTATTATAACCATATTTTCTTTATTTAATTCCACATAAGCTACATCATTATATTTACTTACTATATCCATAAATTTTATAAATGGATCACCTGGAAATATACAATAGTTAGTTTCTATAGAAGGCAAACCTTTAGTCTGTTCTCTAAATATTTCGGCTTGTAATTCAAATAAAATATTAACAACTATACATGGATTATTATTATCATCAAAACATTTATTTTCAAATCCCGTTGATCTCGTCGAATAAGAAGAACAGGATGATGCGGGCGAATATAATTTTTTTAAATTTGCTTTATCCATTTTTTTATTTTTATTAGAAAAAGTTTTATTTTTATTAGAAGAAATTTTATTTTTTTATTTGAAAAAATGATGTTACCAAATGTTGGTGGAGGTGCATATATCGCGAATAATCGTGAATTAGAAATAGAGATAGAAAATTATATCATGAAAACTGGAGATGTTTTATCTGGTCCATTGCATCTTTCTATTCTTCCGCAACAAAATACAGAGTTAACAAATAAACAATATGTTGATACACAAATCAATGACTTTAAAGAAAAATATATAAACGATGTTTTGGTTCCACTGATGAATGAATTAAAGTTGCTAAAACTTAATGACAAATCATTAAACGAAAAATTATTAAAACTTGATAAAAAGGATAGAGAGCTAGAAGTAGATATAGCAAAACTTTTTAAAAAGATTTCTGAACAATCAAAAATTTTAATATTACTTTCTATAAATTTAAAATCTTTAGTCATTAAAAAAAACATCAGATACAACTATTGAAACAACAATTAGAAGATGAAATAGAAAAACTACCTGAAAGAATTAAAAAAAATTTAAAGCAGTTACAAACTACATTCCAAAAAAGTGTTGATGAATTGAGTTCTAAAATTAATCAACAAATGAAAAAGATGAATAGAATAATAAATGAAGTAAACTCACTTAATCAAAAAGTTGATAAAATGAAAACTCTTAAAATCAATTTAGAAAATGAATTAAAGAAAAATTTACAAGAAAACTCTAAAGAAAATAAAGAACAGTTAGATTCTGTTAAAAGACAATTAGATGTTCTTAAAATTAAGTTAAATGCTCTTAAAACGGCGTTGAAGATGAATCAGGAGAAAATGCAAGTTAATAGAAAAGAAATTAAAGTACATCACACGCTGCTTGACGCAATAGATAAAGTGCAACAATCAATTAATAAAGTTATCTCGAAGTTGTTGTCCATTCACAAACGTAAATCTTGATCGGACCAAAGGTCCCCAGGTTTCTAACCTATAGAACCTTGTCCAGAGGCTTTAGCCTATCGGACCAAAGATCCTGAGGTTATTACCTTATCATAAACGTAAATCTTAGCGCAAATATTAAACGGACCAAAGGTCCTCAGGTTACTAACCAATCGTAAATATTTTTCCCAAAAGTCAAATTTAATCCTAAAAAATGCCTATAATTTATAAACACAATCTCAAACATTTTGCTTCAAATCAAAGAAGTGCTCATGAACCACGTATGAATCCTGTTTATCATTATGATAATAGAGAAACAGTCGGAACAGAAAAGTTCCTAGGCACCGCAGGTGCCGTTCACACGGAAGGAGCTGGCATCTTCTCTGGTATTGGAAGTATCGTTAACTTAATTAAAAATAATAAAGATTTGATTACATCTGCTGCAAAAGGAGCAGCTGCTATAGGTAGTACAGCTAGTGCAATATCAAATGCTGTCAAGTCTCAAAACGAATTAAAACAACTAGAAGCTATTCGTAAACTTAGGAATGATTCTGAAGAACTAAAAAATTTAAAAAACTTTCAGAGGAAACAAAAAATAAAATTGCTAACATAGCTGTTGGGGAAACCTTGAGGAGCGGAGCTCCGTCTGATAGTAAACATAAGAAGAAATCTGGCGTAGCCATAAAACGTTCAATTGAAGAAATAAGAGGAAATGGCGTGAGTAGCAACCTTCGGTCTAACCAGCAAAGCTGTAGCGGAGCTGGTCTAGCAAAATTCTAAAATTATGTTTTTTAGTAAATTTTTTTTAGTAAAATTTTTTTAGCAAAATTTTCTTAGCAAAATTTTTTCAGTAAAATTATTTTAGTAAAATTATTTTATCAGAATTTTTTCTGTGTGTGAGAAAAACAAAAAGTCAAATTATTTTTTATAAAAATGTCTTCGCTTATCGAAAATAAATTTAGATTAGACGATCCTCCGTTCGTCAGCAATAATCAGAAAAAGAATGACTATATAAGAATTGCTATGAATCCCGGATCTTCCAGTAGAGTAAATACTGGAGGTGATTTAATTTTTGAAGTTGATAATCAGCAGAGTTATATATATTTACCTGATTCATTTTTACACTGCGAATATTCTTTGTATAGTGATGCCAATTTTACAACACCATTACGAGAAACCGATAATATTGCACTAGAGAATAATTTTTTTCCAAGATTATTTACACAAATGCGTTTAGATGTTGCAACTCAAAATATGGAAACAATAAGTGATTCTCCAGGTGTAATTGATACAATGCTTAGATTTATAACAATTGGTGAAAATAATAAAAAGTATGAAATCGAAGGTTGGTTTCCTGATACTAATGATGGTATAATTGTTGATAATTTAACTCACGCTGGAACAGATGCAGCAGGAATTGCGAAAGATGCAGAAAATATTGCAAAACATTTAAATAAAACAAACAATAGTGCATATAAAGAAAGACGTGAATTTAACAAAAAAGTAAACAGACAGTAAATTGGTCATTGTCTCCATTATTCGGATATTTAGATTATGACAAAATATCATATCAATTAAAATTTAAATTAATAATTCATCGTACAGCAAATAATGAATTAATCTTTTTTGGTAAAACTGGAAAAAAGGCATATTTAAAAATTGATAGACTTGAATGGTGGATTAAGCATATTACTCCTAGTTTAGAGATTGAAACAGCTATTGCAAAAAGATTAAATACTAACAAACCAATTCCAGTAAATTTCTAAAGCGTACTGCTAGTTCAGTAACTTTTTCCGAACAAAGATTTAACTGGCATTTTACTAGAACTGCGAATACTCCAAGATATTTATTGCTAACTTTTCAAAGAAATAATTCTCCAAGTTTTGATAAGAACAACAATCTTTTTCATATTAATACAATTCGAAGTTTACAAGTTTCATTAAATCAAACCCGATATCCAATTGATCCATTAAGATTAGATGATACCAATAATCAATTTATGGAAGGATATGATTCTTATCGAAATCTTTGTATAGAATTTGGAGTTGAACCACAATTAACTCCTGGAGATTGGAGACATTTATATCCTGTTTTCTGTTTCGATTTAAGTGCACAATCTGAGGATATTATCAAGACTGGTTGTGATGTAACAATTAATATTGAAAAAAAAGATTCCACAACTTCATTGATGGCTTATGGTTTATTGCTAGAAGATGTAAAATATTCTATTGAAATTCTTAATGGAAAGATGGCTAGGATCGGCTGAAGCCTCGAGGAGTTTCGCTCCGATAAGTTAATTAAAATTTTTGTTAACTTAAATTTTTTTTAGTAATTAGTAATAATTTTTTTTGTAACTAGAATAGATTAAAAATTCCTATTTTAAAATTTATTCATAACTAGAATAGATTAAAATTTTTGATAACTTAAAATTTTTTTATTAAAAATGTCGCAAGCGAAAAGTAATAATAATAAAACTGTTGAATTAAAATTACGTAATATTGTTGACAAAAATACCCCTAAAACTATTACGATTAATAAAAAAAGTATTACATAAGTAAACCAATGATAGAGAATATTCAATTACAAGAACAAAAGAATGGCGGGATTCTCCCATTAATTCCACTAATAATAGGTGGCATAGCAGCTGCAGGAAGTGTTGCAGGTGGGACAGCTGGTATTGTCCAAGCAGTAAATAAAAATAAATCAGGGAAGGCAGCATTAGAAGAACAAAAACGTCATAATAGAGAGTTAGAGAAAGTTGCTAGGGGTGACGGAATAGTAGATAATTTTATTAGAAAATAAAAATTAGTTGATGAAGGAAAACGAGTTCTTAAAAATATTCTCCACAATGTTGATGATTTAATTGAAATTAAAGAAACAAAAGATGGTTCTGGAATATATCTAAGTCCTAGTATGATTCGGTAATAACCTCAGGACCTTTGGTCCGATCGGCTAAAGCCTCTGAACAAAGTTCGATCTGCTAAAGCCTCAGGACCTTTGGTCCGATTAGGTAAAACATTTATTTTATCTTTTAAAATGAATTCTACAAATTCCGAAAATTTAATTAAATTAAAAATTGCTAATTTAGATTTATTAAATTATCTATTAAACAAAAAAAAAACTCAAATTGTAAAATTTATGAAGGTAACGACGACAAACAAAGTTTGGCTACTACCTACGGTGGTGACATACAAAAAACATTAGAAAACTTTCCTGGATTTATTTGGAGTAAATATTCAAAAGAAAAACATCTTCCTGGTCATTCATATACCGGTCCAGGAACTCGATTAGATATAAGACTAGATGAGACTAATAATCCGAAACCAGGTGAAGAACCAATAAATAGAGTAGATGCTGCCGCTTATAGACATGATTTAGCTTATCGAAATCATGATCTAAGTTCTCGACAGGCAGCTGATAAGAAGATGATTCAAGAATTAGATAGTATTCAAAATCCTACATTTAGAGAAAAAATTGAAAGAATGTTTGTTAAGAAAGCTTTACAAGCTAAAATATTATTCGGCCAGGGTTTAAATGAAACGACAGCAAAGCTGTCTGAGAGCAACGCTCGAACCTATGCCTCCAAAATTCATAGGGAATACAGAAGGCCTAAATATTTATTGAAAGTAAAAGTATTTAATAAAGATGATATTTGGAGTGCTGATCTTATTCATATGCCGAATGAAAAAGATTATAAATACGAATTGACCGTTATAGATTTATATACACGATGCGCTTGGGTAAAGCCTTTAAAAAATAAAAGTGGTCTATCAGTTAAATATGCGTTTGAAGAAATCTTTAAAGAAAGTAAGAGAAAGCCAAAAAAATTGTTTGTTGATAAAGGGTCGGAATTTTATAACCGAAACGTTCAGCCACTATTTGAAACTGTTTATTCAACTGAAAACGCTGGAAAAGCTGTAGTGATAGAAAGATTCAATCGGACGTTAAAAATTAAATTATTCAAGAAATTTACTGAGCAAAGAAATCAGAAATGGTTGAAGATATCACCAGGAGTTGTAGAAGAGTATAACAATAAGATTCATTCAGGTATTGAAGAAACTCCAAAGAATGCTTCTGACGACCCTGATTTAATCCGAAAGAAAATATTCGAGAATAATTATTCGAACGAAAATAATTATTCGAATGAGAGTAATCCGAATTTACAGAAACGTAAGCCGAAATTTAAAATTGGAGATAGAGTTAGAATATTTAAATATAAGAATAAATTTGAAAAAGGATTCGTTGGCTATTGGACAAAAGAAATATTTGAAGTTTGTAAAATAAATCAAACTTATCCGATTACTTACGAAATCAAAGATTTAGATGATGAAGATATCAGAGGCCGATTTTATCAAAATGAATTAAAACGAACTGATTTTTAATTATCATTATCATTATTATTGGAACTAACGTTTCGGGAATGAAATTCCCTTGTTCAATTCCCTTATTCAATTCTATCATAATATCTAGAAATGGCACCCCTTTTTGTAATTAAATAAAACATTAAGACATAATTGACCACAATAAGTAGTTCCCGGTTTTTGAATTTGAAACGTATCATAAGTTCCATTTCCAAGTAATTCTTTGACTTCATTTGTTGGAGGCAATCCATAAGAGTCGAACCAATAGTTCTCAGCCTCCGGGCGGTAGAAATAGTAATTATCTCGATTTTTATTTAAGATACCTGCAGACCAATGTACTCCTTTTTCATCTGTTGTGTGAAGATTTGTTATGAAATTTATAGTTATTGATGGAACTTTGTTCCGGGAACTGAAGGTTCCTGTTGGCTTATTTTTTAGGAATTGTAATTCGGCTCTCATTAGAACATGAAAATTTTTTATTCCTAATTGATTTGCAATTTTCTTTAGATCAAAATTTGTAGTTGTTTGCGTTCAATATAATTTTAAAAACTAATTTATGTTGTTCATTTTATAATAAAAAAGTTTCTTAAGGGACCCCTAGAAGTCAGAAGGGACCCCTAGAAGTTTGAAGGGAGGGGGTAGTAGAACTACGTTCATGTGATATTGAAGGATACATCCCCGCGGTTTCTTACACTTTTGTTTCTTCCACTTTTAAAGAAATATTATTAGTCATATGATATATTTTAAAAACCTGAAAAACGGATTTAAAAGACGTTTTTAAAAATACTAACTTTATGATTTTTTCGGTGTCCTGGAACGGTCATGATTTAAGCAATGAAAAATGTCATAATCACAAATTTGAGATTCTTAACTTTTCTGATTTTTTCGGTGTCCTGGAACGGTCATGATTTAAGCGAGAAAATTGTAATTCTCAAATTTGAGATTACGTGATATTTTGAGACCAGCTAAATTTTTGAAATTTTGTTTTTTTGAAAATTTGTCACTACCTAAATTTTCCCCCCTTCGGCCTTCGGCCACGTGAAATTTGAAGTCTACCTAAATTTTTGAAATTTTGATTTTTTGAAAAAACTCGCAAAAGTGTGACATCCGGCGCAAGCAAAGCGAAGCGAGGCGTCGCGCGGGATGTCACACTATATACTACTCCCATCAGCATACGAATGCAAATTCTATGCTCCTTTTGTGCATTCCTTACCTAGCAGTCATTGATTTTTCAGCTAAACGACCCAAGATATGTTATTGGATTACTGGAATGTGTTGAAAGTTTTTCATTAGAAAGGAGAGTAAAATAGAAAATAATTTGTGTAATATACAGTATGCTCCAATGACGTTATTACAATTGTCATACACAGCATACTTCAGAGTTGATTCGCAAACTTTTCTATTTCCATCATTCATCATATTTTTATATCATATTTTATTTTTCTTTTCATAATCTTTATTTTCATATTTTCAACAGATTTAAGTGTTGGAGCTTATGAGTGCTCGCACACCACAGGAAATAAAAGGAGACAATTGCAGGTCAATAGGTTTTCTTCTCATTTTGTTACTAGGAGTATATTGATTATTCTTTGTGCTAGCTTTTTCAAATTGATGGTCCTTCAGCTCAATGTTTTAATTTTCTCATTCTGTTCTTCTACCTGTTCTACCTGTTTTCGCGCTGGCTCACATACAAAGTTTGTCTGTCATTTTGTTACAATGATCACTACCTTCATGGTCATACATTGGAAACAAAAATCTTCCAACTCAATATTTCAATTTTCTCATTTTGTTACTATGATACTTGCATTTGTGCTGGATCATTAGGAACTAAAAATATCTTTTCTCAATATTTCAATTTTCTTATTATGCTACTATGAAAATTATTTTTGTGAAAACATTGAAAGCATAAACATTTTCCATCTCAATATGTTTTTCATTTTCCAATTTTGTAATTTATTATTATTCCTTGCGCTGCTGGCTTGACCAAATTTAATGTCCTCCATCTTAATATTCAAATGTTCACATTTTGTTTCTCTATGTGTTGGATTGTCGACAATCGCATTCTGATTTCAGCAAAGTGATTTGAAGATATCTAAATTTCAGTATGGATTTTTAGGCATCAACTTTTAGATGACTTTTACGTTACTAGATAATTAAATCAAAGGGCTCTTCAAATACCAGTAGGTCTCCAATACATGATATCAGACTACTGTAGATGCAGTTAACTTGCATTTCGAAAACCAAAGCTACCTTCCTAATTTGAAGTCATAGTGTGCCTTCTATAAGTCCCGGTACCTGTTCTCAACCAGTCAGGCCTAAAACAGTTTACTAAAATAGTTAAAAACACTTGATGCGTAAAAGCAGCGTAATATATTCATGATTGGCCTGCTACACATACATCCCTACATGAAATATTCGTGCTAGCCAATGCGTACACCGATGCACAGAATGATGTACACCCTAAGCCAACTACGAATCGGCACGTCTCCCGAGCTCTAGTGAGTTCCTCTTCGTGTCAGACAAGATCAAAGATAAATACATGCAAATCCAATGGGACGCAGATTGCAGTTTTTGGCTGAAATGAGATTTTGTATGTCTTCTCTGATTAAACGAAAAGTGCTAACCCCAGAGTCATAATTTTTGGCACATTTCCAAACTAATTCTCAAAAATCGATGCATTTAACCCACTGGAACCAATATTTATCAACTATTTTTTGAAAAGTGCTTTTCCGAAGATTTTGCCACGTTTTGCAAATATTTTGTTATTCAATGAAACGCATCCATCTTCACATTTAATGCACCATAATGGCACTTTAATCAGATTTAATCATAGTCGGAAATCAGCTACAATTAAGATTCTCATTTAGTCCTGATGTCGATGCGATGTTTTTATCAAAAGTATCAATAAGATAAAACGAACTAGTGACAAAACAAGACGTTCGATTTATTTTCTTTATTGTCAATATATTGAAGAAGAAATAATTGGGAGATAATCTGTCTTTCTGTTCAACTCTGCATAAGCATAAACATCATTGATCTAAAAACGTAATAACTATAGAGTGAAGGATTACTAAGAGGGTGCATTCAAAATTTTTCCGCGTAAATATGAAGAATTTACTCACAAAAGTGATGCTTTCTGATTCCAAATATTTCCCCCTTCATTTGACATACGGCACATCAGAGAAATTTACCTAGCTACTGAGTTAGAAATTAAATGAATTTAGTAGTCACGATAATTTTTTGCATCTGTGATGGTGTTATTTTTTCTATTGAGTGTGACCTCTATGTAATACTTTACTATTGTGGTAATGACAGTTATTCATGCACCGAAGGATATAAGAACTCGAACCAAGTGATCTGTGCCCGCACAATTGAAATTTGATCAAATATACCATACAGTGGCGTAGCGTGCTGTCAGATCATAGGCCATCGCTCGGTATTGCAATCCTATTTCTACAACACACATTTTTTTACGTTACAACATTGATCTTTAAGAAACACAATTTTTTCTACCAGTTCGACTCTGTTTCCGAACATTGTCCATAAATGTTGTCCAAATTTTCAAAAGTATTTGATCTACAATAAAGCTCATCAATAAGTAAAAATACGATGCGGAAACATTCCTTCATTCGTAACTAAATATCACCATTTTCACAAACGTCAATAAATTGTTAAAAATTCTCAGGAATTGTATCAATCATCTAGAAATTAAGCGGAAGGTCAATTATTAGAAACTGCGATTACATATCCCATTTACCAGATCTTGAGTCAGACTACAACTATATTTTGGAATTATTGTAGTTATAGGCTTTGACGACTTCAAAACATCCATTGGCAACTCGCGAGAATAGCAAGGCCCAATGCCAGCCTTTTGCATGATTGATGACGAAGCTTGAAGTTGAAGGCAATTCCTTGTGTCAGTCTTATTCAGTTCCACAGCATTAAATACGCTTTCCCCATCAGCATACGAATGAAGTGGCTTGAAAATGACACGAAATATGATCGTGGTCGTGTCGCGAACACGTTCACGTTTAAGCGTTCATGTGCATTACGGCTATTTTAATATTCTTGAGATTGAGAGCTCTTCGACTTGGACTTCTTGGGGAGAAGTGCGGCCTGGATGT
The DNA here is from genome assembly GCA_907163375.1 of Prostheceraeus crozeri. Taxonomy (NCBI): domain Eukaryota; kingdom Metazoa; phylum Platyhelminthes; order Polycladida; family Euryleptidae; genus Prostheceraeus; species Prostheceraeus crozeri. Next base: position 198,285 of record CAJQUW010005144.1, on the reverse strand, counting down.
TGGGAAGGACACCTCCCTGAGCGATGGTGACTCCGCTCAGTAGTCTGTTCAATTCCTCGTCATTGCGGACAGCAAGCTGAAGGTGACGTGGGATGATACGAGATCGGTGGTTGTCACGAGCAGCGTTACCTGCCAACTCGAGGACCTCAGCTGCAAGATATTCCATGACAGCAGCGAGGTAGACTGGTGCACCGGCACCAATACGCTCACCATAATTTCCCTTCTTCAAGAAGCGGTGCACACGACCGACAGGGAATTGCAGACCGGCCCGTGAAGAACGGGTTTTCTGCTTGCCAGAGCTCTTGCCAGCACTTTTACCTTTGCCGCGTCCAGTCATTTTGACCACCCACAGTCATTTACCCACCCCTATTGCATAACATGCAAGCATTTCAAACAATGATCGAAAAATGTCATTTATGATTTAAGAAAATTTATGCAATATGCCAAAATGATGCTTGAAAATGTTCTCATTTCAAACTGGTTGATGTGTGAGGCAAATTCTATGCTCCTTTTGTGCATTCCTTACCTAGCAGTCATTGATTTTTCAGCTAAACGACCCAAAATATGTTATTGGATTACTGGAATGTGTTGAAAGTTTTTCATTAGAAAGGAGAGTAAAATAGAAAATAATTTGTGTAATATACAGTATGCTCCAATGACGTTATTACAATTGTCATATACAGCATACTTCAGAGTTGATTTGCAAACTTTTCTATTTCCATCATTCATCATATTTTTATATCATATTTTATTTTTCTTTTCATAATCTTTATTTTCATATTTTCAACAGATTTAAGTGTTGGAGCTTATGAGTGCTCGCACACCACAGGAAATAAAAGGAGACAATTGCAGGTCAATAGGTTTTCTTCTCATTTTGTTACTAGGAGTATATTGATTATTCTTTGTGCTAGCTTTTTCAAATTGATGGTCCTTCAGCTCAATGTTTTAATTTTCTCATTCTGTTCTTCTACCTGTTCTACCTGTTTTCGCGCTGGCTCACATACAAAGTTTGTCTGTCATTTTGTTACAATGATCACTACCTTCATGGTCATACATTGGAAACAAAAATCTTCCAACTCAATATTTCAATTTTCTCATTTTGTTACTATGATACTTGCATTTGTGCTGGATCATTAGGAACTAAAAATATCTTTTCTCAATATTTCAATTTTCTTATTATGCTACTATGAAAATTATTTTTGTGAAAACATTGAAAGCATAAACATTTTCCATCTCAATATGTTTTTCATTTTCCAATTTTGTAATTTATTATTATTCCTTGCGCTGCTGGCTTGACCAAATTTAATGTCCTCCATCTCAATATTCAAATGTTCACATTTTGTTTCTCTATGTGTTGGATTGTCGACAATCGCATTCTGATTTCAGCAAAGTGATTTGAAGATATCTAAATTTCAGTATGGATTTTTAGGCATCAACTTTTAGATGACTTTTACGTTACTAGATAATTAAATCAAAGGGCTCTTCAAATACCAGTAGGTCTCCAATACATGATATCAGACTACTGTAGATGCAGTTAACTTGCATTTCGAAAACCAAAGCTACCTTCCTAATTTGAAGTCATAGTGTGCCTTCTATAAGTCCCGGTACCTGTTCTCAACCAGTCAGGCCTAAAACAGTTTACTAAAATAGTTAAAAACACTTGATGCGTAAAAGCAGCGTAATATATTCATGATTGGCCTGCTACACATACATCCCTACATGAAATATTCGTGCTAGCCAATGCGTACACCGATGCACAGAATGATGTACACCCTCAGCCAACTACGAATCGGCACGTCTCCCGAGCTCTAGTGAGTTCCTCTTCGTGTCAGACAAGATCAAAGATAAATACATGCAAATCCAATGGGACGCAGATTGCAGTTTTTGGCTGAAATGAGATTTTGTATGTCTTCTCTGATTAAACGAAAAGTGCTAACCCCAGAGTCATAATTTTTGGCACATTTCCAAACTAATTCTCAAAAATCGATGCATTTAACCCACTGGAACCAATATTTATCAACTATTTTTTGAAAAGTGCTTTTCCGAAGATTTTGCCACGTTTTGCAAATATTTTGTTATTCAATGAAACGCATCCATCTTCACATTTAATGCACCATAATGGCACTTTAATCAGATTTAATCATAGTCGGAAATCAGCTACAATTAAGATTCTCATTTAGTCCTGATGTCGATGCGATGTTTTTATCAAAAGTATCAATAAGATAAAACGAACTAGTGACAAAACAAGACGTTCGATTTATTTTCTTTATTGTCAATATATTGAAGAAGAAATAATTGGGAGATAATCTGTCTTTCTGTTCAACTCTGCATAAGCATAAACATCATTGATCTAAAAACGTAATAACTATAGAGTGAAGGATTACTAAGAGGGTGCATTCAAAATTTTTCCGCGTAAATATGAAGAATTTACTCACAAAAGTGATGCTTTCTGATTCCAAATATTTCCCCCTTCATTTGACATACGGCACATCAGAGAAATTTACCTAGCTACAGAGTTAGAAATTAAATGAATTTAGTAGTCACGATAATTTTTTGCATCTGTGATGGTGTTATTTTTTCTATTGAGTGTGACCTCTATGTAATACTTTACTATTGTGGTAATGACAGTTATTCATGCACCGAAGGATATAAGAACTCGAACCAAGTGATCTGTGCCCGCACAATTGAAATTTGATCAAATATACCATACAGTGGCGTAGCGTGCTGTCAGATCATAGGCCATCGCTCGGTATTGCAATCCTATTTCTACAACACACATTTTTTTACGTTACAACATTGATCTTTAAGAAACACAATTTTTTCTACCAGTTCGACTCTGTTTCCGAACATTGTCCATAAATGTTGTCCAAATTTTCAAAAGTATTTGATCTACAATAAAGCTCATCAATAAGTAAAAATACGATGCGGAAACATTCCTTCATTCGTAGCTAAATATCACCATTTTCACAAACGTCAATAAATTGTTAAAAATTCTCAGGAATTGTATCAATCATCTAGAAATTAAGCGGAAGGTCAATTATTAGAAACTGCGATTACATATCCCATTTACCAGATCTTGAGTCAGACTACAACTATATTTTGGAATTATTGTAGTTATAGGCTTTGACGACTTCAAAACATCCATTGGCAACTCGCGAGAATAGCAAGGCCCAATGCCAGCCTTTTGCATGATTGATGACGAAGCTTGAAGTTGAAGGCAATTCCTTGTGTCAGTCTTATTCAGTTCCACAGCATTAAATACGCTTTCCCCATCAGCATACGAATGAAGTGGCTTGAAAATGACACGAAATATGATCGTGGTCGTGTCGCGAACACGTTCACGTTTAAGCGTTCATGTGCATTACGGCTATTTTAATATTCTTGAGATTGAGAGCTCTTCGACTTGGACTTCTTGGGGAGAAGTGCGGCCTGGATGTTGGGAAGGACACCTCCCTGAGCGATGGTGACTCCGCTCAGTAGTCTGTTCAATTCCTCGTCATTGCGGACAGCAAGCTGAAGGTGACGTGGGATGATACGAGATCGGTGGTTGTCACGAGCAGCGTTACCTGCCAACTCGAGGACCTCAGCTGCAAGATATTCCATGACAGCAGCGAGGTAGACTGGTGCACCGGCACCAATACGCTCACCATAATTTCCCTTCTTCAAGAAGCGGTGCACACGACCGACAGGGAATTGCAGACCGGCCCGTGAAGAACGGGTTTTCTGCTTGCCAGAGCTCTTGCCAGCACTTTTACCTTTGCCGCGTCCAGTCATTTTGACCACCCACAGTCATTTACCCACCCCTATTGCATAACATGCAAGCATTTCAAACAGATGATCGAAAAATGTCATTTATGATTTAAGAAAATTTATGCAATATGCCAAAATGATGCTTGAAAATGTTCTCATTTCAAACTGGTTGATGTGTGAGGCAAATTCTATGCTCCTTTTGTGCATTCCTTACCTAGCAGTCATTGATTTTTCAGCTAAACGACCCAAAATATGTTATTGGATTACTGGAATGTGTTGAAAGTTTTTCATTAGAAAGGAGAGTAAAATAGAAAATAATTTGTGTAATATACAGTATGCTCCAATGACGTTATTACAATTGTCATATACAGCATACTTCAGAGTTGATTCGCAAACTTTTCTATTTCCATCATTCATCATATTTTTATATCATATTTTATTTTTCTTTTCATAATCTTTATTTTCATATTTTCAACAGATTTAAGTGTTGGAGCTTATGAGTGCTCGCACACCACAGGAAATAAAAGGAGACAATTGCAGGTCAATAGGTTTTCTTCTCATTTTGTTACTAGGAGTATATTGATTATTCTTTGTGCTAGCTTTTTCAAATTGATGGTCCTTCAGCTCAATGTTTTAATTTTCTCATTCTGTTCTTCTACCTATTCTACCTGTTCTACCTTTTTTCGCACTGGCTCACATACAAAGTTTGTCTGTCATTTTGTTACAATGATCACTACCTTCATGGTCATACATTGGAAACAAAAATCTTCCAACTCAATATTTCAATTTTCTCATTTTGTTACTATGATACTTGCATTTGTGCTGGATCATTAGGAACTAAAAATATCTTTTCTCAATATTTCAATTTTCTTATTATGCTACTATGAAAATTATTTTTGTGAAAACATTGAAAGCATAAACATTTTCCATCTCAATATGTTTTTCATTTTCCAATTTTGTAATTTATTATTATTCCTTGCGCTGCTGGCTTGACCAAATTTAATGTCCTCCATCTCAATATTCAAATGTTCACATTTTGTTTCTCTATGTGTTGGATTGTCGACAATCGCATTCTGATTTCAGCAAAGTGATTTGAAGATATCTAAATTTCAGTATGGATTTTTAGGCATCAACTTTTAGATGACTTTTACGTTACTAGATAATTAAATCAAAGGGCTCTTCAAATACCAGTAGGTCTCCAATACATGATATCAGACTACTGTAGATGCAGTTAACTTGCATTTCGAAAACCAAAGCTACCTTCCTAATTTGAAGTCATAGTGTGCCTTCTATAAGTCCCGGTACCTGTTCTCAACCAGTCAGGCCTAAAACAGTTTACTAAAATAGTTAAAAACACTTGATGCGTAAAAGCAGCGTAATATATTCATGATTGGCCTGCTACACATACATCCCTACATGAAATATTCGTGCTAGCCAATGCGTACACCGATGCACAGAATGATGTACACCCTAAGCCAACTACGAATCGGCACGTCTCCCGAGCTCTAGTGAGTTCCTCTTCGTGTCAGACAAGATCAAAGATAAATACATGCAAATCCAATGGGACGCAGATTGCAGTTTTTGGCTGAAATGAGATTTTGTATGTCTTCTCTGATTAAACGAAAAGTGCTAACCCCAGAGTCATAATTTTTGGCACATTTCCAAACTAATTCTCAAAAATCGATGCATTTAACCCACTGGAACCAATATTTATCAACTATTTTTTGAAAAGTGCTTTTCCGAAGATTTTGCCACGTTTTGCAAATATTTTGTTATTCAATGAAACGCATCCATCTTCACATTTAATGCACCATAATGGCACTTTAATCAGATTTAATCATAGTCGGAAATCAGCTGCAATTAAGATTCTCATTTAGTCCTGATGTCGATGCGATGTGTTTTTCAAAAGTATCAATAAGATAAAACGAACTAGTGACAAAACAAAGTTGATGAAGAGAAATATTGAGTGAAAACTGCAGATTTGCCTTGGAATATTTTAGTTATTCTTGTACATGTACGCCTTGAAGTCGACTGCCTGGAGAACATCACATATACATTGGAGGCATTAAGTTATTTATGAGAGCGGCAGTCTTCGTAAGAGACATGAATGAAATTCACCCGGTATAGCTGCGGACAGTTCCCTAACGCGTTAGGAAAAGTACATGTACATCCCATGTCTTTCGAAGTTTTATGCGGCACTTCCTTGTCCTCACCTTTTGTACATAAAAAATTCTAATATTTTCTCTACATACCTTTTTCTCAAATTAAATTTGGAAAACAGATGCATAAAGTTCCTACATAGGCTCTGATTATTTGAGTTGCATGCATGCATTAACATCAAAAGTAGTGATCCCATTCCAAAATCATGCGCAAAATGTGAACTGATGAGTCATAATGCTGACTCAGCCCCCCCTCTGGAAGGAAGGAAGGAGGTGAGGGAGAGGGCCAAGGATGTGCTGGAAGGGATGGGTCCGAGAGGAGAAAACCGTTCCCTCTGCCCCCCCCCCATCTGGAAGGAAGGAAGGAAGGATGAGCTCTCCTGTGAGGCAATGGTAGGAAAGTGTTTTACATTTAGAAAAGGCAGGTTTTGGACGTTTTGGGGTGAGAAAGGTCCTATTTCGGGCAGACGGAGTGCTCGCATGGACAAATGGAGGTCAGATTCGGATTCTACGTGAAATTCTGCATCTAGAGGGTGAGTTTCAAGTGAATCGGTGACAAAAAGTTTTCGCTACCCCCCCCCCCTCCAGTCAGACTTCCAACTTGGGAGGGAGTGATCGTACGTAGAAAGTCGTGCCATAGCTCATGTGAAAGCTAAGAGTGAGCAAAATGTAGTGGAAAGCATCATTTGTCCAAGTCTTCCTTGGTTAATTAGGTGTGAGATGAAAATGTTGAATTTTTGAAAATCGCGAAATGGTGAACTTAGGACTTTTTCGTGAAAATGTTAAATTGTGGCCTACTTTGGTGACGACTCTCTCATGAATGAGAGTGAATGAAGAGCTCCGGTTGATTTTAGGGGAAACCGGATATATAATGTGTAAATGTAGCCCACGTGTAAGTCATGAATTTGTAGTTTTCATCGTATATATACAACATGTAATGTACCTTAAATGCCAAGACAAAACTATGAAGTTCCCGAAAAAACGATAAGCATAAATTGTATTATTAAAATATAGCAAACTTTTTTGATACCTAGATTTAGTTTATAATTAGAATATCATTGGAATTCTAGGATGCATGATGAGCTATATGATGAGCATCTATGGTAGCTCATCGGTCGGTAGCCTATACTAAAAGTATTGTAAAACAATAAGGCCTACAGCACATCTATTTTCCTCAGTTTTCTGATTTCTATATACCGTACCGATACCGAATAGGCCTACACTTATATTTTATAATGCATTAAAGATATGGCTTATTATATTAAACGATTTTATAGATATTTATCTTTATATTACGGTATATCCATGGCTCTCAGAAAACTACACGATTTGAAATTTAAAAATGACAATTTTCAGAAATATCTAAATATAGTTCAGTCTAAAAGCTGCCTTACATAATATTTTGTGCTTGTGTGCTTATAATTTTCCTTTCGTAGAACTCGCATAGAAAAGTCAATTTTGATAATCAACGATATCTTTATATGTATAGATATATTCAAAAACAAATACACATATTTCACACAAAGCTCTCCATACAAATATATATAGCTATCTATTCAATTTTCACTCACTGAAGACTGTCATGCGCGTTTGTTAGTTTTCAAAAGAACCAGCATTTCAACAGTCTCTCCATCCAAGCTACCTCGTTTTTCAGTAACTATGTTACCGGCGCATGAAAAATGTCTTTCACTCTCAGTAGAAGATGCCTGGATAATAAAAATCTGTCTCGATAGTTGATTTAAGATAGGAAATCTGTCAGAATTTTCCTTCCAGAAATCCAACGGATTTGTATGTTTCACTTGGACTGTCATGATCTTATAGTCATTAATCTCATCTTCAACAGTTCTTTCGCGTTCAGGTGTCAATGTTTTAGCATCAACTTCAAACATGTCATCGAAGAATCCATCAGTTTTTTCACCGTCGTCGTGAAGTTTAGCTTTCTTATTTTGTGGAGATGATTGGGACTGGGATGGATGTGCACAAGAATTGATGGGCAAGTCATTTGCAAGTTTCACTATTCCTGATTCAATATCTTGACGAACACTTTTCAACCAAGTGCTTTTTGTTGACGATGAGTTTGACGACGAATTTCATGGGACGTTTTATTCTACCACACGCACTACGCGTTCTAAAGTCATTGGTTTTACCCACAGAGTTTTATTCTATACTCACACTAGACCGCAAGCCAAGGCAAGTACAGAATTCATACAGTGTATTGGTGTGTATGAATGTGTGATGTCGAATACCTTATGAGGTAGCGATCACACAGGCCTGAACGGTTAACAATAAACTTTGGATAATGAACCTCAATGCACTTACCCTAAATCAAAACCACTCTTGTCTGAACAATGTCTTGGTTGTCTTAACGTATTAACTTATTCTTGTACTATTCAGTCTATTCTGCGGATGCGGATCAAAAAGATTATATCCGCATCCGCGTTTCCGAAAAATGTCAACCCGCAACTGCATCCGCATCCGCGTTATTGAATTTTTTCAATCCGCAACCGCATCCGCGCCGATGCGGATGCGGGTTGTCCACCTTTGGTCAGATCAAGCAGTTGACATCGCTACAGTTCACGTCATCGTCTCTAATGTTTCAAATACTGCTCCAATCTGCATAAATTTTTGTATGTGGGTAGAAAATATGCATAAGTACGTCTACCTGAAGTTTGATGACGATTGATTCATTTGGGCAGATTTTAGACAAATTGGAAAACCTGGGGATGGGGGTGGGTAACCCATAAGTACCGAAGTATGATTGGAAGTTTGTTGCTTCATAGCTGATCATTAATTTCATGTAGGCACCCCGTCATCAATGATAGAGTTGTAAAAATCTTGTTGATCCCCTTTATCGGACGACAGCGTCAGCAACTACGGCGTGAAGAACTGCTATTTTTTGTGAACAGGTGCAGAGCAGACAGCCACAGGCGGCCCCGTCTGCTGTTCACAGGTCTGGCACGGTCTGGCATAAGCGAGTATAATGCATGCATTCATAGGTTTGCGCACTTAAATGTCAGTAGAATGACTAGAATTAATAGGACCATTCAATTTTTAAGAATATCACATGAATAGGAACTGCACAAGTCATAAAAATAAATTACTACGTTGTAGCTTAATAACAAGCTGATTGCAAACGTATATTAACTAAAAAATGCTGAGAGAGACACGTGTAAGAAGTTAGCACCGCCACTCAGCACCGCCATCTTGAAAATGGAATGTGCCAGTCAAACCAACGATCAGAATCGATCTAGATGGAGTGTGCCAGCATGTGCCACTCACTATTTTGAAAGAATTCCCCCTAGTTTAGGAGAAATCGCTGGTTGAAAGTTCGACATGGCGGTGATGTGAAGTTAGCACCGCCACTAAAATTTTTTTTCCAAAATACACAATCAAAACATACGAAACACGCACAACAGATAGAAGACCATCAAAAACATTGTGCCAGCAAGTTTCAGCACCTAAATCCCCGTACTTGCTGAGAAATTAGTCCCCGAAACCACAAAATGGCGGTGATGTGAAGTTAGCACCGCCACTAAAGTCTTTTTTTAAAATACGCAATTAAAACACGCGAGACAAGTACAACTGAGAGATGACCATCAAAAACATTGTGCCAGCAAGTTTCAGCACCTAAATCCCCGTACTTGCGGAGAAATTAGCCCCCGAAAGCTCAATGCGCTGGCGGTGATGTGAAGTCGGCACCGCCATCTTGAAAAATGCATGTGCCAGTCAAACCAACGGTCAGAATCGATCTAGATGGAGTGTGCCAGCATGTTCCACTCGTTTATTTCACGAAAATCCCACCACAGTCGGTGGAAAATCAACCCGAAAGCTCAATGGCGGTGATGTGAAGTTGGCACCGCCACTGAATGTTTTTTCCAAAATTGGAACCTCTCAATGGAGGTATTGTAAAATTTTCGACTTCAACATTACACCGTTTGCTTGCTGGCTATACAGATATCAATGCAAATACGAATATCTCGACAGGTGAATACCGTCATGTGCCTGAACTGTTAACAGAAAGCTGAAGCTATTACTTTGTTCAAAACTCTGTAAGACAGTGAAGGCATTTGACGAGTATATGCAATGGCATAACTAGGAAGACTTACTTTCTTATTAAAGGCCATTGATGAATAGCATGCGATTCATTTATGTTTCCCCGCATGAAGGAGGAGAGTTCGCGACTTACAACGGCAAAACTATTGGTAATGGTTTGAATTTTTCATTTGACCAACGACGTCCCATGATTGGTCAGTTTTCGGTTACCATATGATCAATATATCGATAAACATTTTCATTTGTTTGCCGTGGAAAATATACATGTATTCACGCCATGCGATTAATTACAGCCTGTACAACTTAAAACAAGAATGATTAAATAAATGTGTTTATGAAATAATGAAAATACTCTACGAATAGATTAAATGTTGTGACTTCTAGCTAGATCATATGAAGTAGATGAGTCTCAATATCCCTTCAATTTTGAGTATGCTTGCACATCCGGTGAATCAGAAATTCTTGAAGTCAATTGAAACATTGATAGAAAACAATGTTGGCAATATCTACAATCATCATTATTAGTGTCATGATGTGCGTACATCTTTATCACATTTGATGATCTTGATGAACAATTGAAGCAATAACATTAGGAGATCGAAGGGCATATTTCCAGCGTTGTCAGACTGCTTCATCGAAGAAGCATGATGCTCAATTGAGTTTGTGGTGCTTTCAAACATAGAATAGGGATATATGGGATATCCTAATATACTTACTCTATGCTTTCCAAAGTGCGCAATCTTTTTGGAAAGGAATTATCAAACTACATCGTTCAAACCATAGAGTAGGTTCTAACCTACAGTGAAAACAGATTCTCATAAAATTGAGGATGACCCAGCCTTCTTGACGATGGATGCCCATCGAGGTTTTGAAAAACGTCAGTCGAAGGGCTGGTTTTTAGACCCAATTAATTGTCTGGAAAATTTTTATCTTTTCTCTCGATCCGCACAAAATAGCGGGAATTTTTAAAATTCCACAGGTGTGTGTGTTAAACACATTTATTTAATCATTCTTGTTTTAAGTTGTACAGGCTGTAATTAATCGCATGGCGTGAATACATGTATATTTTCCACGGCAAACAAATGAAAATGTTTATCGATATATTGATCATATGGTAACCGAAAACTGACCAATCATGGGACGTCGTTGGTCAAATGAAAAATTCAAACCATTACCAATAGTTTTGCCGTTGTAAGTCGCGAACTCTCCTCCTTCATGCGGGGAAACATAAATGAATCGCATGCTATTCATCAATGGCCTTTAATAAGAAAGTAAGTCTTCCTAGTTATGCCATTGCATATACTCGTCAAATGCCTTCACTGTCTTACAGAGTTTTGAACAAAGTAATAGCTTCAGCTTTCTGTTAACAGTTCAGGCACATGACGGTATTCACCTGTCGAGATATTCGTATTTGCATTGATATCTGTATAGCCAGCAAGCAAACGGTGTAATGTTGAAGTCGAAAATTTTACAATACCTCCATTGAGAGGTTCCAATTTTGGAAAAAACATTCAGTGGCGGTGCCAACTTCACATCACCGCCATTGAGCTTTCGGGTTGATTTTCCACCGACTGTGGTGGGATTTTCGTGAAATAAACGAGTGGAACATGCTGGCACACTCCATCTAGATCGATTCTGACCGTTGGTTTGACTGGCACATGCATTTTTCAAGATGGCGGTGCCGACTTCATATCACCGCCAGCGCATTGAGCTTTCGGGGGCTAATTTCTCCGCAAGTACGGGGATTTAGGTGCTGAAACTTGCTGGCACAATGTTTTTGATGGTCATCTCTCAGTTGTACTTGTCTCGCGTGTTTTAATTGCGTATTTTAAAAAAAGACTTTAGTGGCGGTGCTAACTTCACATCACCGCCATTTTGTGGTTTCGGGGACTAATTTCTCAGCAAGTACGGGGATTTAGGTGCTGAAACTTGCTGGCACAATGTTTTTGATGGTCTTCTATCTGTTGTGCGTGTTTCGTATGTTTTGATTGTGTATTTTGGAAAAAAAATTTTAGTGGCGGTGCTAACTTCACATCACCGCCATGTCGAACTTTCAACCAGCGATTTCTCCTAAACTAGGGGGAATTCTTTCAAAATAGTGAGTGGCACATGCTGGCACACTCCATCTAGATCGATTCTGATCGTTGGTTTGACTGGCACATTCCATTTTCAAGATGGCGGTGCTGAGTGGCGGTGCTAGCTTCACACACGTGAGAGAGGCACTCTTAATCATCTTGATCATAATTATCAGTGCAGAAGCACTCGATAGGCCACGAATTTAAGGCAACAATATTAGTAAACTTTCTTTGCTTTCACTGTTGCAAAATGATCACGAAACCCACTCATTTCCTTGGCATAGCAGTTCCTACCAACTTTATTGCATCCAAATTTGATAGCGTCGAATTATTTCGCTACATAGACTAATCTACATTGTTTGACACTCAGCTCAGCTATGTAGGTCCCTATGCATCACAAAACTTTTAATGGTAATACGTGAAAATCAGACAGTTTCTTCAATTATTTATTTAAAAGATAATTTCTTGTTGGGGAAGGCAAAGGTGTAATCAAAGTAGAGCCTATGAGCGGAACTGCGCATTTAGTTGAGGTAGAATTTTACAAGTCAAAGCAACAATTGTGTCGTTAAAAATCATTGTTAATAATTTTTATTATTTTTTTTAATAATTAATAATTTTATATTAAAGTATTTACCTACTAATTATTCTCTAAGCGCAGGCGGATGGGTTGCCAATGATGGCATTCCAGGGTTCCAGCATGATATACAGTGGCCTATCTTAAAAGTATGGCAAGTGTAGGCCCATGCCAAGTGCAAATGCTAGTAAATGACTATACTAGTAAATCGGCATTTATCAAACGATATTTGAAATACCAAAAGCTCCCCAAATACCGGTGCCGGTAGCCAATCCCTATAACCAACCAAAGTTTTGAGATATGTAATTAGCAAGTTACTGAAATTTTGATGGATTTTCATTAAATACCGCTATCGCTTTAAACACATTGTCTAAGTTAGTGTAATATGTCAATACTGTGTTTGAAGTCAATTTAATGACTTCCCGTCGAAATTTCACTAACTTGTTCATTGCAAATCTCAAATTTACCCGGGTATGGCTGTAACGTTAAATTAGGGAGCTGTGCCGATACTGAGAGATGTGAACTGGGCCTGCTGATGATTCCTAATATTGGATGAAATGGCAGCTATTTAGGTCTGTTCCTGTTTTCAACTGAGGATGCAACTCAATATTCTATTTACTTCACCTAAGCTTTGCTCAACCGTGACATCTCATCCCACACATTTGGTGAATGGAATCACCGGTATCACGGTTGCAGATTGTCCGGACGAAAGTCTTTTCTCAATAATATTGTCTATTTTTTCAGGATAATGATCATTTCCGTGACAATAGTCGTTACTTGTAACATTCAGTAACTGCTTTTGAAAATTGAGAGAGAAAAGTATCAGAATTCAGTTCTTTCGTAAAGATCTCAATGAATTTCAATTGTCTGGAGATATTATCATAGGTGAATATCACACGAATATCAGGGATTTCATTAATTTTGACATTCTCATAATTTGAATAAAACCAAACCTTTATTAAACTTGTCACGAAAATAAGGTAGTGATTGAGGTATTCTTTTGACATTCTAGCGCAAGTGAAAGTCAATTTGAATGATAAAAAGGATGAAACTATATCGAGTTGAAGTTTGGTTGACAAGAGGTTTGAATTGCTGCAGAAATAAAATAGAATTCATTGTCACGAATATCCACGCTGTTGCTAAAGATCCTTGAGTCTTGTGGGAAAAAGCAATCCCAGGTTATGGCCAGGAAATGGCTTTCTTTAGCAATAATTTTACAATTTGATATCTAAGAGGACAATCATGTGTAATATAACATGACTGAAGAAATCTTCAATTCAAAACTTAATTCTTAGAATGTGCACGATAAGTCTGCATAATGAAAGGTATTTGTAGAACCATTCTGAGTCAGATTTTAGTGTTTGACTGTTGAACCTATTCGCTATGGATAATTTTGTTGATCTTTTTATTCATCATCATTACCACTTTCGACGGAAAGTTTGGAGCTAATTAAAGCAATATGACTTTTAGTCGGGCTGTGCGCTAGCCGCACCTGTTCACACCGGTGCACCGGAAATGTTTTAAGTTTCCCTGAAGCACTTATCAAAGTATGTGCAAAATACAATTTATTTCGCGTTCTAAATTGTCCTGTGATTGTGAATCAAGACATCAAAATCGTAAGGTAGGGCATTCCAGCTTTCCTAATAAATGTTCATATTTTCCAGAATTTATTTCAAATCTTATAAAAGTGCTGGGAAAATTAGTGCTTATTCAGAATTTGGAAAAGACTTGCAGATGACTCTCATCACACTTAATCCGTCCGTATCTATAGCATCAATGGCTGTAGAGAAAACTAGATGAAAACAGACATACAAAAGATATGTAGCAATAACTGGAAAAATTACAAGTCTTCTAAATCAGTGAGGAAGAAACGCATGTATTATTTTTAGATTGTTATTAGTTTTATACTATTTCATATTTCACAGTGGTAATAATCTCTATGACTTTTGCTTCCACAATAAAGTTTTTGCCTTCCAAAGAGTACATAAACTTCAAGGAGTGTAATAAACCGTCTTTATACCACTCCTTCATTGAAATACATTAACACATACTGTAGAAAGATTTTCATCGTCTACACCGGCAAATTATACATGGAAATCTCAAGAAATACCGCTGATATATACAATTCCATAACAAATGGAGGAGGATGTTTGACAGCTATAAAATTCTGATGGTCGTAGACTCTGATGATCCTGTAACATATAAAGTTACTTACGCTACTCATGCAAAGTTATCCATCTTAACTGCATTATTCTCGATCAACTAATTATGCTTTCGCCCTTCGGGCTCATGCATAGGCATGTTGATTTCAAAATATGAAATAAAGACGGATACTTTGCACTTGTTGCATAAATAACTATTTTAATGTTATTATATACGTGCATATATTTCGATTAATTTTTCCAAAATATCTGAAAACTTTAGGAAACGTAGAAATATTCGAAACAATGTCGCCGCAATCTACAAATTACTGCGCCAGCAGTATTTCCAGCAGCCAGCAGAAACATCAAGCAGTTTCTATGTCATGTTTCAATGTTCCCCGATGCCGAACAAATCTTTCAGACCGATCGCTGGACGCTACAATACACAAAGATTCCAAAATCTTGAGGTCGACGGGAATTGAGATTTTGTGGCTTAGAATGATTTACCATGAACTTTAATTGTCAAATTTTCGTCAATTCTTTCTCAACATCAGGATATACGTCAATTATTTTTATGATATAGCCGTGACCTCCAACAATTTTGATTTTCATGAGAGGAAAAAATTAAAAGTTTGAATTGAATTGACAAATAGAATCAAATTTTGCTATCCTAGTTGGATTAACAGCTATACAGTGTTGGCCTACGATTGAAGCATTTTTCTCTCCATTTTCTGTCGCTATAAAGATATCTAATAAGATGAATTACAATTGAAAATAAACAGTAAAACATTAATTTAATCAAAATTCGCGCATTTCAGTACACCTCCCCGAGAGTCGGTGCATCGCGCTCAGCCTTAATTTTTAGTTCTTTAGAAAAATTTAGATTAGATTTGAATAACTTGCATTTTCATCGTCCGTCCATCTGAGCAAGCTTTGTGAAGCACATTTTAAGCAGGAGATACGTGCTCTCTCTCCCTGCATGTGAATGTGTCGGAGGTGGAACCGACAAGAAAATTTCTGAGCCCGACCGAGCCGATGCAGGTAGCAGTGGAAGAGTGTGGAGTAAATATGAAGAGTTTGAATGCAAAACGCGATAGTGTAGGCGCGTTAGATATCTAATCTTTATCATGGATATGCATGACATATAACATGTCTTATGTAATAGTAGATATCTACCCTGTTAATCTATATTCAAATGTTTGATCGTGATAACTTCATAAATAAAGTGTTATAGACACAAGAAGGACTTCTACACTGGTGAGCCCGAATTCAAAGACGCAAAAATGTCAAATGATGAAAACAATTTTGGTGAGCTTGCAACTGCAATACAAAACCTGGCAACGAAAAAAATAAAAAAAACAACTCTGGATGCCGTTTGGCCTCAAAAATTCAGCACAATCGTTTCAAAGATTGATGGATGGAATCCTACGTAATATTTCATTTGCATTTGTATATCTTGATGATATTTTGGTAGCAAGTCCTTCAGAAACTGAATACTTGAAACATTTGAAAGAAATATTTACGTTACTTTCAAACAATGGAAATGTACTCTCGGAGTATCTGAATTGGACTGACTATCTCGGTCATCATGTTACAAAGCAAGGTATCACGCCATTGTCTGAGCGAATTGACTGTATTCAAAAGTATCCTTCCCCAACTTCTCGTGCTCAATTGCAGCGGTTCCTTGGGATGATTAATTATTATCATCGTTTCATACCTCACATTTCAAATAAACTTGCACCATTGCACAACGATTGAAAACTGCATATGTTGTAAAATCGTCAGACATTACGAGTTGACTTATCTTTCAGCGTTCTCGTTCGCTCCCCTTACCTCACCGCTGGGAGGGGAGTACTGTAGCCGCGTTAGATATCTAATCTTTATCATGGATATACATGACATATAACATGTCTTATGTAATAGTAAATATCTACCCTGTTAATCTATATTCAAATGTTTGATCGTGATAACTTCATAAATAAAGTGTTATAGACACAAGGACTTCTACAATAGCACAAGTTCAATAATGGTCATTTTTGGAAAAGCGCGATTTTTGCGCGATAAGATGAATCTAGGGTAAATCCGAGAAATGGAATTGACGACATTATTTGGTTTCAGAGTGCCTCAAGTGATCCCATTAGAGATCATCGCGCTTTACTCTTCACATGTAGGCCTATTTTACTATTACATCATTTAATCATTGAAAGCTCCCCACTCAAGTCTTGGCATTTGGATTCAATCGCAAAGAAGTCGAATTGCTGGTTTTTGATGGCTTCCTGAAAATATACGAGTACTATCTTGTAAACCCTACGACTACCGAGAAAAAATGTGACGCCACTTACGATGGGAACATTAGCATTTGTTTATATTCTATAAATTGTAGTTCACTAGCGAATTTTATGTTTCTTGTTGTAGAATGAGACGGTAAAAAGCTGTATCAAAAACTGTACTCCTTATGACCCGGGCGAAGATTTGTAGGCTAAAGAAGTTATCAGATTACTAAAACTGTGGGCCTATTATCACAACGCAACGCACCGGTACACTCTTATTTATGAGGGGCGGAGATATCGTTTACATGGTGACGTTTAACTTTGATCCGGCGTGAACGGCAGCACTTAAAACCAACATCTTAATTATATTCTACCTTTTTTATTCTATCACATTATTTGAGCATACTCGGTTGCGGTCCAGAATTAGATTTCATGGCAATTAGTAAGATGCTGAATTCAGTCAATCATATGTTGTAAGCAATCGAGAGAAAGCCATTCTTCAGTTTTCGCATTCACGAAATAAATGAGCGCACTATGTTCTTCTATTCCAGGAGCGAAAATTGTGTGGTTTTCATGTCATCAGCATGTCATCATAGTGAGGTAAGGAAAAGAGATGGAGTTTGTAAAAGAGACAGTAAGGAGAATTATTTCATTTCATAGGGACAGTGACAGGTGATCCGAACATAGCATCATTATGGTCGATTGGGTTGAGCTCAACGATCAACGTAATTTACTGCTGCCCTGATTTTCTCTCAGACAGGTCCTCTTTATAGTCTAGTATACTTCAGGCTTGCCGTGGGAGCGGATTTCCCATGAGATGGGAATAGAAATTTCAGTAATGGGAATTCCCATAAAAATGCGAGAAGCTCCAATGGAGCTTGTTATTTTTTCTTGCTTCTGTTGCACGATTTCATTGTTAATAGTTATGCAAGATATGATGATAAGATATCAAAAATCGTTTATTGAATGTAGAAAGCTGGACAGAGCAGGACAGGTACATATGGAATGAAAGGAATTTTCCTTCAGAAAAAAATTGATAGTCAAAACATAACTAGGAAATAATTTCAAATAGGTGAGAAAGTCAAAAGCCATCAACCTTGTTTTTTGGACCTGAGTGTACACATTGGAATGAACGATGATTTTCGACGCAATGTATTGCAGAAAGGAAAAGAAAGACGCTTACAACTAGGTAGGAATGGATGCATCAGACTGTTCAATTGATGTGCAGGCTGCACAATTTTATGGAACACTTTCATGGCCAAATCATCTCTACGAGATTCCACACTTGGAAGAAGATCACACGAATACCCTTTGCCGCAGATGATACGATGACAACCCTTTCAAGTTTATTCCATTTACATTTGTTTCGTATGTTTAATCCAACAAAGACATGACAATTGTATTTAATTATGCTCCAGATTTGTGATAAGTATATCTGGATAAGATCGTGTTTGGTGATACTTTATACTTTCATTTATTTTGATATGAATACTCTCTCTAATCCATTTCTCATTGCATAGTCTGTGTGCATATCCCAATGTAAATTTTCTTGAAAAATTGCACCAAGAAACCTTAATTCTGTCTTTGAGTGGAACGGTGCTTCAAATGCAAGGTCAGTCTTTTGTCGTCTCTAAATCATCGTTTGCGTCTTTTTGTCGTTTAAAATGAGACCGTTTTGCCACACCATAGTTCTACGTTTTTAGTTTCTATCTTAATCGCTCCCATTAGGTCTTTCTCATCCTTAAATGGACTGACAATTATTATATCATCCACATATATACTTTGCAATTGGAGAATCTGACGATACAGATTTCAGAGTTCCCATGTGACTGGCAAACAAGAGGCGATAATTTGCAGCCGTGAGGTACCCCAGACGTATCTCCTTGAAGTTTGCTTGCAATTTCATTAATTTTTACACGTTGGGATATGTTTGATAAGAAACTGATGCACCAGTGTATGAAACCTGTAGGAAGACCTCCAGTGATAAGCGAATCAACAAGATTACGGTGGTTTAATTTGTCGAAAGCACAACTTAAATCAAATGCAATCACGATTCCTCAGCTGTATAAGTTGTCTTCCAAAATTCGAGTCAAATGATCATTGCACTGTGATGTTTAGCGAGTAAGATCGATGATGCCGGGCAAAATCCACATTGTTCAATTCCGGATAGGCTAATGAGGCGACTTTTAGCCGAATCAACAACGAATTCCTCGAGAATTTTGAAGCATGCAGGTAGTAGAGAAATCGGACGTAGATTGTTGAGCTCGATATTTCTTGATTTTGGAATAGGTGTGACATTTACTATTTTCTAAATTTGTGGGATTTGTTGACTCTCAAGCAATAAGCAAAATAGATGCATTAACAGCTCACATAACACATGTGCAAAATCTCTCAAAAAATTTTGGTGGTACTCCATCACTTGACTTTTTGATATCGATGATCATTAACTTTCTATAAACATCAGGAACAGAGATTTCTATACTCTGGTCATCATAGCCCGACCTATTCGGCTCAGGACCAAAACTTTGCGCCAGTGCTGTGTTAATGGACTCGACAGCCGCGAGAGGGGTTTCGAATGCATTGATTAATCTCTGTAGAGTCGAATTTCTCTGAGTTGTGGCAGTTTTCATACCTTTCAGTATTGACGAAACATCATTGTCTCTTGCTTTTAGTGACTTTGCCCAATAGTCTTTTGGTTTGTAAATTTCATGCTTTAGTTTCCCGTTAAAGTGCTAGAAGAGCGCATGATTCTTTTGACGAAATGGTTGGTGCTTGCGAATCAATAGTGATTTAAGCAGTGAGGTGATCAATGGTTTATCAGGTATTCATTTTGACATAATCATAAAGTATCATTGACATTGCATTGGAAATGACTTCTCGATTATATTCAGCCTTCTCATCAATGCTGCAGTCCAATATACAGTGGAACCTCCTATTGCGGACATTCTATACAGCGGACACCTCCGTATTACGGACAGTTAAGCTCAGTCCCGAATAATATTCGTATTATCACCGGGAACTCCATATTGCGGACACCTCTAAAATGCGGACACTAAGGCGCAGTCCCGACGGTGTCTGTAATATGGAGGTTCTACTGTATATCACTCTGTCGTAAATGCAAGCTGGATCATAGCCATGAAATATGAGTTTTATTGCTTATTCTGTAATCAAAAATCTTACAAACTGTTGATGGAAGCAAATTTTATTTCTTTGGTTTCATGTAAAAGCTTGTATGGTCAGCTTTACCAAACTTTTCCCCCATGTACGGGATCAAGATACCTCATAACCGCATTATTATCAACGAAGGTTTTGTCCAATATTGAATTAACGCTTGTTTTAAAGTTAACAGTTTGTGTAAACCCGTACAAGGCTTCAATTTCACTCTTTGGCAACTGATTAAAATCTCCCAACAAGATGACATGATTGTCTTTATGTCGTCAGTGTCACTTGTGAGAAGCCGTACCAGTAATGGGCAAAAGACCGTTCCAGGACACCATAAAATTCAAAAAAATAGTATCTTTAAAAACAACATAAATTCATGAATTTAGACCCTTTTTCAGGTTTTTAAGACCTAAATTCATGAATTTAGTCGTTTTTAAAGATACCGATTTTTCAAAAAATGGTACTTTTTAAATGGTCTAAATTCATGAATTTTGGTCATTTTTCAGGTTATGAAGACCTAAATTCATAAATTTAGGCGTTTTTAAAAATTCCCAATTTTCAAATTTTTCAAAATCTCAAATTTGAGAATTACAATTTTCACCCTTAAAATCATGACCGTTCCAGGACACCGAAAATCATAAAAGTTAAGAATCTCAAATTTGTGAATTACAATTTTCACCCTTAAAATCATGACCGTTCCAGGACACTGTAAAATCATAAAAGTTGAGAATTTCAAATTCATGAATTTTATCCATCTTTCAGGTTTTTAAAATATATCATGTGACTAAAAATATTTCTTTAAAAATGGAAGAAACAAAAGTGGATGAAACCACAAGAATATATCCTTCGTTATCATATGAACGTAGTTCTACTTTAATGGACATTGAAAAAATGAATAAAGAAAAACACAAAGATAGAGTACGTTATATGAAAGATAAGGAATCTCAATTATTATCAAGATTAGAGCATTATAAAAAATTAAGAAAGATATGGAGTAAAGTTAAGAATGTAACACAAGGAATTGGCATATTCTTAACAATAAGTTTAGGTGCTTTAACAATTGTTATATCTTCAGGTGTTTTAGTAATTCCAGTAGTTGCTACAGCTTTAACAGGTACGGGTGTTTTTGCAACTTCACTTGTTACAATGTTAGATAAATCTTTAATAACTAAGAAACGAAAATCATTAAAAACTAAGCATTTACATATTAAAGAAGTATATGATAAACTACATTACTACTTTCAAAGAGTATGTGATGATAATGTTATTACGTTAGATGAGATTGAAAAATTTGATCAAATAGCTATTGAAGTAAATCAAATATCATTTCAATTACAGACAGAAAAAGTTGATGATAAGAATAAACAGGATGGCAAAATTTCTAGTGATGGTAAAATTTCTAATGAAGAAAAGGACAAAATTTTTTTAGAAGAGCTAAAAACTTTAAGCGAAAATTTAAGCAAAACTTTATTAAACAAAACTTTATTAAACAAAACTTAAAACGAGAAAACTTTAAACGAAAAGATGTCAGACAACAAAGCAATAAAAAAATAATTTGTACAGTAAAATGTTTTTGCTGTATTCCAATGTTACCACAAAATTCAAATATTATATTTTAAAAATGGATAAAATTAGAGCTGATAATTTTAAAAGAATAAAACAATTAGAAGACTTAATAAAACAAAGAAATATTATGAAAGAAAATCATCTTCAACATAGAATGATAAAAGCTGGTATTCAATCTGATATGTTTGAAAAAATGCAGCAAACCGAGCAAGTAAAAACTGATTTTGAAAAAACTATGAAACCATTTAAAACTCTTGAAAAAGAAAGTACAAATAATGATAAACAAATTGATATAACAGATCCAGAGCACAAAACTATATTAGATGACTATGGATTACTAGAATCAAACATTAATAAGAAATTACCAAAATCTATGCAATTTGAACATTCTATTTCATTTATAGATGGAAAAATAATACCTAGATTTTATCTCGGACAAAAAGAAATATTTCCACAACCTTTTCGAGGTTTAATTTTTTCACCAGATAAATCTCCTTTTAATTTAGATAGAAATTTTGTTGATCTTTTAAGAGGAGCAGATTTAAATAATTATGCTGTAGAAGATCTCATAAAATATAAAGCTATGTTAGATAGAGTTGGTGCAGTAAAATCTCTTAGACGTTATAAACAATTAGAAAATTTATTATCAACGGGAGTTAAAGTAGGAAAAGGTTTATCTGAAAAACAGAAAACAGAAACAACTGTATTTTTACCAGATGATCCACAAGAATTACTAAATAGATTAAATATTTTAATATCTGCAATAAAAGAAGGACATAATTCTAGTTTCAATGAAATTCATGCTATATTGAAAAGACTGTTAGAAAAGAAGATTTTAAATGAAGAGGATTATAAAAGTGTAGCTGAAATATGTTGTTTCTAATTTTTATCTATGATTTTTATTCATGATTTTTATCTATGATTTTTATCTATGATTTTTATTTATGATTTTTATCTATGATTTTTATCTATGATTTTTATCTATGATTTTTATCTATGATTTTTATCTATGATTTTTATTTATAATATTTATTCAAAATTTTAACTAAAAAATGTGTTCAGTAGATTTTGACAAAATTAATAATCATTTAGAAAATTTGACAGAGATTTTGGGTTCATCAAAATTTAGTACGACGTTAAAAATTATAACAACTACTTCATCACACACTTGTAATTTAGAACCCATTCTTCATTTAGAACAAAATAAAAATTATCAAATTGCATTGACTAGTTTCTCCACATTTAACACTATTCAAAACGTTATCAAAGATGTGAATGATCAATTTAGATATTCTACTGATAAAGGCAAAACATGGAAAATACTAACTTTTCTTCCTGGTTCTTACGAAGTTGAATCAATATCAAATGAAATTAAGAGACATTTAGGTATACCATTTAAAGATAAGAAACAATTACATTTTGCAGTTGAACCGGCAGTCAATAAATTTTCTCTTACTTTAGACGAAAATCATCAAGTTGATTTTAATCATGATAGATCATTGTCAAAGCTATTAGGATTTAATAAACAAACCTATAGTCAAGGTTATCATTTAGGTGAGAAGATTCCAAAAATAACTGAAATAAATTCAATTGTTGTACATTGTGACATTATTGAAGGAGGATATATAAATGGTAAATTATCAAATTTAATATTCAGTTTTCCAGCTTTTACTGTACCCATTGGTTATAGATTAAATGTAATTCCGCAAACATTAATATATTTCCCTATTACAAGAAAAACTATTAACAACATTAACATTAGAATCACTGATGAAAAAGGACAAGAAATAAATTTTGGAGGTGAAGAGATTATGATAGATCTTTTGTTTCGGGAGGTATAAACTCCCGTTCGAGAGGTATAAACTCCCACGCGAAGCTAGAGAAGTTTAATTTTCTTCTTCTTCTTTAAAAATAAAATTAAAAATAAATTTTTTTATTAAAAAATGAGTGAAGTACTACGATTAAATAAAAAAAAACTTAAATTTAATCATCATCCAAATTTATCTAATAAAGTTTTGTCAGTTATTTGCGGAAGATCAGGATGTGGAAAAACGTATCTATTATTTAAAATTTTAACGACTCCAAATTTTTTGGATTATGACAATCTTATAATTTATACAACAACAGCAGAACAACCCGTCTATCAATTTTTAAAATATGGATTTGAAAATAATCTTAAAAAACAGCAATTGCTTCATTATTCAAAGAATATGAAAAATCTGAAGATGAAGAGGAAATAAGTTCGTAGTGTGAAGAAGCAGCAAAAAATAATCAGTTAGTTGAAACCAATAAAAATAAGCATATAAAGATACAATTAATAGATGATAGTGGTAATATACAAGATCCTAGTAAACTAGATAAAACAATGAAACATTGTGTAATTTTTGATGATTGCGTTAATGATAGAAATCAGTCAGTTAAGAGAAATTATTTCACAAGAGGTAGACATAATAACTGTAGTGTTTTTATTTAACACAAAGTATGTATTCTGTAAGTAAAAACGCGAATTCCAAATAGCAAAGACGCACTTTATTTGCAGACGTGGATATTTATACCTGTATAACAATGGCATAAAACAACTCACGAAACATGCACAATAATGAAATGTTATTATCATGAAACGTCACCAGAACACTTGATAATAGGATGTCAGGCATGCGGTCGAGAGTCGGATTGCTATGTCCTAAGACAGTGAACAATAGAGAATTAGAAATACAACACGCTCACACGCTCCCTAGTTTCTTAAGAAACTAATATACAAAAGTATATATTATATACGAAACAATATAAGGTCTGCTATCTGTAATCAACGACATGGTCACCTTGAAAAATAGGTCTTTTAGTCACGCGACTACTCCTTCGGGGTACCGCCTCAGAATCAATTTCGACATCGCTATCATTCGTCAAAGAGCAGTATTTCGTTTCTAAGTCGACTTCGGTAGATTCCCTGCAATAAGGTACCAGTCTTAAATGCGATACATGACGAGAGACATTTATATCATCTAACTCAACTGAAACACTCGAAATGATTTTTGTCACGACGTGTGGACCGCTCCAAACGTCATCACATCGGGAGGAAGGAGGCTTAAGAAAAACTTTATCGCCAACAAGAAAAGGATTACGGTCTTTATCAAAGTAATTATCGTTTACCTCGTAATTCAATTTGGGTCGTTCTATCTCAATGCGATCAGCTGTAACATCCGGCTTTCTAGACTTCGCACAGAAAACTAATTCGTAAGGTGTTGAATCGTTTTTACCTTTTGTATTGTTAACCCAGAAAACGGCCTCTGCGAGGGATTTTCCTGTACGCTTTACGGTTCTCTTAACGGTACGATGAACCCGCTCAACCACCGAGTTTCCCTGGGGCCTATAAGCGGAAGTCAAGACCTGTTGAACTTTCCACTTATCTAACAGCTCATTAAACTCGCGGCTACGGAAAACTGTCCCGTTATCACTCATTATGTACGCTGGGGGACCAAATTCTGCGAAGATCTGTTCAATGTTGAAAGCTATCTCAGTGGAGGATTCATTTCTTAAGCTACGCCAGATTGTAAATCTGGAAGCAGTATCGATAACGGATAAATAAGGTCTACCGTCTACATGAGTTACATCAGTGCCTAAAACTTCCCAAACATTATTCGCGGATATCGATCCTTTGTCCCAACTAAAGCGATTCGAAGGGTCTATGCGGGTACAAGTTGCACAATCGCCAATGACGGCCTTAATATCAGATTTTGAAACGGATTTATTTTTATACCGCTCTTTACATAATTCATATGTTCGATTCGTGCCAAAATGGTTGATTTCATGAACAAACTTGATGTCAGCGTAATCAACGCTATCTAGTTTCTCCCTGACCCATGAATTAGGCACTCTAGTCAATGAATCTGCTTTGTTTAAACTTGACTCAATCCAAACGACCTGTACTGCCAACTGTTCCTCACGGATAATGTCTGAAATAATATTAAGTCTACGCTTAATCAAAACTTCTGCGAGTGCACGAGTCTTAACATTTCTTGTCTTATGAATAACAGATTGCAACCATCTATAAACTGAGATGGAGTCAGTTTTGATCGTAATGTCCCTCTTACCCCATTTTAAGGCAAGATTCAGGCCTTTGATAGCTGCGTCTAATTCAGACCGGTTTATATGCGTAGCATCATCCTTCGGGCGCAGCCAAGCCGCATCCTCGACCACCTGACCTTCAACCTCTAAATAAACCCCGTAGGCTAGAGAACTGGAGTCAGTCCAGACCGTGATTGGAGCTTTAGGATCAACCTCCCACATGCCTCCGACAGGGTCAGACACTTTCAGTCGAACATCTATTTCTCGAATCAAACTCATTATTTTTTCCGAAACTGGGTCATCCCACCTAGTATGATCTTCGGCAGTGCACCGCTGTACAAACGCGCAGGCGACTCGAAGCCATCCCGCCACGGGGTAATGTCCTAAACATTCTCCTATGTACTTATGTGCTTCACGCCGCGTAAGAATGTTAGCTATTAAGGGCAGAGAACCGTCTCTGCGCCATCTCAACCCTGAGTCCACACATAGTCCCAGTAATCTAACGTCTCCTTTACCAACTTTTTGTGACTCTTTTGTTATAAGGCCCCAATTATTCAGATGGGACCTGACCTTTTCGCATGAGACAACCGATTCAGAGACATATATATCGTCAATGTAACTAGAAGTACCTTCCTTGATTTTCTGGTCACCCTGCAATACTCGTGTAACTATAGCTGTCATTATTTTTGGGGCTGAGGCCAAGCCGAAACCAAGCCTCGTCAACAGAAAGTCACTTCCTTTCCACCTAACAGCTTGGTATGCCCATAAACTCGGATCAATTTCTACCTGTAGATAGGCACGCTTCAAATCAATAATAGAACACTTAGGCCCCAGTTGCCGCCACTGACGCAACGTGTCAGCACAAGTAGGAGTAGCTTCAGCAGTATGAGACTCAATGGATTCGTTTAAACTTCTATAGTCCAAGACAGGGCGAACTTTAACGGTATCGCCCTTCTGCTGACGCACAGCAATAATCGGTAAGTACCTTTTTATTTTCCCATGGAAACTTACGTCATGCCTTACTAATATGCCCTCATTAATCCAGTCATTTATTTCAGCATCACACGGTGATTTATCCTGCTCATCGATAATATTATACGGTATCTTACAATCGGATCCTGGTTCTAAATTTTGTCTCCAATTCCACCTTACGCACCATCTACTTCCATTAAAAGTAGCAACAAAATCCTTATCATGAATATCATCACTATGCAATACCGAAACTACAGGCCCTTTACTATAGGGAAAATCTACTTTTAGCTCAGTACCTGGACGTACGCGTGGATGTAATATTAAACCCGTTCTCCCAAATACATTCGACCCCAAAATGATATCAATACCAGTAGGTAGATCAGTTTCTAAGACTACATATGCATTAATGGGTCCCAGCTCTTCATTATTATCAGTTATCACACTACTCAAAACAACATACGTATACGCACATACATTATGCCTACCAAAAGATTGAAGACTAATGTAGGACCTAGACCGACTCTCATTCCCAACCACATGCTCACCAATGACAGAAGTCACAGATCCAGTGTCGATCAGCGCGTTCATCCTTTGCCCATTGACATTCATTGGACGTGAGATTTGTGCACCGGTGATTTCCGTCGCCGCAGCCATGCTCGCACTTGCCTGTTGTTGACGGTGTGGGCAAAATCGCTGAATATGCCCTTTCTCGTTACAAAAGAAACAGGTGATAATACAGCTGGCCTTCTCATGGCCAAAGCGGCGACAGCCTTGACAGCGAACCATTTGCTTGGAGACTTTCATTTGGCTGTTTTGCGGACCCATCGTCGCAGCGACTGCGGTGGGTAAGGCATCTCGAGTTGCCAAAAGCGCCTTCGCCGTAGACAGAACATCTTGGAGCTTCATATCTTCGCCGTCTTGGATATACACCTTCTCCTTTACATCAGCTGGTAACGCATCGATCACAGCTAACGATACCAGCTCCTCATCAGGATCTTTGCCAGTGATAACCTTCAACAATGTCTTTGCATCATCTGCGATGATGTCGATCTGTTCGCCAGGCCACAAACGGAGGGATTTGAGTTTTAGCCAGGCACTTGCCTTGTTAAGTCCATAAACTCTCTTCAAAGCCTTCATCACAACTTTAAAGTCATTTTTATCTGTTGGCTCCAATTGATCCCAGGTCGCGAAAGCAGGACCATCCAAAAATAGAGGCATCATTCGAGCCATCTCAGCCTCTAAATCCTTTGGGGCGGTTACTATAGACACCGCTGTCTCGTATCGTCTGAACCATTGATCAATATTTTCATCACGCTCACCCTTGAATCTCTTCACGATATCGACCAACTTTAACGAGCCGCTCATGTTCAGCAAGACAAACGGCCGTGATAGCTTGTAAGTAAAAACGCGAATTCCAAATAGCAAAGACGCACTTTATTTGCAGACGTGGATATTTATACCTGTATAACAATGGCATAAAACAACTCACGAAACATGCACAATAATGAAATGTTATTATCATGAAACGTCACCAGAACACTTGATAATAGGATGTCAGGCATGCGGTCGAGAGTCGGATTGCTATGTCCTAAGACAGTGAACAATAGAGAATTAGAAATACAACACGCTCACATATTCATTAGACGGAAGTGTTATTAGAAAGATAAAAATATATATTTATACTATTTGAAATAAATGCAAGAAACTTAAGTGATTTGTTAAGAGATTTATGTGTAAGAAATAAAGATGAATTTAAACAATCGTGTAACAATGCTTGGTCAAAAGATTATGGATTTATCACAATTAATATTGATAAAAAAATTCATGACAGAGTTATAGAAAATATTTTCGCGGAGTGATAAAAGATATACAAATATAGTGTTATAATATTTTATTTTTTTATTTAATATATATATCAAATTTGACTATCTTAGAAATTAGAAAATTAAAAAGGTGAAGTAGTATTCCATCAGGTAAAATTTTTCTTTTATCATCAAATGGATCTAATGCTAATTTATGTTCTTCTTTTAAATACATTTTATGTTTCTTTGAATTAAGTCTATAATTACATGCTGTTTTTATTTCATTATTAAATAATGCATTTTTATAATCTTGAAATGTTATTTGATTAGCACTGATGCCTTTGAAATTCCTTTTAATGTTTTATGTGTTTTAATATTATTAGTTGTATCATAACAGTAACATTTAGATTTTAAAAATATAGCTTCTGTTATGAAATCTTCATTTCCTTCTAATTCATCTTTTACTTTACATAAATCAGAAGGATGAATGATATCTTTTATTTTATTAATTTCTTCATCAAGTGAAGAATTATACGGTATTGTTAATTCTAAGAAAACAGAATCGGTATCTGTAAAGTGTAATTTATAGTTTTTGCCATAAGCAGGTGCTAAATAATCATATGTAAATCTATACATAAATAGTTTAGCTAATTCTAATATAGTGAATCCAATAAAATTAAACTTATCATGTTTTACGCTAATTCGACGTAAATGTACAGCACATAGTTCATCACTAAATCTAGTAGTTCTTTTATATGTAGGTTTCCTTGTTAAATTTTGAAACCTATCTTTATCATAAACTATTTCAATATTTTGTCTATTACGCACATTTTCTAAAGTCTTACCATAAAATGCATTATTCATTAATTTGAAGAAGACGTTTCCAAAATCATCTTTATTTCTTTTAGCTATTTTACGTTTTTCAATATTGAACTCTATATAATTTTTTAACCATTTAGATTTTTGATAAAATAGTTTTCGATGTATTTTGGTGAGAATCATTCCATGTTCTAAATACCAATCTAGCATTCTTCCTTCAACAACATACTTTCCTTTATTACTTTGTGTTAACATAAGTTTTTCTGTTGGTCTGTATTTCTTAGGAATTATAGATTTTTGATAATCTGAAAAATCTTCTATATTGGGAATTTTGTTTTCGGGACAGAAAGGAAAATATTTTGTTTTATCTTTTATTTCATCAGGGTATACTAAATCAACTTCATATATATAACCATGATTATAATTTCCATCATATGTTTTTTGATAATCAAGAACGGGCGAAGCCCTAGTAGACATCTCTGATGTCGTACGAATATTACACCATTCCATCTCACCTGTTGGTAATTCTTGTATCATGCAAGAAGAATATAAGCTATTAAAATCATAATATAACAAATAGTTTTCTCTCATGATTTCATCAACTGCTGCTTGACTATCTTCATTTGATATAAGTCCTTCTATATTTTGATTAAACAATTTTATAAACTGATCACTTTCTTCTGGAGATAAAGGTTTCATTATTCCATAATCATCATGATTTACTTTTTTATTGTAACACTGTACATAACGATTACCTAAAACTGATGAAACTCCACCTCTAATTCCAGATTCAAAAAATAATAATTTATCATATGTATTTTCTTTATAATGTTTAAGTTTAACATTTGTATGTTTTAATCCTGCTAACCATGTTAAACCTGGTGTAGAATAACAATAACATGGATCTATTCCGTAATATTCTATGCACATGTCACGAAAGTTTTCAAAAAGATCAGCTAGTATTAATACATCTATCTGAAGATATTTCATTGTATAATCATACATTGTTTTACAATTTAACTCTCTCCAATTCTTTTCAGCTTCTGCATAGTCTTCGTCAGATAATTGTGATTGTTTTAATGTTGATTTAAATTTATTTATTGGAGGAAGTTGTTTTTCTTCCATAATTTTATTCACAGAATTAAAATCAGTCTTCGACTGTGAACCACAGGTTTTATCTCCAGTTATGTACTCATACGGAAATATTCCTTTTAAAGGTTTTAAATTATATTTATTTAATATTTTACATTGTTCAGGTTTCAAAGTTTTTCCCATAATATCTAATGAATAAGGAGTAAAAAATCTAAATGCATCTAAAATTCTAATACAACCTAATTGCATTGAAAAATATTCTTCTTCTGTTTTACATAGTACATTTATTTGTTGTAGTTGTAATTTTTCAGATGAAAATAAATCTTTTTTATTACTAGATGGAAATCATATTTAGAACCATTGTAGAAATATAGAGGAACAAAGTTATAATTAAATTTATTAGCATTAAGATTACAAGAATTATGTGCTGCACCTCTATATAATCCATTTAGATGATCATGATCTTTTACTTTGACGGCAGAGCCGTCGCTTCGCTTGTCAAGATATCTACTTTTGCCATTTTCATAATTTTTTGTAAATTCTCTTCCACAGTAATAACAATTTGTTTCATTAACAAAATTATTTTTTTCTTTTTCTGTTAATGGAAGCATTGGTATATTTGTTTCAAGCAATTGTGAAAAATAATTTTGTAATTCTTCTACTTTCTTTGTAAACATTTCTTAACTATCTTCACCATAGTATTGAAAATATTCTGATTTAAATAATTCAGGATAATTTGAATGAATGTACATTCCCCAACATAATGGTTTTTGTTCAAATAAATATTTTTCTTTACTTTGTTCAGCTACACTTTTTTCAGAATTATCATTTTCAGAATCGGGTGAAGCCCTGGAACTTTCCGTTCGATTTTGTGTCATATTAACATTATATGCTTCAAAATCACAATAAATAGTAAAGGGTACTTTATTTTTAAAATACCATTTATTATATTCTAAATAATCATCTTTAGGAAAAGTATTTTCAACCGCTTCGTTTTGTTGACAATTCTCCAAATGTCTATTCATTTCTTCTTTAGTTCTAAAACTTGTCATACATTGGAGACAAGGAAAATTAGCATTATCTGAAGTTTTTGTAAATATAGAAATATCTTTACACAATATAAAATGACCCTGATAATATAATATATTCGCTTGTGCTGGTTGTTTTGTCTGTTCTAGTTTTTCAAATTTATCTTGATATATTTCATGTGTTTCATCAATTTCTTTTGTAAGATTAAATGTATTTCGATGAAAATTTTGATTTAATATTTGTAACTGATAACTATATTCTTTATCATATTGTTCTTTATATTGTTGTAGACATTTTTTTAAAGATTCATTTATTTTTTGATTGGTTTCATTTTCTTCATTATTTAATTCTTTATTGTCTTCATTATTTTCTTCATTTAATTTTTGTATCGTTTCTATCTTATTTTGATATTTATGGCCATATTCTTGTACTAATATTTTTGTTTGTTGTTGATAATCTGTTTTACATTTTTGTAAACTTTCATTTAAATTTTGTAATTTTTGTTGATATTCTAAAGATAAAGATAAATAATCGGAATCATAATCATAATTATAATTACGTCCTTTATAATTATTATGATTAATCATTATTGGTGATAGTGTTTTAACAATTTGAAATTTTTCAGTACATATTATATTTCCTTGGTAAAAAATATTATGATGCATGTAATTTCCTCTATCATTATATACTATTTCTGATTGACATACATTTTTATTATTCAAATAAAATTTTTTTGAATCTGAGTAAAGTGGAGTAATTTTACCAATAGAAACATAATTAACATTTAATTCAAAAACATTTACTTCAATTAAATTTTTATTCTTTTTATGAAACTTTATTAACCTATTATAATCATATGAAAGTTCATCTAAGCCATCAGAAAGATCAAATTCATTTATGTATTCTTCTTTATTGTAATGACTTAGTCTTTCTTTATGATAATCTGCAGGATGTAAATGTGCTATAATACTCCACAGAAAACAATAATCATCTTCATTTTTTATGTTAATTATTTGTGGTGAACTGAAAGGTAAAGGAACATAACTACCACCAGTATTATTTTTATATTTATCAATTACTATTTTCTTAGATAGTATTTTAACAAATCTCCAACCAGATTCACGTAACTGGGCTTCAATTATACAATTTTCTAATTTAAGTATCATCGATTCAAATATGGGTTGTATATCATTTACATTATGAATTTCTTGCGAATTTGTAAAATGTCCTTGTATTATTTCTTCAGGAATTCCATCAGGTCCATTTTTTGTATAAAGTACTTCTACATTCATATAACATTTGAAAGATTTCTTAAATATTTTGAAAAGTTTTTTAATACATTATAAAAAGTTTCATCGGTTTCATTATGTTCAACCGATTCATTAAATAAATATTTTATATCTGTTACCGCTTCATCGGTTCGTTCAGCTTCATCAAATTCATCAGTATCGCTAAATAAATATCTTCCATCTGGTAGGGTCTCATCTTCACTATTAAAAACTTTTTTACATTCCGAATGTGAATAATCATCAAACATTTTTTTAACTTTTATATCAGTAGGTAATGTTTCTAGATAGTTTATATAATTATTTAATTTTAATATATTTCCTTCATCAACTCGATCTACATTTTGTAAATGCAATTTACAAGAGAGATTGATGCAAATGAGATTGATAACTTCTTTTTGTTTGCAACTTTTTTTACATAAGTTACAATAAAACTTGGTATTTTTCATTTTTTTATTTTTTAAAGAAAAAATTGTGTTTTAATTTTAAATATGAGCATTCTAATATGAAGGACTTGGGTGTTATTTTATATTATTATATATTTCACGTTCCTAAGTTATTTTATTTTCTTTATCATATTAAGTTTTATCATATATTATTATACATTTCACGTTCTTAAGTTATTTTATTTTCTTTATCATATTAAGTTTTATCATATTAAGTTTTATCGTATTAAGTTTTATCATATATTATTATACATTTCACGTTCTTAAGTTATTTTATTTCCTTTATCATATTAAGTTTTATCATATAACGTTTTATCATATAACGTTTTATCAAAAGATATAGGCTAGGCAAAATAGACTTGAGGTTGGAATAAATTGCAAGATTTTGTTTTTCACTTTATATTGGTTGATTATGGTCTGGGCAAAATTATGGCAAAATTTTATGAAAATTGCATCAGGTTTAGATATGCAATTCTGACATTTTTGTCAGAAATAATACAAAAGAAGCTATTCGGGATTTAGTGCTTGTTTTTCCACAACAAATTATATATGTAATGGGCTCTCAATGAGTATGAAGTGTTTTCATGTAGGGCTCTGGACCAATCAGAGAGCGTAAAAGCAGTGAAGGTTACCCTTGATCCTTCTAGAACAAGACTTTCAGTTTCGTTGAGTGTGCTCGTCCTGTGCAGACAGCGAGCAAACCGGTTGTGACTTATAATTTGAGTTATATTGAGTTTCAAGTGTATATACGGGTAGAGTATTCCCGTAGCAGTTATTACGGCTCTAGCTATTGTCACTCTCACAGAAGGGAGAGTGATAATAGGACATTTTAGTTTCTTGAGTTATATACGACAGTATATTTGGGGTAAGCATCTATTCCGCGCGCGGGTGGGGCTTGCCAGACCAGTAATAGAGCCAGAGACACTCTGAGTGAAGACTATTGACTTAATAGCGCAGAACGCCAGTGAAGCGATTGTTAGGGAGAATTCCCCTTAAATAGGGAATATCCGGCAGTAACATTATCGAGGCAGATAACACAAGAACCGTGCGGGTACGCTACCGAAGTCTTCCCTACTCTGAAGCGGAGCAAAGGCGAGGAAGAAGGTGAGTCTTCCCTTTTCCCATTCCTCCTGTGGGTTGTATTTATATCGTCTAGTTGGTTGAACGCTACTGTGATCTCGGTGAGGACTAGGGCTCAGGGCCAGGTCTTACAACTGGTGGCAACGGAAAGGATTTAAATTAAATCCAGGGGCTCCGGTAGGCAATTAGCCAGAAGTAAAACGCTACTGAGAAAGCAACTGAAAATGCCGGGAAAAAGGCAAAGGTCACCGGAAGGGGTGGACCAGATGTTGGACCAACTAGAAAATTTCAACCCGTCACGTACGGCGTGGAGAATTTGGAGCAGTAAATTTAAACTGCTAGCCAAAAACCTGCCTGAGGAAGTCAAGAGGGCAGCGTTAATTTTGAAACTGCAGGGGGAAGCTGCAGAAACGCTGACTCAGGCAGAGGATGGAGACACATTTGAGGATCTATGGCAGAAAGTGGACGAGGAGTTCAGAGAGAGAGAAATAGCGCCAGAAGAAACGGGAAGAGAAGAAATGGAATCAGCTTTGAAGCTGATCAGAACCTTTAAAGGAGAGAAAGAAGACTGGCCATACTGGTCCCACCTTTTTTTGAATACAGTGACAGAATTGACTTCAGGTCAAAAACTGAAAGTGCTGATGGCTCGGCTAGAAGGCAAAGTAGCCCAGCAAGTGGCTGAGGAAGGAACTCCTTGGGAATTCGAAGAGATATGGACTCTCTTAGTCCGTAGATATGAAGTGAAATTAGACCGTCGCGACTATCTTGCGTTGTTCGACCAGCGCCGCAGAAAAGAAGGAGAGGATTTGCGCAAAGCGGGCTGCTCCATTGAGCCCAGCATCTGAAGAGGAAAAAAGAACGGTGGGTTTATTGGTCACAAGGGAGGAGGATCTTAACGTTAAGAATCACCTCATGACTAACCGTCCGGAAACAGCGGAAGAATATCTCCAGTATAAGGAGATGGTCGAGAAAAACAAGGCAGCTCACAAAGAGCAGATCTCAGAGAAAAGAATGAACAAACCTTCAAAAGGGGAACCAAAGTCCCCCCGTAAGAAGCCGTACCGTCGAGAGAAAAGACAATGTTACAGGTGCGGAAAGTTAGGCCACATGAAGAAAGACTGTTATGTCAAGATTGAAGGGCCAGTCTCCGAAAAGGAGAAGGAATTGAAGGAACCACTCCCACGGACTAAGTTGGGAAACGAAGAACGGACGCCGCGCGACCCTCCGCAGTCGTCCGGCAATTGACGAAGAGGGTCAAGACAGTGAACACCATCAAAGCAGAGATAGGGGGAAAAGTGATCACTGGAGTGGTTGATTTTGGGGCAGACACATCTGTTCTCCACCCAAAGTTCATAGAGGCGGAAGCCCTCAGGCCCTCCACGCGGATGCCGTTGGCAGGAAATGCCACCCCGTATGAATTGATGGGTGAAGCAGCGGTTAATGTAACCATTGCAGGAATTACTTACCCGATGGAAGTAATTGTTCCCCTTGCAGAGCAGTGTACCGATGAGTTATTAATCGGGGCAGATTTCATTAATGGAAATCGTTTGATAATTGTCACTGATCAAGGACATCTGAGGACGCCCACGGATGGTTGGGCAGTGCCGCTTTTGCCAGCTCAAGGCTACATCGGAGTTCGGAGGGTTCACCTTAAAGAACCAGTAGAACTGCAGGCTCGGGAGGTCAAATGGGTCAAGGCACAAGTCAAAATGAAAGGTTGTGCACAACGCCAAGTAGTGGGCGTGGTCGAGGAATTAGCTCGACGGATTGATGCCGGGATTCGGTTGCCAGATGCTCTGACAGTGGCCCAAGAGGGTGAATTTTCGATACCGGTGGCGAACCTTTCGGAAGACGTGCAGTACTTATCTCGAGGAGCCTGGGTGGGGACTTTTGAAACACCCCAGTGGGTGCGGGATTATGCACCGGAGACTGAAAAAGTCTTGAGAGTAACCACAGAGCGTAGGTCGCGGCTAAGCAAAGAGCAAGAATAAGCCTTGCAGACTGTACTCGAAGAGTACGAAGACACTCAGATGAGGGAAGGGCGACAGTTGAGTCGCACCAGTCTGGTGGAACACCAGATACCTACGGGGGATGTTATCCCCGTCAAGCAGCATCCTCGTAGATTACCCCCTTTTGAAAGGCAAGAGGTAAAAGCTCAGCTGCAAGAAATGCTGAAGCAGGACATTATCGCCGAATCGGATAGCCCTTGGGCTGCGCCCATTGTGCTGGTTGCCAAGAAGGACGGGGGTACAAGGCTATGTGTGGATTACCGCAAATTAAATGCGGTCACAAGAAAGTGCGCTTATCCGTTACCTCGGGCTCAATCAGTAATGGAAGCCATGAATACTTTTCGGTCATTGACCTGAAAAGCGGGTACTGGCAAATCCCAGTAGCCCGGGAGGACCGGGAGAAGACTGCTTTCGTATGTCCTGAGGGCCTTTTTGAGTTCAAGGTTATGCCCTTTGGGTTGGTATCAGCCCCGGCCACCTTCCAGAAACTCATGGATAAGGTGTTGGCAGAACTGACAGGGAAATGTTGTTGGGCTTACCTGGATGACATCATAGTGTACAGTCCAGATTGGGAAAGCCACTTGAAGGACATTGGAAAGGTGCTGCAGAAAATGAGAGAAGCAAAATTGCAGATAAATCCAGAAAAATGCCAATGGGCATTGGAGGAGGTCCGGTATTTGGGGCATATCGTATCGAAACATGGAGTAAAGACGGACCCTCAGAAAGTAGTAGCGATCAAGGAGTGGCCCACCCCGTGCAAGGCCAAGGAGGTACGCTCCTTCCTGGGGCTGGCGTCATACTACCGGAAATTCATTAAGGATTTTGCGAAGATCGCTAGACCACTGCATGTTTTGACGCAGAAACAGGCAAATTTTGACTGGACCCAAAGCTGTCAAGAGGCGTTTGAAACTTTGAAACAGAAGCTCATGAGCGCTCCTATATTAACCATGCCAGATTTTTCGGAAACTGGAGGAAAATTTATCTTGGACTGCGACGCTAGTTTGGACGCGATAGGTGCGGTACTATCGCAGGTACAGCCAGACGGGTCTGAAAAGCCAATATTATATGCCAGCCATTGTCTGAATAAAGCGCAAAGAAATTATGAAGCCACCAAGAGAGAAATGTTGGCCCTAGTGGTGTTCGCGCGGGAGTTGCGACACTACTTGCTGGGCAGGAAGTTCGTGGCTCGAGTGGATCATAGGGCGTTGATTTGGCTGAAGAGTTTCAAAGAACCACAGGGGCTGGTGGCCAGATGGATTAATATCCTCGAAGAGTTTGATTATGATTGCATTTACAGACCCGGCCGGGCACACGTAAATGCCGATGGCATGTCCAGAAGTGAGAGGTTGACCAGCGAGGTTCGCTCGCCAGAACTGGATGCACCAGAATTTGTGAGAGCTGTGACTCTCACAAAGGATATGAGGAGTCAACTGATCGAAGAAACTAGGCTAGATGAAGATGTCAGTCAGCTTAAGACTTGGTTACGATCATTACCGGAAAGACCACACTCTAGCCGATTGAGAAATAAGTCGAACGAATTGAAACGACTGTGTAAAGAATGGGATCATCTGTCTGCAGATGATGATTTGGTTTATCTGACCACCCCGGGGTCACCCAAGCGTATTGTGCTGCCAATGGCAGTTAGAGAACAATACATTTACGAATTACATGCGGGGGTGGGAGCGTCCCACGAAGGAGATCAGAAAACCTTTGATCGGGTTAAGGACCGGTTTTGGTGGCCGCGTATGCGAGCCGACGTGAGTACATTCTTAAGTGATTGTATAGTATGTGCGCAAGTCAAGGGACCTAACCCACGACATCGGTCAAGTTTAAATTCAATTTTGACCGGAAGACCAATGGAATGTATTGTGGTGGATATAATCGGGCCCCTGGCGCCAACGCAGCGAGGAAACCGATTTATACTGACTATTATAGACATGTTCACGAAATATGCAGAAGCGGTACCCCTGGACAACCATCGCGCATCAACAGTGGCATCAGCCATAGTGAACGAATGGATTACGCGACACGGAATTCCGAGTAGGCTGCACTCGGATAATGGGGCTGATTTCAGATCGGAATTGATTGAACAGTTATGCCGCCAATTGGGAATACATAAGACATCTACGACTCCGTATTGGCCGCAAGGGAACGGGCAGAACGAGCGGTTCAACCGAACCCTAAAAACGGCCTTGAGAACGCTAACGGAAACGGAGAGAGATAATTGGGATACGGCCATCCCTAGTTGCCTCTATGCCTACCGGAACAGTAAGCATAAATCTACGGGATTCACCCCAGCCGAGGCCCTATATGGGCGTTAATTGCAAGTGCCACTAGATTTCGAGCTGGATGTAGAAAGAGGCACATCAGAGGAAATCATCAGCTATGTTGAAGGACTAACGCAGACCATGAAGAATACGTGGGAAATCATAGAGGCTAACGAGGATGAGGCCGCCCGGCAGCAGCGGAAGTATTACGACCAAAAGACAGCTGGTCCCGGCGCCTACAAGGCCGGAGATTTGGTTATGATAATGAACACTCAAGTGGGCCCGCACCGGAAATTAACGCGACCCTGGGATGGGCCGTTCGAGGTAGAGAAGGAGCTCCCTCATGGAGTATACATGGTGCGCAGCATAGAGAATAGGAGAAAGCGGCATACCATCAATGGCGACCGACTAAAACCCTACCGAGCTCGAGAAGAGATAGTTGTCACCGATCAGCCACCAGTTCAGACCACGGAAGTCGAGGAGGTGGACCAGAGCTCAGTTCCTCCGGTAGCTCAGGAGGTCACAGTAAGAGTGATGACTGACAATCCGAGAATAAAAGAACTTTCTTTTCCGTTCCAGGAGATGACCGATACGGAAGATATCGTGAGCATGATGGTGGACTTCATAATGGACGGGGTAGACATGACTCCGCAAGTGAGATAACTGTTCTTCCAAAATACTGAGAGAGCACGTCAACTCAGACGGACTGTAGCCACGGAAGTGGGTTATCTCACAGTATTTAGAGGAGGGGGTATTAGGCCAGAACAAAGACAAAGATTGCGAGGGCTCTCGGAGTCAGACCGACAGCTAGTGGAGGATGCCTGGCAATATAACATAGAGGCAGCCACAAACAGAGAAAATCCCCCAATTGTGCCACGGAAGGGCCGGTCTAAAGGGTCCGCCAAGAAACGGTGGGCAAGGTATCGAGCACACGCCATGCAGAAGTATGAAGATATCAACAAAGACGTCACGCCAGACAACTCCGTGACAAGGCGAAAGGAAATCGGAAGAGGATATGGAAAGCGGAAAGGAACCCTCTAAGGGTAATACCGGAAGAACCACAGACAGAGGCTGTCTCCCCAGTAGACTGGGAGAACTTTCAACCGGATGCGGGAGCTCAATCGAGTCGTGCTATGACCCCTCCGCGGAAGTCGGAGGAGGCCGAAACGACCGATCCGCTCCAGAACGCTAGCGAGCCATTACGCCAATTAATAGCTATGGGCGGCGAAGAAGCTAGGCAGTGCCCTATCTTGCGCCAAATAGCCACAGAAAGGCCGGTCGAGAGGCCTGTCGCTAGAGGATTACTGATCCGTAGAGTAGTCGGCCCATCCATATGGAAAGATGAGCAGAAAGCGCCATCAATCGCCAAGACGATAAGACTGACGGAGACTACAATCCACCAAGCAACGCAAACTGATGAAAACTCAGCGAACATGATTTGGGATTCACATTGCCATTGGAGGGATATCCTCATACAGACTCCCTAATCACGAAAGATGGAGGGTACAGTACCTCCATGGCCGGGGTAGTTAACGTTATGAGCCAACCATTTATATGGCAGGATTTATCAATA
Organism: Prostheceraeus crozeri; assembly: GCA_907163375.1. Taxonomy (NCBI): domain Eukaryota; kingdom Metazoa; phylum Platyhelminthes; order Polycladida; family Euryleptidae; genus Prostheceraeus; species Prostheceraeus crozeri. The sequence continues at coordinate 158,095 of CAJQUW010005144.1, read as the reverse complement.
GACGCGGATCCAGCGGAAAACAGTCCGATCATCCCAACTGTCACGGCCATAGGATGCCATCCTACGTATGCGTCTATGCTAACAGCTAGCCGGTTACAAGCCCTGTCTCAGAGGGTGAGAGCATGGCCGTCCGTGAGGGCCATTGGGGAATGTGGATTGGATTTTGTTCGACGAGAACCGACGGAGCGCCAGATTCGCATGCAGACAGTAACCTTCATTCATCAGGCGATACTGGCTAGTCAGACCAGGCTTCCCCTGGTCATCCATTGCCGAGGTGGAGAAAATCAGCAGCTCGCTCTATCGCTGTTGTGGGAAGTCTTGGTAGAGTCTCTACAGATGTCCAGGCACCCAATGCACTTTCATTGCGCTGTAATGACGCCTATCCAGTTGAGAGCATTTACGGACGAATGCCCACATATGTACTTCGGGGTGACGCCGAAGACTATGACGTGGCACGAAGAGGGTCAGTTCCCTGCTCTTCGGTTGATTCCAATCGAGCGCCTCTTGGTAGAGAGCGATGCGCCGTATCTAGCAGACACACCATGGTCAACGGTTAGTTAGGTCAGAAGACTTGCCAGGGCGAGATTCATACCCGAAGAGTCAATCGCCAGAATTATCAACGAAAATACACAGCGGCTGTATAACCCCTGAGCCGGTGCGGCGGAAGTCCGCCCGGTTGGGTGTATATTCCTTTCAGTTTTTAGCGCTAGTTTTAGTGGAATCTACTTGATATTATACTACGTTACATATTAACGTGATATTTAATTTCCTGCGATCCTCCCAAAAGGAGAGGGGCCTGAATTTGAGGGCAAATTCTTTAAAAAAAAGGGGGTAATGTAGGGCTCTGGACCAATCAGAGAGCGTAAAAGCAGTGAAGGTTACCCTTGATCCTTCTAGAACAAGACTTTCAGTTTCGTTGAGTGTGCTCGTCCTGTGCAGACAGCGAGCAAACCGGTTGTGACTTATAATTTGAGTTATATTGAGTTTCAAGTGTATATACGGGTAGAGTATTCCCGTAGCAGTTATTACGGCTCTAGCTATTGTCACTCTCACAGAAGGGAGAGTGATAATAGGACATTTTAGTTTCTTGAGTTATATACGACAGTATATTTGGGGTAAGCATCTATTCCGCGCGCGGGTGGGGCTTGCCAGACCAGTAATAGAGCCAGAGACACTCTGAGTGAAGACTATTGACTTAATAGCGCAGAACGCCAGTGAAGCGATTGTTAGGGAGAATTCCCCTTAAATAGGGAATATCCGGCAGTAACATTATCGAGGCAGATAACACAAGAACCGTGCGGGTACGCTACCGAAGTCTTCCCTACTCTGAAGCGGAGCAAAGGCGAGGAAGAAGGTGAGTCTTCCCTTTTCCCATCCCTCCTGTGGGTTGTATTTATATCGTCTAGTTGGTTGAACGCTACTGTGATCTCGGTGAGGACTAGGGCTCAGGGCCAGGTCTTACATTCACGTGAAAAAGCATACGGGCCGGTGTAAAATCCGATCACGCCGATCGAAGAAAAATTTCTCAAAGTGCTTTGAATCGCTAAATAATGCATATATATGATAAGCATTGCCTTGCTAATCCTACGCTGCAACAAAAATTCATTGATGATAGCTTGTTTCCTAGAAAAATGACTATCAAGTTTCAATTAATTTGACCATCACTATTGCTATTCAACTGTTATTTTCGTAGTGTTCCCCTGCGATCGGCGGCGGTTTCAAGCATTCTCCACACTCGCAAGACCAAATACTACTCAGACATGTGGAGAAACCCCCGTCGATCTCAATGTTTCTATAACCGATCGCTGACTTTATGACGAAAAGATAGGCAAATTTTGAGCGAATTTGACCATCACTACTGCTATTCAACTGTATGCAATCTATGGTAAATCATATGTGACATTTATGACTAATGCTCATCGCGAATCTATGTACTATGTGTCATAAAAGCATAGCTGTTTGACCTAGCAAGTTGTCTATTCTTTTTACTTTGATGGATGTGAAGCAACCACCAACAAATGTAACCCTGTAGCATTTTGACAATTTTTTATCACGTTTTCTATTTAATTGTAGCTGCGACATGGATCTGGAAGTAAGACTGAGGCAAGTTGTTAACATCTTCGACAACAAGTCGTCAATAGTCGCAAAGGAAGATGCCATTGTCGCTCCGAAAGATGGGGACGTCTTCGTGATTGATGTCGCCGTCTGCACTCTCTTGGTCCGTAGTTTTGTCCTATTGATAGTGGTGACCTGAAGATGTGATGTCGCCGTCTGCACTCTCTTGGTCCGTAGTTTTGTCCTATTGATAGTGATGACCTGAAGATGTGATGTCGCCGTCTGCACTCTCTTGGTCCGTAGTTTTGTCATATTGACAGTGATGACCTGAAGATGTGATGTCGCCGTCTGCACTCTCTTGGTCCGTAGTTTTGTCCTATTGATAGTGATGACCTGAAGATGTGATGTCGCCGTCTGCACTCTCTTGGTCCGTAGTTTTGTCCTATTGATAGTGATGACCTGAAGATGTGATGTCGCCGTCTGCACTCTCTTGGTCCGTAGTTTTGTCCTATTGATAGTGATGACCTGAAGATGTGATGTCGCCGTCTGCACTCTCTTGGTCCGTAGTTTTGTCCTATTGATAGTGATGACCTGAAGATGTGATGTCGCCGTCTGCACTCTCTTGGTCCGTAGTTTTGTCCTATTGATAGTGATGACCTGAAGATGTGATGTCGCCATCTGCACTCTCTTGGTCCGTAGTTTTGTCTTATTGATAGTGATGACCTGAATACGTGATGTCGCCGTCTGCATTCTCTTGGTCCGTAGTTTTGTCCTATTGATAGTGATGACCTGAAGATGTGATGTCGCCGTCTGCACTCTCTTGGTCCGTAGTTTTGTCCTATTGATATTGATGACCTGAAGATGTGATGTCGCCGTCTGCACTCTCTTGGTCCGTAGTTTTGTCCTATTGATAGTGATGACCTGAAGATGTGATGTCGCCGTCTGCACTCTCTTGGTCCGTAGTTTTGTCCTATTGATAGTGATGACCTGAAGATGTGATGTCGCCGTCTGCACTCTCTTGGTCCGTAGTTTTGTCCTATTGATAGTGATGACCTGAAGATGTGATGTCGCCATCTGCACTCTCTTGGTCCGTAGTTTTGTCTTATTGATAGTGATGACCTGAATACGTGATGTCGCCGTCTGCATTCTCTTGGTCCGTAGTTTTGTCCTATTGATAGTGATGACCTGAAGATGTGATGTCGCCGTCTGCATTCTATACCGCACGTCTGCATATACAGATGTTTCTGTATATCTGCATACATATCCCGTAGTCATATCTGTCATATCACAAGTCTTACTTCAATATGATTGATTTGGTGAATTTTTCTAAACATTTCTGTCGCAACCACTGTGTTGCCGTTTTGACGGTATGCATAACTGTACTTATAGGGCTTGGGATCAATTCTAATTACCTCATGATAAACCGGTTGTAGATATATGGCACAGTTGCTGCATCTGTTCCTGTTGATACCTTGTAAAAGTTGATTGAATCTCAACGTCATGCTTTGGGGTGAAATAGTCTGGAGACGGTGAAGGAATCATGATATATATTGAAACTATTGATGTGCAAAAACTTAATTTTCATGACGTTCTCATTTTCATGTACAAATATGACCACATGCAGCTAGACAGGTTGCTATGTTTCTTCTTCACCAAGGCCAGTTTCGTAGCATGCATATTAAGAAAATCGTGCTTGCTGTGTTAGGAATAGCTCTTTCCATCAATCTATTGTCAGCTACATAAATTTCCCTCAGTAAAATGTCATAAATCATGCTCTTAATGTTTTGCAATTTTTGTAAGAACCTGCTTATTTCTTTCATGAGTAAATGTACAGGTCTTCCATTCAGTTATCTAATATAGGCAGCGAAGAGTAAGCTATGACTCACTTCTGTCTACTACTACTGGGTGATCTCCACAACACTGGAGGATCATGAGTGTGTTCGGCTTCGAGATAGGCATATCAATGTTGCTCTGTTGACTTCCGCATTTTTCTGAATTTCCCTACACTTCATCATCCAGATCAGAAACTACAATAATTCATCTTTTAACTCATAGAAAATATCCCACAGCAACTCAAAAATCTGTGAAAAGGTACAAAAGAATCACAAATGCACAATGTAGTTTGGTATCAAAATGGAAAATAATCATATCACAAGATCATTAGACAGCCGTGCATTGTCATCTGTTAAGAAAAAAATCTTTAAGAAATCGTCGTTTATTTGGGTACTTGACAAAATATTCCTGGAATTCCAGCAATTGAAGTGAAATGCAGCTTCTTGTGTTTGCATCCTATGATGACTATTCCATTTTCATGTTATGATGATAGAATCAATACAATATTAAAATATTGACTCGCTTTGATTTCATGACATGTACAGTCTGCGACATTTTATTAGGACCACCCATATTTTTTTAGTTTTCTACACCTAGCTACTTGTTGATGTCATATTATCTTTCACTCTTGTCAATACATTAAATAGGCATGTAAGCCAACAATATACCACAACATAGACATCTACTGATTAATAACATAGACACTAGACAATCAAATACAAAAATTGACCGCGACATATTATTAGGACCACCTTCGACATTTACATAAAAAGTTTTCCTTTGGACATGACAACGCTGCGTTTTTGTTTTGTAATTAGCAACCCAAACATCTTATGTAAATCTTATGCAGCTGATGCTTCATGATAGCGCATTAATGTTCTGAATGGTTTACATCGGAGATGGTCCTTCCAACAAAGTGGCGCTGATGTCATCAAAACGTCGCTTCACAATACTGACCGTGTGGCAGGGAGCTCCCTCTTGCATAAACAGTCCGTTGTTTTCCGGAAACCAGCAGTCATGAACTATGGAATCACCCTTCTCTGAAGCACTTGTAAGGATGAAGTCGAATCGAGTTAATAGAGCACTCACAAACATGAAGCCTACCAGTTTCCTCGCAAGAAAACAGGCCTACAGCATGACCTTTGCTTGGTGTTTAACGGGCTGAAACGCAGGAGCAAGTGATCCACGTGACTGCCACATTCGCTGACGAGTAGTCTGGTGACACTCAAGGCTCGGCTCTACGCAGAATGCCACCATTCACCAGTCATTGACGCTCCAATTGACATGGCGAGTGGCAAAATTAAGCCTATTAGATCTTCATGCATGGGGTCAGTTACGACACTTTCCTTGACCGCAATCCCGCTGGCAATCATTTTATGCATCCCTCGTTGAACAGTGTGTGCCGCTTCGTTGATGTAACGCTTCTACCATGGTCTTCGTAGCTGGGACGACGTTATTAGCCACCCTTTTCAAACAGTAGGCCTGCGCTCTTGGAATCGGCCATCTTGTGTCGTAGATTTTCATCATGCTCCACAACGTCATCGTCGGTTTGCTGCATAAGGATTTCCAGAAGTCATATTCCGTTGAACAAGTAGTGCCGACTACTTTGAAACATAACAACGAGTAGCGATTTCACGCTGAGAAAACTCTTCGCGAGACAAAGCTTCCATCTACGAGCCACTTATGCTTGTTGTTAGATCCGTTTTTACTCATGAGTAAGATTTAGACTTTCCACGTTAGACCTAAACATAAATCGTATTGGTAGATATCCATGTTATCTCAATAGTTCAGATATCTGGTCTCGATGATGCAAAGCAAATCAAGGATCGATTTGATAATGAATATTAATATCTTTATTGTTGACAGACAACAGTGTGCGTGCGCAGGCGACGACATACACCACACATTAATGATAGTTTCTCACATGCGGCTTTCTCACAGCAAGCCGACAATGCACAAATAAGGCAACCAGAACACACAATTTGTATTGCTAAGAAATCGACATATAAGTAAATAACTGATAATAGATCTTTATCTAGCGTTGTCATGTCTAAAAGAAAGCTTCTTATCTAAATGTCGAAGGTGGTCCTAATAATATGTCGCGGTCAATTTTTATGTTTGAGTGTCTGGTGTCTGTGTTACTAATCAGTAGATGGCTATGTTGTGGTATATTGTTGGCATACATGCCTATTTAATGTATTGACAAGGGTGAAAGATAATATGACATCAACAAGTAGCTAGGTGTAAAAAACTAAAAAAATATGGGTGGTCCTAATAAAATGTCGCAGACTGTACATATTCGTTGCTGTATGGAGATGAACGGGTGATGTTGACCAACAGATAAACGAAGCTCATATTTTACAGTCTTGACTTCTTCTCTGGAAGGAGCAATGATTTCGTATCATAATGTAATGATGGAATTGAATTAAATTCTTCATGTAATATTGAAGTGCTGTACAGTAGTAGATAACGGTAGTAGATAAGTAACGGTAGATAGATAACGGTAGTAGATAAGTAGTAGTAAACAGTAGTAGATAACGGAATGAAATATTTGCGATTCCCATCAATTGTTTTTGAATATTTGCACACCAAATCTACGAATTCTGATCAAATATTTTCCGCTTCTTCTTCTCTTTTCAGGATACAAGCATATGCGCATTGCTACTCTCGTGGATGAAACCTTTTCGCAATCACCCAAACATTTCATATTTATATGAACACCGCTCTTTGATTTTCTACAAAATGCGATTCACAACAATTGTATCTTTCTGAAAAATTATTTTACCCAAGCTTGAATTCAAATGCCCTGTGAACGTCCGACTCAATTTCATTTCTCCTCATACTAACCTTCTGAATTCTATTACTCATCACTTCAATCAATTCATCTGTATTCAAAATGCTTACAATGGTTTTGGAGAAGAGGGTTCGAATCCCTCACTGGGCATCCTAAATCTTACTCTTGGCAATATTGATGCATTCCCCCAGCGGCATCACTCCAAGACCATTGTTTTCTCTTAATGTCTATTTATAAATTTTCCATAGCCAGTGAAAGTCTCAGAGCGGTTTGTGTAATAGCCTTAACTCAAGCGGCTCGTACGTCGTAGCCAACATAGAGACTTCTGACATCAGGTACACCGCTAAGGAATTAAATTAGGGTATGAGTAGAACTTGCTTGCGACTGATCGACTTCGTCATTTTAGTTTCAGAAGATCGCGTACGCTAATTTGCAACACCAAAAATGCTTCCTCTCAAAACGACAAATTATAAATGAGTATGTTAACCACCTTTCAGAAAATAAGTCTAATTCTTTTTCAACAACATTCTAACAAGGTTGCCTCTGCGTGTCATGCGTAACAAAAAGTGATTGTTCTTTCTAATATCAATGTTCGCTGCACGCATTTACACGTGCTCTGTTTTCATCAACATCTGCAGGACAAAACTGAATACAATCACGCTTCATCATTTTCAACCAGCACGTGTGGCAGATGATACTTAACCGAGTTCTGATGAATCTGACGAATAACACAGTATTCTGCTTGCTGGCATTTTCAACTTCACTGATTATATTTACATTTAAGTTACTGTTTTGGGGACGTTCTTTTTTAGGACTTCAAGCTTTGATTCATTCAGAGCCCTATCAGACAAGTTCATCACCCATCTAGACTTATCAACAACTGAGGAAATGAATGATGGGAAGTAATTTCACGCATGTTTATTCTCATCTGGTGAAATCTGTGATCGTTCAGTTGATTTCCTACTGAGTTCAACTACAAAACAACAACTCTACAAAAATTGAAAGCAATGAGGCTACAATGATCTCCGAAATAGCCTATGACTTTTTTTTACGAAAGACTTATGATGCTTTTTATGGATGGACATGAGGAACTATGCATGACCTCTAAAAGTCATCTTCGGGATCTAATTTTTTTCGATGAAGTTCACACGCTGACTGCAAGAAAATATGAGGGTGGTCCGGCAGATCTGAGATGATTGGAATAAAAACTGACTCTAAGATCGTAAATCGTTAATACGTATCACATTTATATGTGTTTCAAATTGTAGACATTGAAATCTGAAATGAAGTTCCACATAATTACGCCTGTCTCATTAAAGCGTGTTTTCTCAGGTAGATGTACATTTTCTACCTTAGTATTTCCATTTATAAACGTGTTTGCTGAATGGTTGGCTGTATTAACTACGGTTAGTCTACGCACAAAATGCTGATTATTAAACATACCAGAAGACTTCGTTAGAAGTGGTGACTTTGCATTGGTACTTTTGAAATATTGCGTAATTCAATTAAAACCAAATCGATGCTCTTTTGCTCCTATTGGAAGTCAGTCTATTTGTATCGGAGTTGAAAAACTCCGCTCCGGTGCTACAGGAGTTCGAATACAATCACTGACTCTAGAGCTGCACAACAGCCTCTGTTGAGTAGCCAAGGGAGGTTTGGTCTGACGAAATGATAGTCCTAATTACACAGTTTGGATCTGTAGGCTAAATATGTCAGTGATTAAAAAAATCAGATTTTTTGAAATATTCTGCTAGACTTATAGTTTTCATGTACGTTGAGATCTGCGTAGCATGCTGCAATTGAGAAATACCGTTTTAAGTGCCTATGAAAGTGCGTTTTCAAGGATAGGCCTATAAATAAAAGGTTACTTACTTATGAATTATATCTTACGTAACAAAGTTAAGCTTTCATTCATTACAGGATCGACCCAAAGGCATTGCTTGTAAATATTTGCGATGATTCCCCAAGATGTTATGTTTTTCGAGACAATGTTTTCGAGTCGGAGTCATTCCGAACATTCCGAATCATGTATTGGCATTAAAATAGCATCTGTTAGCTATAGAAAAAGCACCTATTTTATCGAAAAGGCATTTGATTTTGAGATAGAGCTAGTTCTTCCTAGCCAAATATTAAAGAAACCACATATTGCCATCCTTAGGCTATAGATAATAAGTATAATAACTGAGTTTACCTATTTCGAATTTGGTTTCATCCCCCAAGACAACATAGAATTAGGCTAGGCATCAAGCCGCGCTACTGACACCAAAATATCAGTAATTCTATGCCAGCATCATTAACGGAGCTGTTGAAAACAATTATGATAATTATGCAGAATGTGAGACATCACGAACTCGTCGAACAACACAGTCCCAAATGTGACTGAAAGGTTGTTTTGTGCACCAATCATGGGTAAAATCGTCATTGGAAAATCTTGACAAACTATCAGAAATCATTGAATCAAGTGCTGATAAATGGCTGTCATCACTGCACAAGAGTGTAGAACTTGTGCAGTTTGGGCTATGCAAAGCCATTCCTCATCAACCTGGAAGCTGTATGAAAATCGAGATGATTGCGTTTCTCCAATAAGCGGGTCAACAGCAATTGCTTTTCATTGGTTCATCATAGACAATACAGCTCAGATCAATGAATCTTGGCGGTAGAATGGATCAAAGGAAAATAATGCAGGACTGGAAGGATCTCCCTGCTGAATTCCGAATTGCATATCTAGTGCGCCGTAGTCATAACTTGCACTCTGAAGACTAACACGTGTCGACCTAGGCCTACCCGCTAGATCGTCCCTTCTTCGCTGCTCCTATAAAGAGGTAGCGAAACTGGGCTCAGATTGTCAGTCGTTGTATCATTACTCCCAAAAGCACCAGAGTGGAGCACTACACTCCGATACAAATACACTGACTACCGATGAATGATCTAGTTTGAGGCCATTCTAGAATTCTAAACCCGCTTATTCACTTTCAAAGGGGCTATTCATGAACCAAAATTCTATCACCAGAAAACTAAATCCGTTCAGTTCTGCCGACAGAATTTTAGTTAACTATCAACACCAAATATAAGACATCCCATCAAATTGAGCTAAACACATGAGTGTACCGGCACGGGAAATTGACCATACATAGTACTTTTCAAGTAGTAGTTTAATTTAAACTTAATTTAATTTAAAATAGTTTAATTAAATTTAAAGTAGTTTAAATTTAAATTAATTTAAGATTGAGTTTAATTACTGCGACGCAAATCCGTTCTGAAACTAAATTACGAAATTACGAAATATCAAGCAAAGCGCTGTTTTTTAGGAAATTTGTATTGGTTTCATTCAATTTTTGTATAGAATAAAATTTTATGGGACTATTTACTCTCATTTTTGAAGCATTGATAATTATGATTCTAATAATACTTTTGTTTGAATTAAGAAATGCCATTTAATAGCGGCAATTTAAATTAAGTCTAACGATCATGGTTGCTATGCTCTGATTGGTCAGTAGCCTATCCATTCAGATGCAGTACATCTGTTATGATCTTTAATGTCTAAGTTACGTCCATCACTTGCTGTCTAACTGCTAAGGTACTGTGGTCATTACTTTCGTGAACATTGTCAAACTTATATTCATATCAGTGCCCATTTCATTTTATCCAGACAAGGCTTTATTTTTAACTCAAGAGGAGTAACTTTGCTGAGGCGTGGCTCGGATTATTCGATGGGGGTAGTCTTGGTAATGTTATATCATGACACGCAGGCCACAATAGACATGACTCTTTTAAGTATGCATACTACGTAGCATCCTCATTGTAAGCAACATTGCAATGTGATCTGGTCTTCAATATTTGCGAAATATTTCTGCTTTTAGGGTGAAATATATGAATCTCATGATAAGTGCATCCATTCATCGCTCTCGCAGGAAGAGAACTTAAACATTCTCTCTCTATCAATAGTCATCTAAAATGGATTGAAACATGCCTTTTGCAGTATCCCAGATTTTGTAATAAACGCATGATAAATGTAGCCTTGTCGCCTTACTTGACATGGTAAAGAGATTGAAACAGTAAATGACAGTCCACTGCTCGATTTGCAGCTGAAAAACAACTCATCAATAGAAATTAATAATAGGCTAACACTATGTATTACCGTGAAATGTACCAATTAAATGAATTTATTCCACTGTATGGCTGTAGTTTCATAATTTTAAGTCTTATGGGTAAGCAAGGTCTTTAATATTCATGAGATGAAATCTTTGTGTGAACTTTCATCCAATCTGAGTTTCATTTTAGTTTCTTCACTAATGTGGTTCTCAAACAAAGAAAAATGGGATTTCTTTTATCTCTTCCTAAAATGCTTATGTCACAACTCGAAAACAAGAAGAGGCCACCGAACTCGCCGTACTCCATTTGATTAAATGTAAAATGCAAGCACGATTTTTCAAAGTCATATTCAAATGATTAATATGCTTGAATTGGCTTTTGTCCCTTTCCGAAAGAATGACTGTGCAGCTAAAATAAATTAATTTTACTTCAGATGAGCGATATCCTGAAATTGCAAAATTTCATGCGAAACTGTGCTATGAATGCAGCCGTGCAATTGCTAGACGTTGCAATTCAATATCTTCAACATCCTGGTAAGTGTTCACAGAAAGAATGATAGTTAACGGATATAAGGATGGTATAACATGTCAATTATGTTTTGTCATATGAGTGTATGATTTAAGTCCTGATGACCTGGACTTTTCAGGTCCTTTCAGTCGCAGTGCAACCTAAATATAGTTTCTGATGCCATGATTAAATAGTTAGATTAGACGTCGTGCACATAATGCCAGGCAAACTTCAATGGATTGTGCGCACCCAGCTTGTAATTTCATGTGTGTATATCACTGTCATCGTTCACCATCATGCTAAATGTGCATAGGAAGGATCGGCATTAGTTCGATTGGCGTTGGCCTCTCATATTTGAATGCATGCTTTCTGTATGTTTCGACATCATAATCTGCCTTCCTATCTCTCTCTCTCTGCTTCGATGCTACAATGATCACAACTACAATGAAAAACTTTATGACAATTTCGAATTTGTGGATATGATGTTTGAAATCGAGTATTACTTCCGAAAATGCATCAACCATCCCGCATACAAATGTATAAATGGTATGCTTCATGAAATCATCAATCAATACGAATTTCATCGTGATGAAGTGTAACATTTAAAGTTTAAGAGCGTTATTACTGGTAATCATTATTGACATAGATTCATCAAAATCCTATCAGCTTAATCCTTATCCTGAAACCTCGGCGACATCTTGCCTTTATTTTAAATCTTCTCAGCAGCATCATCAGGAGTGGAGAAGTCTCACATCGTCCAACCCTCAACAGAAGAGGAAAGGAAGAAGTTAAAAGGAAAAAGTAAAATTAAGTCAGCAGCATCATCACGTAGACTACTTCTCAATAAGCGCTTATCGAAAGATCTATTGCATAGATCAACAATTTCTCCTAATTGCCTCCTATATTTACTCAGTCAGTTGTGCTGATGGTCAATAAACAGTCCAATTACATAGTCTAATGGCGGAATTCCGAGCGCTTTCGGCGGGCACCTTTATCCTTCACATGTGTCATTATAAATATTCATCTCCACTCAACTTTACAATCATGTCCCCTGTCTGCTTTTCAAACCCACCTTAAATTCATTGTGTCATATGTTTTATGCAATATTTCGAACCAATCTGAACCCTATATGTGTGTCCAATGTCCTTGCTCAATAGTGTAATGTGTGAACTGTATAGTCTTTGTAGTAATTAGTACTTTGTATCAGTGCTATTTTCAACATTGTATACACGCACATTCACGCTGTGTTAGTGCATCCAGGCGGCCTTTGTGGTTCATTGTAGTTGTACATTGTAGCACATTGTAGTTGTACATCTTTCCAACAGCATATATTTGCCATGGCTAGTAAACTGTTGTTGATGATGATGATGATGAGGAAAACTCCTCAGCAGAGTAAGTGAATTTCCATACAGATCACGGTGTTCGTTTGACTTTGCAGGTTTCAACGATGGAACGTCACCAATCCAAGACTTTATGAGGCTGCGTGCACAGTGGCAGTATCATTCTGTGGTTAAATTTGTGTATCTCTCGCTGAAATACGAACTGCCTCAGAATCGTGAACAAATGGTAAGTACCGATTATGACCATAACTATGATTCTTTTTTTTCGTTTTTCTTAGATCATTTTTCAATTGGTCGTCATTTTGTATACAATTACACTAATGAGTTCTCATGCTCAAAGTGTGATCAAGTGATTGAGGGAGGATCCCATCAAGATAATACAATGATTCTCACAACACGTAAAGATACTTCTCTTCAAGAATTGATGGGTGAATATCTCCAGACTGCAGACGATCTTCACATAGCCTGTAACCTCGGTGCTGAACCATGTGATGGAAGGAAATTGAGACGGAAAGCAAAGGTGAACCTGAATTCTTTTATTTGGATTCAATTAATGCGTTCGGGTAATTACAATGTTGTCATCAACGAACGTGTGGAGGTCCGAGTCAGGGTAAGATTTCCTTTGTGTGTTTATTTCATTGCCTGATGGTCCTTGATACCTATTTACTACATAGACAACTTCGGTAATAATATTTTACATGAGAACGCGCGAGGGCCAATGAGGATGCGGTGTTACCAACAATATTATTATTTAGCTTAACGATGCTGTTCAGTGCAATATTGATGATACCGCATGCGTCATGTCAAGTTGGCTACTTGAAGCTGATCACAGTGTAGTTTCATCTGTTTTACGTGTAACCTCAATCACAGCTTTACAACTTTCCTATCTTTGAAGATGACTTTCTCTCACTTTCAGAATAGAAATGACGCTTTCCGCCCGGTCGCCATGGTTTGTCTAACGGGATCTGGCATGGGGTCTCATTGGTTTAATTACGTATATCGAAATGGCAATTGGAGTTGGGTAAGTGATACGTTTTCAAAAACTTTTGACTCAAATTTTCCTTCCGATGAAAACAATAAAATAATGAAACATTCTATAGGTGTTTTGATGATGAAAGAAGGCGTTCGCCTCCCAGGTAGTGTGAAACCATCTTCACCTTTAAAGAGAATATCCATTCCAGAATCAATCATCAATGAGCAACAAATTCCAACGAAAATTGCTCGTGAAGAGTCAACAGGCACTAATGCTGATGGTATCAGTTCAAGTAGATTGGTCAAGAAGAAGTTAGGAGATGAATCGGTAACAACAGCAATGAGTTCTATTGCCAAATTACGAACTCAATCAACGATGCTACAGAAGATGCAGAACTCAATGGAACCTGCAACTGCTGAGGATAAATCTGAATCATGGAAACAAGATACCACTATGGTTGCACATATTCAGTCAGCTAATGAAGAGAGTATTTCCAAAGCAACATTTTGTCATTCTTGTGGATTTGTATATCCAAAAGATAAAGAAATGATGCACTCTTGCAACAGAACTGAAAGGAGAAGAAGTTGCATCGTTCGGTGTGAAAATTGCGAACATTTGATGAAGGCTGACAGCAAAGGGAGGCATATGAAGACATGCTGTGGAAGAAGTGGACTATTCAATCAATGCGATCACTGCTTAAAAGTTCATCGTATTTCAGCGCATAAGCCACATAGGTGTAACTCAAGAGATCATGTTTTCGTTCTTCAGTGCAGAATATGTGAAATTATGAGAATTTGTGCGAACCCTTCCTGGCTATCAACTCCAACATCGGACGGTAACTTCCTGAAATTAACGTGTTCAAAATGTCCTATTCCAATGCTAGTAGTAAATGAAAATTGGTTTGCTAACAACGGGTTTACCCTGCGAAAAGTGAACAACAGCAACAATCACCACTATTATTCTTGCAGTAATGCAAAAGCCAGTTGTTCAGCTACAGCAATAGCTGTGAAGGTGCTTAGCGCGTATAATGTCATAAAACTGAATGCATCTCACAATCATGTGGAATTTTTCAACGTAAGACAGCGCTATCGTACGATAAAAGAAATGATCAAAAGTGGTTCATCAAATGATCGGATCCTAAGAATAATCAGAAGGCAAAAAAGCAATTTTCGCAGGTCTTCATTATCTTATTGGAGACGCAAATTGTCATCAATAGTTTGGAAAGAGGATTCAAACGATTTTGCAAGTGTGCAAAAAATGGCACAGCATGATAACACGGAGTTCCAGAAAGCTGATATCCTTATTTACAAGCCTCATCGAAGTCATGGATATGGCGTCGGAAAAAATGTTTTTTTATTCGGAGTAATGACAAAAGTAATGATACGGATGTGGAATAAATTTGCTAAGCGTGTCCTCATGATGGATTCTACGTTTTCTTTAACGAGGCACAAGTTTCGCCTGATAACGATGATGGTTGTGGGACCCTTTGAGACTGGAGTCCCAGTTGCCTGGATGATCACGAATTCAGAAAGTAAGAAAAGTGTCACAGCGATGATGATCGCCGTGCGGGAAAGGGTCACAACAATTGAAATCGACTTTTTTATGAGTGACGACACTTTCTATTATAATTGTTTCCGTGTGGTTTTCGGGGAATCACATAAGTTGTTATGTACTTTTCATTTTAAGCAAAATTGGAAGCGAGTTGCGGAAAAAGCCCTTCAAAGATTAAGATTGAATGGTAATGCTAGAATGAAATTACTGAAGGACTTAAACAAGTTGTTAACAAAACTGAGTAACAGCGCAACTCCAATTATTCAATTACAACGTAGTTCTGAATTTCAACGTAAGCTTCATCACGAAGGATTGGATGAGCTGTGGATATATTTTAATAACAATTACATACAACGATGCAAGGAGTGGATTTTGAGAGATAGGTATTACTCAGTTGTGAATGTTAACAATTTCTTAGAAGGATATCACAATGCTTTCAAAAAGCGTTTAAGACAATCAGGAAGTCTTTATGCACGCCTTGATAAATTCATATTCAATTTACAAGGTCACATCAATGACAAAGTGGATGAAGTTCAATCTCATGCTCACCGTTTCTCTAGTTTTAGATTTAAGAAAATTTTGGAAGAACACAAGAAATGTGAAAAGGAAATTCGAGTAGTAGACGTGTCAGAGCTGTCAAAGGACACTTGGAAAGTTAAAAGCGTACGCGACGAGAAAAGGCATTACAAAGTGACAAAACACAAAGACTTCATATGCTGTGACATGGTTTGCCCTGACTGCCGCGTTTGCAAACACATGTTCATCTGCAACTGTACGAAATTACCATTTTCGACGTACGGTTTCTGTCGTCATATTCATGCCGTTTGTGCATATTCGGAAAGAAGTAGCGTAAGTTCTGTCAGCACGGACGTTGCCGATCAAGCTGATGTTGTCACCGTTTCCCTGGAAATGAAGCATCTTAGAAATATGTGGAATGATGAAATATCTCCGGCTCTTTCCAGAGTCCTAAAAAATGATAATTATCCATATATAGATGAATTACACCTACATTTACAAACGCTGAAAAGATTCCTGAAATGTCCAAAGTAAAAATGTATCAGTTTCAATTTACTGCATGATAGCACACGCAGATTTAGCGTTTCTGATAGCACAACTATACCATTGAAAGAATATTATGCAGTAAAATTCTGTTAGGATGTACTGCTTCTCGGTCCATACCCAAGAATTCGCTCTGAATGTAATGCACACGCTTTTGCAAATAGATTTGGCAGAACTTCTTTACTTGAGCCTCGTATTGTACTTGTGAAATCCAATGATTTAGGTGGTAGCCTGTTTATAACCAACTCGAACTTCATGAAAGATCGTAGAGTGCCAGTTCACCGAGGCATATGATAGAAAACCGTTCTCAAACTTGTGTAGTATATGCGCCAAACTTCTTATCAACCGTAGACCCTGCGTTTTGCTCATCAAAGTGCTTGTAAAACAAAACACAGCGTCTTCGACTATGCAAAGGAATTTATTGCTAAAAATATTTAAGCTTAAGAATATAAGTTGAGAAGTCTTCTTGTCTCTCCTGAAATATTTCGACTTTTCAGTATGTTCATTCCACTTAAGTCTACATCTTCACAATCCAGAAGCATTCAAGTTCAACAATTTCCTAGTCTATTTCGTATTTATTTTTTACTGCACCGCACCTATTGTATTTGTAATTCAAAATATATTCAAAAATATGGAACATCATCAACGAACATTTTAGTGGGTACAACCTGTTGTTAGTCCTAATTATCTGAATTACTGTGTCTGTCTTATATTTGTAATGGCATTGGATATGGCCCTTTTTTAAAAAAATTTGAAGCATATTTGGCTTATTGCAATGGGGTCTACGCGGATTTAGCTTTGCCTGCATTCATTTCGTGATTTTTCTGCGCTGCAATTATCAATAGAAGGCGCTACTCAGGTTTGGTGTAAAGTTGTTCTTCAACTTTTGTTGATTCCCAGCCACAGCGCCACTTTATTGGTAATAATCATTTCATATATTTGCAGCGTGCTTTCAAGCAGGTTCTGTAGAAAAATTAGAAGTGCAGATTGCATAATGATGATAAAGAAATATGGAATATTACATTTGAGTATTCACCTAACAATTTGGTGACTTATAATCAGTAAGAGTTATCAAAAGTTTTTTGTCAAGTTACCCTTGTATGTAATTGTCAATTCCAAGCCT
The DNA here is from genome assembly GCA_907163375.1 of Prostheceraeus crozeri. Classification (NCBI taxonomy): domain Eukaryota; kingdom Metazoa; phylum Platyhelminthes; order Polycladida; family Euryleptidae; genus Prostheceraeus; species Prostheceraeus crozeri. The sequence goes on along the minus strand of CAJQUW010005144.1, from coordinate 140,768 downwards.
GTACGACTCCTTGGAAGACGTCTGAATTGCCTATTGTGTGACTCCTGAATAAGTGTTCATGTATTGACTTTACGTGGCATGGAGTTGGTGTATATAGCACATACTTATATTGAATAGTGGAAAATAAATGCTGGAAAAGTGACCATTATTAATTCAAAGCAATTAGTATCAGTCTTTCAGAGATCGTTTATGGAAGCACCTCAATAAATGAGGTATTTGCCGACACTACTTGCGGATTGCAAAAGAAGAAATGCTCAAGAATTTAGTAAGTCGATATTTAATTGAAACTTTTGAATATGTGATATATGACGTCGAAATTTTCATTATATTTTCATATCAAGTAATTATCTCCTGTTGTAGATACATCAAAGAACATAATATTCAATCTCTAAGCTGTTCGCTTTCACACCGTTTGGCTTTCTTACGCACATTCGATTGGTATTACATACTTGTGACGGCGAAACTAATCTTACCATCAATAGCATAGCTATATTCTCAATAGAAGAGCAATAAATAGCGTATGAAATATCTTCCATATAAAGAAACTTAAGCCGGAATTTCGCCAGATTTGGAGGAATTTTAAGTCTTTCTTCTTAAGTCTTAATTCTTACTCCTTCAATACCGCAGTCAAAATGAAAGTCAGCGCTATTCAGTAAATTTCTTTAGGGTACAATAGTAACGGACCTTAAACGATTTATGAAGATTCAATTACTTGATTCTTCATACACTTATATGAATGTATTACTCATGTATTAAAATATATAAATTATATATTAAAAATATTAAAGATTTATAGTAAATATATTAAAATATAATCCATCCATTTAATATTATTATATTAAAATATATATAAAATGTATTAATGTATTAATCGCATGAAATGTATCTAGTAAATTGCATGTGTATCTTTTTATTCACAAAAAGACACTGGACATGTCATTGAAGCACTGAGAAACCATTCATATTTAACATAAATTACAGCTTTCCGGTCGTAAGCTAAGTTATGCATGCCGGAATTTTTGGCGAAGAAGACCTCGATTGGTGAGTGCATCGATAAAGCATGGAGCTTGCTTGTAAATTTGATATCATAAACAGAAGTTTACGCTTGTAATTGATCCTTCCATTCTATATTTGTGTGATTGATGAACTTCTCTTGGACTTAACCACACAAATTCAAAGCATTCATTAATTATAAAAAATGAGATTTCCTTAGTTGAGTAGATAATTGGTGTACTTTTATTCATATTTAAATATAAGTGATGCTTTTGAAAGTTTGCAGTGCAGTTACATATCTGAACAAAAGTGGAATGTCATTGTCATTTGAATGAATGCAATTACTCCATTCTGTATATTACTAATATAAAGTGAAAACCAAGTAACTTGGTTTTTTCTTTTCATCAATGGATTTGAACCTCCAGAAAAATTTGATCAATTATATTACTAATCAGTTTCATATGAAAATCAAATACTTGTTACATCATTTTATTTTAGGAACTGGGCGACAAGGAGTCAGGTGGCGCCTGATGACACCCCCACCTTTGAGTGGATAATACCGATTTTGATCGGGGGACCCAGTGCCAAACCGTTTCATGTCTCTAATACTCAGATGCAAATTACAGTTTGTGGTCGTGAAATATTGAGCTTATATTTGTAATCAAGTAAACGGATCAGTCAGGTCTTCCATAAAGATGTAGGGCTACATTTTAAAGTATCAAATTAACGATGCCATCATTTCATCTGAACTATTATGCAAATAGACCATTGATAGCGATGAAGTGAACTAAAATATTTTTATATTTAGAAAAATTGAATGAAATTTGTGTAGAGCAGTCCCCTTACTATCTCCATAAATGTAAGAGGGGTGCAAATAGTCTCATGATTCGCTTTCATACAAACAATGAACATACATAATTAGAAAGGAATTCCTACTGTTAAGCGCAACGTCTCGTTGTTGTATGCATAGATTGATTAGTTTATAAATACGAAACTGTTTGTAGTGAAATCTAAAAAGTAATACTGAAATGAAATCAATACGAAGTGAATTAACTATTAATCTTAAAAATGACTTATTTTTCACTGAAGTATCATTTTCTACAGTGACTATATTTTCTTGGTAAAATATTCTGGTATGTGATTTCACAGCACTCCCTTGCGTCTGCTAATGCAGGCAGTATAGTTTTGCGAACAATTACGTCGTAATCGATTAATTGTGCAAGCTGCGGGAGGACGCTAGCATTTTTCGGCTTCATTTTAATAATAAATTATACGTATTTTTGCAGACACCATGATGTATATTTTCAATGATAGCATTTGAATATTCTTTCAGGGTCGACGGAAGGATCGGATATGTTCCAAGTTTGCAGTTTCAACTCTCAATACTGTATCATGTTCAATTACGAAAGTGTGCATGAATGTTCTGCCGCACATACTCAAAGCATATCAAACTCCCCTAAGGTCAGATTCGAAAAATGCAAAGTACAAGGATTTTTCAAGGACTGATTTCTAGCAAATTTTGGCTCTCGCATCCAAAGAATTCTGTAGAAATTAAATTCATTGTATTAAAATGGATCTGCAATAAAGTCGTTCTTGATCGGTTATTTTTGAATTGATGATTTTCCAACTTAGGGAAATTTAGACACATAATACTACTGCATGTACAGTATATGGGAACACCAATTTCATAGACATTTGTTCAAGAGCAAACTTCCGCACGATCTGAACCGCGTTAGTGATTGTGGTGGATAATGAAGGGGCGAGCAGTTTGATATTCGATGAATTTTGTAGGAAGAGGTGATCCACGAATTTTTGAATTTCAATATTCTGCTTCTGCAGTTGACCGATATCAAGCGATATTTTCAGCAGATAACGCATTTACATTTCATACATGTATTTACCTTGAGGATTTTGAAAAACCGTCGTGCCTCTTATATTTTAATTCAATAACATAATCTCAACATCAGTGTCGGACATTATTATCATTCTGTATTTCAAGAAGAAAATTTTAAGTGGAGAGATGGGATGATGAAGCAATCTTATACACGAGTTGCTTATAGAATGTTATTTGATGATCTCATAAAAATAACGGTTTAGGAATGAAATGATTGCTGAAAAGTCTATGGGCAACTTATCGGTGGCTTTTATACGTTTGGTTATTTTCTCTGCTTCCACAGAAAAGAATTTGGATAGCATTGCCGCTATTTTATTCTTTTTATATAAGTAAAGCAAAAGCTAAAACATGCCGGTACACGAATAAAGGAACAGTCGTGCAAATTTAGGTTAAAACAGGCCTGTCTTAAACTCTATAAAGAAGGGTCTGGACCCGAAGAAACGTCGAGTAAAAGCTAGTTTTTTCTTTACTATTTTAACTAACGGATTTGCAGAAATTCAAGGGAGTGCGTTTCTCGATTATGAGGCTATTTAAATCTAACGAGTTTGAGCACAGACTCATGCACAAGTTGCGTAGAGAATTTTGATTTGAGACGCCGTGCTACATAGAAGTGGATAATGGTACACTAGAATGGAAGTTTGATATCCTACCTATGTGCAATGATGGCACATGGAAAAATCTATGGTTTGTAGATCTGCTTCGATCTTAAACATTGTATCATAGTCAAACTATTTGCCAAGTTGGTTGTGGAAGTTGTTGACAGCAAATTGCAGGATTTTCATGAAGAGAATTGCAAGTGAGATGGCGGCATTGTTTCATGTGAATTAGCCTACTATTCCATGGATTAATATACTGTGTCTATTTGTAGCAGTCATTGACAACTATTTTCCAATTTTTCAATACTGGAATGCGAATCAAAAATTGGTTCAGAGTCATACTCGAAAGTAGTGGTCGGTGTGCTGTTTGTGAGAATATCTCAAGAATTCAAAGATAACATTTTTAATTATTGGATAATTTCTCCTTCTAGCGGTTAAGAAACCTATCGCTTTCTGGAATAAACACATTGAAAGCTTCTTTACCGACAGTCATTTCTCAGATAAATGAAACATCGCTGAATCCTTTCAATTATTCAGTAAATGACTTATGTGATATAGTGTGATGATATTTTGGAATCTCATATTCGAAAGCATGCAAAGGTTTTGAAAATTGTTCAGATATATTGAACAGGGGAACCCTTTTAAGAAAAATGAATACTGAGATTTCTTGGCCTCTGATTTCAAGCTGGAGCAATGCATGCTCTGTAAATCGACATTACAAGTTGCGTATGTGTCATGCTCTTGATTGATTATAGAAGCGATATTTCAAAATGGTGAACGTACAGAGCGTTTTACAGGATTTCCTTCTTTGTCATCATGTCACTGAAGTATTTTGTAAATTCACTATTGCTTTTGTGTACATGATCTTTGGACAAGGGGCAACGTACAATACATCAGATCACAAATTGACTTGATGATTAAAAATGTCAACCCGAAAACAAAAAACTCAGTCCGCAAAATTTGCTTTTTGCCCCAAATAAGTTCCTTCGGAGTGTGCCATAATTTTCATGCAATTTCCATTCTAGGACTTTCTATGGTATTATTAATTTCTATGCCATGCTATGATGATCAAAGAATGATTGTGATTAATATGTCCATTACATAGAAATTAACAATACCATAGAAAGTTTAGATGAAAGTTTTGATGGTGTCGAAGTTCAAGGAAAACTTCGCCTTTGGGCATGAGTTTTATCGAACATAATCGGTCTTCCAGTGTTGGATTTAAGCTTGATAGCAGTAGGGGGAAGCTTTCGACCGGAAGTTTTTGGGTCAACGTTGCAACCAAAGCCGGAAAAGGTGGTGATCAAATAAGGAGGAGGACATCGATTCTTATAACACCACTCTCTTCCGCGCACTTCGAACGCCCGCGAATAATTTTGAAAACAGGAATTTTATGGATTGTGAAGAACTTTATAACATTCATGTGAATAAAATAGTGCCTTGTCATCAAGACCCTGAAAGAAACAAGATAGCATTTTGGATTACACTCTTTTTGTGATGGTTTGTTACCTTTAATCATTTTCTGCTTCTCGAATTCATTTGTCATCTTTATGAACAAAGAAAGTTAATTATTGATGATTAGACAATTAAGTTTATGAAGAATTGTGTGGAAATTAGGCCTACACCTGTCAAGCTGCCTTTATTCACAAAAACAATAAATTGAAGCTCAATCAATCTGATTGAGGCAATGTACGTCCGAAATATTCTTCCCCATCAGCGAAGGAAGGTGCATCTTCAGTAATGGGGATGAGACGAGGCAGTGCAGGGGAACTTCCCCACTTTCCCTCCCCTCAAATCCAACATGGCTCAATTCCTCGACAGGCGCGATGCTTGAAAAATGTTTTCACGCCCTTGGTGAGGATTAGTGACTTCGAACGGTACATTCATTTTTGAAACGGAATTTCTCATGAATACAATTCACTTGTGCTTTTCTACGAAGCGCAATTCTAGTAACTTGATCTATCGGAACTTCAAGATTTCGTGATGTGTAAATTTATATGTGGTCTCCATTACTTTGTTGGGAATGAACGAGGTTATCATATGAGAGCGATCATAATGAAGCTTCGTATGATGTCGCTATGGATCCCATACGCGCATGCAATATATTTCAGGGATAAATGAAGTCTATAATTAACTAACTGAACGCCGTTTTGCATGCCTATGTAATTACTGTTTTAAATAATCCATGTCTTAACACCTGGTTTAAAACATTTTCAGAATTCATGTTTTAATTAGCATGCTTTCAAAATCATCCTCGAGTACACTACAGTTCATAATAGAGGTTAATTCACTTTTCGGGAAACTACGCATGTTAGTGTTGTGTATTCGGCAAGTTAGGTTTTAAAATATCATGTCATTGAATATTGTTTACAAAATTTAAATTACAATGCTGATGCGCCCTCCCGTCTCAAACTTTTAGCTATCACATGATAATTCTGGATGCAAAATATGCTTGCATTCACTTTTTAAAGTAGTATGTACTGTTATGCTTCTGCTCCCTTTGAAAACGCAACAAAATTTTTAATGTTTTACCACAACTGTGAAGCCATCACAAACCAGTCGCGATATCAATTCGGTATCGATATTTGCAAGCTCTCCAAAACCTGGAAGGTATAAAAGGGAATGGAATGGAATAGTGTGATAAATGAAGGGCAATCCTCAATAGGTAGACGGCAATATTCTTCTGAAAGGTTGTTATCTCTATATGCCCTTCTGCAGTGTACTACGTCGTCTTCATGGAATAAAGATCTGTAATAGGATAAAGACGTAACAGAAATCAATTTAGCGCTTTCATGTGAGCTAAGCGATTGATAAAAAGTGCAATTTAGTATGATAAATTTGTAAATTTTCAAAACATTAATTAATACTCACAATTTCCGGAGAATCTGAACAATTAATTAGTCTTAATTGCGAGTTTTACCATTCGCACACCAAAGAGCATACCGGAGCATAGCTTTGAGTTTCCTCTCAGATACGCAATGCTTGGAAACTGATGAAAAGGCACAGCTTTAAAACTAATATCATTTGGTCCTTAGCACATGTGGGTATGTTTCCTAGCATATAGAATAACTTTTCTAGGATTATTGATATATTGGCGATGGAAGGTATAATTATTTTCACGAAGAACTTTTCAGTACGAAGAGCGATGTTGTTGTCGAGAGCGCAGCGATCGTGACAACGACATCACTCCGGGTACTGAAAAGGACTCTCTAATCGAGTGAAGGTAATATATTTCTATGGATGCATCTCCACATGGATTAACGCCTGGACTGTCAGCCAAGCAAAATTCAAAACTTTTGCGCACATCAGTGTCCATCGTTCATGTTTATGAGCTACAAAGTCCTTAGCCTCTTGTCGACCATGCAATGACATCAAGAAATCTATGGCTACTTAGAAATCATGGATTCCTAGATACAGCACCTGGACTGTCAGCCAAAAATGTAAGGTGTACATCACGGGCTATCTCTTGTGCATGTCATAAAGCAATCGACGTTTTATTAATTGACAAATGCACGATTAAAAATTTAAATTTTGGACAGTTATATAGTGGCAAATTATTGAATTCTGTATCAAGAATAGTTTCCTCACAGTTGTATATTTGGCAAATATTCGAGATTGGATGTAACTTTGCATTCTAAATGCTTCTAAGTGTGACATCGCTCTTTTGAAATTAAGTATTCATATTTTATTTTTTTCAGCCAGATGCTGCTAGCCTGCTATACGCAGAGCCATGATGTAGCCATACATCTCAGAAAAATTACGCGATTTAATAGGCCTATAAACAAAGACGTTGAAAAGTGCCAGCATGAAAGGTAATATTTTTCTGAGATTCTGCATCGTACGCAAATTGTATGTGCATGAATGCATTACATGTTGGCCATTTAATTTGTAAGATGTCTGTAGATCCCTCCCACCATAAACGAAAAGTAGTGTTTCAAAGGAATGGGAGAAAATTTCAAGGTGATTTAGTCCATATGTAACAATTCTGTAACTTCCCTCGTAGGCTCTTATCATGTTACAGATGACAGTGCATTGGACACATCAGCAATGCCTTTATCATTTCACAGAATCAATTTGATCATGGAGCAGCGTCGTCCTTGCAATTTAATTGTCTGAATGAATTCTCTACCACAGTATATTCGACTATTCGACTCTTTTTGTATGTTTCATATATCACTTGTAGAATCACATGCATATTGTTCGAATGATTTTGCATAGTGCACAGACAGGAGAATTTAACAAGAAGTTTTGTTGGCTTGGTCATCATGATGCACACAGGTTGTGTGTGAAATAATGTGTCCTCTGTAGTCAGTGTTGTCAACTGATTTTTTCAAGAAACTCAATTAACCGAGTTTTCCGGAAATTAACCAAGCTAAGTTAAACTCGGTATACTGAATTTTCCTAAAAACCGAGAAATGCATTCCCTCTCATTTGGGATGACTGATTCTTCCGATGTAGCACTGAATCGTGGACAAATTTAACCAAGTTTCCGAAACCTAGTTAGATTTTCGCGAAACTCGATTCCAGCAAAACTGAGTAGAACGAGTTTTATGAAAAATAAACTCAGATGCGTAACGTAGTTTCTTGATCATGGAATTTGAAACTCGGTAAAGTTAAAACTCAGTTGATAACACTGCTGTACTCTTGGTTTCAAGATAGAAAAAAGGCTTGTATCATAAGTTCAGATTATGGCATACCTTCAGGAAGCACCCACTTTTTCAATCAGCTAGATATTTTCCACTATTCTCCGAATTTTAATCAGTAGGCTACATCACGCTATAGCAGGGTCCACGTTAGAAATGCATAATATTTCAACCCGTAGACTAGGGCCTATGGAATAGTCATGGGCTACTAAACATAGCAAAAGAAGACTATTGAATTTAAACTTGATCAGAATTATACCTTAGTGTCCAATAGGCTTATTTGTCACATTCTTTCAATAAACCAAATAGCGACTGAAAAATGAAAAGAACCGCAGAAATGATAAGAGAGGAAATAACACCGCAAGCTAGTAAGAAATATAAGATACGATAATCGATGAGGTCAATTTAGCGGATATTGTTGCGGGGCGAGGAGAATCAAGGAGAAACGCGAGACAGTTAAATGATTAACTATGAGTGGCCACATGTTGTGGCGTAGAGCAAACAATTTCTCACTTGAGATTTGACAGCCCAAATGATTTCGGCATGAATGCGGAAACATGTGTTTGTCGGTGCGATGATTGCTTGTAATTTGATCACACGTGTTAAATGCTACTTGAAATGTACATGTAGAATTCCATCAAAGCTGTCGTGTTAGGAAAGTATTCTGTGTGATTTATGGCGTTCCCTATGTCTTATGTTTCGATAAAGCTGTTTATTATATAGAAGGCCAAGTGAATGTACGAGAAAAAGAAAACTTGAAAATCGTTAACTTGATGATTAATTTCAGCACAATGACATGAGACAGCTACCACAGAATGCTTAGTTAAAGGAGTTTATAGGAGAGAAGGCAACTGGTTCTAGATGTAAGTGGCCCAAAACTTCTTAAGGTGCGGAGACGGAGAGAGAGAAAGCCACAACTTTTCTCGCTGAGATATGTGTTAGTTGTCCGTGACTATTGATAAAACATGACATTAGCTTGTCAGGAAGGCTGCAGGAAGGAAAGCTAATCGTCAATAAATTTCAAATAGAGCAGATGGCCACCGGACAAGCGCGGAAACATGAACAAGAGCGTCAACAGATAACAGCACGTGTGCGGGACAGATTAAAGAGCATGTGTTCTATCAATCACAATCTTCACGGAGATACACATTCAAAAAATTGAAATGTCTTATTCGTAAAATGAAATCGTGTGTCAATACTAGCCTAAAAATATCAATTATTCAAAATTGAGTACCTTCAAAATATTTAAAACTAAAATTTTTCTGAGCCGCTTGAAGTTTGGATCAAGTAGAAATCAAATATGTTTTTAGTGTAAATTGCGATCGACTGCCACTTTTCTAGCATCAGTGAAACATGATATTTTTCTGAAAGACGATCAACACAGTAGATTACATTTAAATAACAAAAACTCGAAGATTTAGACTCATTTAACTTAAAATCGCTCTAGTTCAGATTTAGAATGCCATGTCAGTTCTACAAGGACAGCGTAAAGACTGTGAACGCATGCGAAATTTGAAAACCAAATGCATCTATGATGAGTACAAGAATATCTATTGTAGGTCCTGGCTTCTGATGTATAGAAATTGACCGATATATTCATGGAGGACAAATTACATATTTGCCTTCAGATGTTGAACATGTGGACAATCATGGAAAGTAATAATACAATAGAAAGTTTACTGCTGTCAACTTCTGTAGGAGGTGCGGAAGTTTTCAGTCTTTGAATATTACACAGCTTTGCTTGGAATGAATTCGTATATTCGTGTACCGGCATGTTTTAGCTTTTGCTTTACTTATATAAAAAGAATAAAATAGCGGCAATGCTATCCAAATTCTTTTCTGTGGAAGCAGAGAAAATAACCAAACGTATAAAAGCCACCGATAAGTTGCCCATAGACTTTTCAGCAATCATTTCATTCCTAAACCGTTATTTTTATGAGATCATCAAATAACATTCTATAAGCAACTCGTGTATAAGATTGCTTCATCATCCCATCTCTCCACTTAAAATTTTCTTCTTGAAATACAGAATGATAATAATGTCCGACACTGATGTTGAGATTATGTTATTGAATTAAAATATAAGAGGCACGACGGTTTTTCAAAATCCTCAAGGTAAATACATGTATGAAATGTAAATGCGTTATCTGCTGAAAATATCGCTTGATATCGGTCAACTGCAGAAGCAGAATATTGAAATTCAAAAATTCGTGGATCACCTCTTCCTACAAAATTCATCGAATATCAAACTGCTCGCCCCTTCATTATCCACCACAATCACTAACGCGGTTCAGATCGTGCGGAAGTTTGCTCTTGAACAAATGTCTATGAAATTGGTGTTCCCATATACTGTACATGCAGTAGTATTATGTGTCTAAATTTCCCTAAGTTGGAAAATCATCAATTCAAAAATAACCGATCAAGAACGACTTTATTGCAGATCCATTTTAATACAATGAATTTAATTTCTACAGAATTCTTTGGATGCGAGAGCCAAAATTTGCTAGAAATCAGTCCTTGAAAAATCCTTGTACTTTGCATTTTTCGAATCTGACCTTAGGGGAGTTTGATATGCTTTGAGTATGTGCGGCAGAACATTCATGCACACTTTCGTAATTGAACATGATACAGTATTGAGAGTTGAAACTGCAAACTTGGAACATATCCGATCCTTCCGTCGACCCTGAAAGAATATTCAAATGCTATCATTGAAAATATACATCATGGTGTCTGCAAAAATACGTATAATTTATTATTAAAATGAAGCCGAAAAATGCTAGCGTCCTCCCGCAGCTTGCACAATTAATCGATTACGACGTAATTGTTCGCAAAACTATACTGCCTGCATTAGCAGACGCAAGGGAGTGCTGTGAAATCACATACCAGAATATTTTACCAAGAAAATATAGTCACTGTAGAAAATGATACTTCAGTGAAAAATAAGTCATTTTTAAGATTAATAGTTAATTCACTTCGTATTGATTTCATTTCAGTATTACTTTTTAGATTTCACTACAAACAGTTTCGTATTTATAAACTAATCAATCTATGCATACAACAACGAGACGTTGCGCTTAACAGTAGGAATTCCTTTCTAATTATGTATGTTCATTGTTTGTATGAAAGCGAATCATGAGACTATTTGCACCCCTCTTACATTTATGGAGATAGTAAGGGGACTGCTCTACACAAATTTCATTCAATTTTTCTAAATATAAAAATATTTTAGTTCACTTCATCGCTATCAATGGTCTATTTGGATAATAGTTCAGATGAAATGATGGCATCGTTAATTTGATACTTTAAAATGTAGCCCTACATCTTTATGGAAGACCTGACTGATCCGTTTACTTGATTACAAATATAAGCTCAATATTTCACGACCACAAACTGTAATTTGCATCTGAGTATTAGAGACATGAAACGGTTTGGCACTGGGTCCCCCCGATCAAAATCGGTATTATCCACTCAAAGGTGGGGGTGTCATCAGGCGCCACCTGACTCCTTGTCGCCCAGTTCCTAAAATAAAATGATGTAACAAGTATTTGATTTTCATATGAAACTGATTAGTAATATAATTGATCAAATTTTTCTGGAGGTTCAAATCCATTGATGAAAAGAAAAAACCAAGTTACTTGGTTTTCACTTTATATTAGTAATATACAGAATGGAGTAATTGCAATCATTCAAATGACAATGACATTCCACTTTTGTTCAGATATGTAACTGCACTGAAACTTTCAAAAGCATCACTTATATTTAAATATGAATAAAAGTACACCAATTATCTACTCAACTAAGGAAATCTCATTTTTTATAATTAATGAATGCTTTGAATTTGTGTGGTTAAGTCCAAGAGAAGTTCATCAATCACACAAATATAGAATGGAAGGATCAATTACAAGGGTAGAAAGAACATTAAATGATATGCCGATTAGTAGCGATAAAGTTCGTCCATGATCACCAAACTGGAGTGAATGTTAGAAGAATCAGTTGATGTACCCATCGCTTGAATTCCAGGGGAACCAGGAAGTTATTTGAATAACCGTGCATCTCTGAAGTATTCAAAATCAGTTTCAATTAAGTATCGACTTACTGAATATTTGAGCATTTCTTTTGCAATTCACAGGAGGAGTTGTCGGCAGTCATCTCAACTACTGAGGTGCTTCCATCAATAATCTCTGAAAGACTGATGCTGTATTTTAGGGAAGGTCGCTTTCAGACAAAGCATCAATATTCAATTATTCAATACGTGCATTAAAATTCAGGAGTCATACACGAGTCAATTCAGATCTCTTCAAAGTAGTCGAAAGGGTTAGTTAGAATTGACTATTACATGGAAAGGTAACTTTATAAAAATCGTTTGTTAATTCGTACTTATTATAAGTCACCAAATTGTTAGGACTGCTCACATGTGATACGCCTTAGTTCTTTAGCATCATCTTATATCTTACGTATCACCTGATTATGGAGCACGCAATTAATATATGAAATGATTATTTCAGGAAAGAGCTACTATAATTCACACTTAACTTTCTGATATTATTGTTCTTTCTCTGATCGCTTTACAAGCATGCCATCTTTCCTCTTTTTCAGATGTGTCAATGTGTAATGAACTGGCGCTCCTCTTATTCATTCATTGTCAATCAGGCTGAACACAGTGTGTTCAATGTTCGACATCTTGGAAGATAATTTGAAGCGGTGTCGATTCTCGTTGTTGTGATAAGAGTTATACGGATTGACAGGTTGATCCCCGCTGTCGACGGTATGCCGAGTAGCAGTGGGTGAGGCAAACAGATGATAAGTGCATCAAAGAAATAGAGGAAATGGCTCGTTAATAGTGTTACTTCGAATTAGCACTTGCAAAATTTTGCAAAGTTTGCAAAATCTCGACTTTTGTAAGTTATGAGATAGAATAGCAGACAAAATTGTGTGTGCCATTGCTGCTTTAGTGTTTGGTTGAAGTACTTTTGGTACTTCCACGTAAAATCTTTTGTACAGTAAATAAGAAATCAGCACACGTGATAGGAACATGCAAAGTATACGCCTACTTCTTTTTCTTACGGAGTCAGTCTATTCATTAAATAAAATTTCAGTAGAAAAGGAAATAGTTACTTATTGTGCAAGTATAGTATTCATAATTATCAACATGCTGTAACAGAGCTTTCTCTATAGTTCGTTGATAGGATACCCCAGACTTAACTCGTCAAAAGAAAAATAAGCTGGTAGTGTATGTTTAATTGAGACTCTCAGTAAACTGCTCGGACAAAAGTAATTTATTATGTGACGTCTTTGCATACCATGTTACTGAGCTTGGATGCAGTGTAGAGAACTTCCCATTTTTGATGATACATAACGTGGAATTGGTAAATTAGAATGTGTCCGTTACCAGTGTTTTATCCACTCCTAGTGGTTCAGGGGGAAATTTTCCTTAAGGGTGTTCTGAAAGTTTATGCATCTCATCAGGCAATGAGAAATTGTAATTCCTTATGTACAATATAAATGGGCCTCTATATATGACATGTCATTGATCTGATCTGTTCATGAATACTTCGAAAACATGGCTATATAAGTATGCCTATTTTAGGGCTATAATTCCGAGACGATAGAGAGAGAGAGAGAATCGTTTATTTGCATGAATTGAAAATCACAGATACATTTAATTTCAAAATGATTAAAAGACAAAGTCAAAAAGTCATGTTTGATAGAAATGCTTTTAAATTGTAACTTATAGCTACCTAATCACTTGTTACAGATTAATGATTTCTTCAATGTCTGAAAGTTATTTATTTGATCGCTACTATAATTCACATCAATTAATCATCATTATCATTACATTCACATGTACGTATGTACGCGTGTCAGCAGAAGCGATTACATCTCACTGTAACGAGAAAGCGAAGGATTACAAATCTTGCTTTGTCTATGGATAGATAACTCCCGCTCACGAGTGAAGCCGCGGTCTGCAGCCAGCGGAGCGTCAATTAAGCGATTTAAAAGCAAAAGACGATCTTAAAAATTTACAGCTACATCCTACGTCTAGTGTATGATTTTAGTTATGTCTTCCATCATAGGGGGGGGGGAATTCTGACATTTAGGGGGAAAGTTTCCCCCCAAACAGGGCTGGATAAAACACTGGTCCGTTACCAAGTAATAATTATCAAATCACCATTACTTTCCATGCAAGACACTAAATTCTCTTTCCTAATGAGAGAATTGACGAAGGAGATCCATCAAGTTTACGGAGAAACAACTGAGACCAAAGGAAGTAGACAAATTTGCGATGAAGCTGAGCTTAAGGAAGCACACGTATTAATTAATAGGCCTAGTGTTGACAATAGTTCGGCACATGTTAAGTTGCATCGCTTTGCACAGGTAGGTCTATTACGATGATGTCAGGAATCTAGTGTTGGAATCAGTATATTGCAGATTTTAGGAAAATACTTACAGCGAACTCTGCATGAGTGGGTGGCTTTGTAGCACAGATCTCTTCCCGTACATCCGGAAATCTATCTTAAGAAGAGTAGCAGGTTCTGAGGTAATTTAAGCCTAAAATTACAAGGTTCGCTATGCTTCTGTTACCTCTTTAGCAGTAACATTTCCTCGGAACTTCTTCGATATGAATACCTCATCTCTACATACGAGTATAGAAGTACAATCTCATAAATGCATGATTTTATGCAGGCCTACATGAGTCCCTAGCCATTCCATTCATGTCAATAAAGCATAATGCATGTAAATTCATGAGCAGAAGATCAGCTCTATAAACAAAAAACAGAGTCATGAGAACGCTGCATTTGCTGTTTGGTTGGAGGGAATGTTTTCTTCCGCTTATTCAGGGTACACTGTAACTCCTGATCCTACCTAATCCTTACCTCCATTCCTTGGACATCTGTTTGTTAAGCCGTATTTACCAATTAACAACTACACTGGAATATCATATTTCTTAAATTCCATCTTAGACATTATTTACGCCTGCAAGCATACATTATGGTGAGAAATTGATAAAAATTACAAAAATGATGCAAAATCTAATATCTACTCAGTTTCAGAACCACCAACTTAACTAACATGAATTGCTGTGCAAAGCCAACTAATTGTGCGAAAAATATGATGCACAAAATAATTCTGGAGGGATGTAATAAGCACACATCATACCCACTGCTGGTAAGAGTCTTGTGCCGGTATTCCTTCAAGGAAATTTGAATCTTCACAAACAGATTATACAAAACTAGCTGTGAACAAATTAAGAACATTAATTCTCACTAATTGTAAGATATATCAAGTCTTAAGTGTTATTTGTTCTCAACAACTGAAAAGTCAAAACCATCATTAAATTTTGCCAAAATTTTACACAATCCCAAAAGTCTGACTGTTCTTGAAGAGCACTGCATTGTCTATTTGAAAATACTCATAATTACCTGTTTACAGCCTACTGCATTAGAATGATTCATACTTTCGAATTATCGAGGATTATTGTGTAACTACTTGAACCCTAGAAAACAGCTGCGCACTCAAAAATTAAGAGGATGAGAAGTAAGAGGTTATGAGGCTGAAATACTTCGTAGCTTTACTATCATTATTGATTTTCATGTAAATTTTTTTAAAAACCAAACAGCTAATTTTCCTATATTGCATACATATTGGCCGTTAATACACCCTGCCCCTCTGAAAAGCTCTTCCATGCGAATTGGCCGCAATAACGGCGAATATTTATGCAAACGTTTTTGAAATGAAGTATTTTCATACCTGCAATACGCACATTAAAAGAGCGAAATTTTATTTGAGCACATTTACAAACGTAAATGACCTAATATCCTTACACTGGTCACTCATGGAGTCTGAAAATGAAGCATGTCATCAAAAGATATTGCATGTTGCCACTTGCCTTGTAAATCTACAAATATACATACTGGGGCCTATCACATTCCAAATCTAATATCGATAAGTTTTATCTGCGAGTGTTTACCCCTGTGTGAAACTTAACAACCCAACTACATCAATACCCTCGATAACAACAATTTCAACCATTTTAGAAATGCAAACTAGTCATGATTACACGCGCATAATGACTAGAAATTCGGGAAAAGTATTGAAACACATTTTAATGTTGGAAAAGTAAGAAATTGTGATACTTATCTCATAACACCATACATTTCACAACCGAAGTATAGCGGCAGCTACGAAGCTCCGTTCCGTATCCGTCAGATGAATGTTCCGGTTCGCAGATTGAAGCGGTCGAAAACTTTCCAATTGTCGGAATAACTGCTTGCCAACGCGGTTGTAGATCACGGCGGGGTCTCTTCGCCACTTGGGAAGCCGGTCTAACGGCGCGGGGATGTGGTACATAGTCGCATTTGGACATATCCCGCATAAAAGCTCTTTTAATTCAGTTAGCTTTTGAAAAATAATGGTAGAACTGGTGCCCCAACTGTTAACGGGGTTTGTTCCAAATCCAAGAAAAAGTTTCTTAACATTGATAGGGTCAATCACTCTATTGAGGAGAATAGAAGCGTCGTCCCAAGCAGCCCCTCGGAAAGCAAATGTTTCGATCTCGGATACATAAAATTCCCTGGTACAAAAGTTGGAATCACCAATCAAAACTGTGCGGGTTGCCGGAGCATCAACGGTTTGGGTCGATATACTACACCTACTAATATGATTGCGAGTTTCACGACGCTGAATGCGGTTCCGACGAGAGCGCCCACCTCTTGTACGGAAATCTGCAGGAGGATCGCCGTTTTCGTCGAGAAAGCGTTTCCTCCTCGAAAGCCGTTTGACATCAACAGTTGAAGTGTTCATGACTGAAATAGTATTGGAAACAAATCAGAAAAAGTGTTACAGAGCACATGCGTGAATGCAGAATATCAGAAGTATCATGAAGGAAACCTTGAAATATATGAGGCTTCAATCTATTCTTCATATTACATACGCATGCATTCAATTATGTTTCAAAGTTAAGAAACCGTAATTGTCAAGAATGAAACATTTATGAGAAAATGATGTAGATGAGAAGCCTTCATTAGGTAATGCATGAATAATCCAGCTACTCAACATTTCGCATGCAGCGTGGGATCCAGCAGTGCTCTTCTCTTTGTTAGGGGGTTTAAGAGAGGGATCTTGTATGACTGTACAATTATACCATATATAAAAGCGTGCACTGACTTTTAGGAAGGGGACCAAGTGCACCAAAAGCAGGTCCGTGACTAAAAGACAATATCGATCAACATTAAGTACATTTCAAAAGTGTATACATTAACTGCACAGTGGACAAGCACATACTGTAAAGTTCTGCATAAATTGCATTTTAGATAATTCTGCACAATTTGTGTACTTACTGTACGACAAGTGAAAGCAAATTTTTGATTTATGTAAGTCTCACGAGTAATTTGAATATTGAACTGCCTATTTCAAATCAATAATTGGCTGAACGCTAGAGTTTTGAAAATCCGAAGGAAATAGCTTATCGTTAATTAGCATGAATGTTTAAGCACATGGAGTATGCTATGTTGTTAATGCTTAATGACGCGCAGCACATAAAATTAGTACGTTGCAGTTTCCGTCATGAGCAATATTCATAATCATAGACTCACAGACGATGTAGTGGTATGAAAGATAGTATGACAAGATTCATTATTTGAAAACAAGATTGATGCCTCCAGAATAACGAAAATAAGGCCAAAATTTCTCGATATTGAATGTTTATTGCCGACGTTTCGGACGTTCGTCCTTTATCAAGGCACAAGAGCAATTCACAAACGTATGGGCATGCGCACACGAATAGAAAAGGCTTATATACAAATTTTTACAATACAGTTGACACAAAAACGATTAGAAGTCAGTCATTTCTATCTTTCTATTATTAAGATCGAGTTCCAAAGATCTGATTTGACGAGATTCGGACAATGTAGTATCAACAGGATCTCTACCTTTGTCAAAAATTTTGTACATCAAAATAATCGATAGAACCGGTGTGACCTTGATGTTTCTGCAACAAGTGGTCAGAAAGGGCACTGACTTTGTTGCCAGCGTTAATGCTGTTACGATGCTCAGCATAGCGCAAATAAAAAGGGCGGCTACTTTTGCCGATGTAAAATTCTGTACATAATTTGCAGGTAAATTTATAAACGACAAAACGGTCATTGGACCTATAATTATCATTCAGTGCGTTACAGAGACGACAGTTTTATATACTTTTCATTTTTACTTTTATCATTTAGGGCACTAGAGAGAGAGACTTATTTGGTTTACTGATTAGGTTCGATTTTATATCATACTTGTCCATAAGCTTGTGGATTTGCTTGTTAGTCCCATCACTTGCAAAATCTAATGATAAATTAGTTTTGTACTTAGTGTATTGCTTTTTCTTTTTTTTTGTTATTTTTGTCTACGAGAAAATCCTTCTCACTGAAACGGTTACTGCGACAATTATTTTTGAAAGTCTCAATAGCAACATTACTTTTTTCCGGATCGCTACATCTTTTTCGCACATAATTAATGCTGTTTGTGATATAATTTCGCTTGCATGATTAGGCAGGTGACTACTTTTATTTAAGTAAATTCCCGAGTTGCTCCCTTATGTACCATCCATACGAAACTGCATTGTGTTTGACATCAAAACTAATATCCAAAAAGTTTAAGACTTTATCTGAGATCTCTGTCGTGAACTGGATGTCATTATGAATTCCACTAAACACTTCCAAAAATTTTTTGCAATTTGTTAAAAAGTATGACTAGAGGTGTCCAACTTTTTGTGTGGGAGACGCTCAGATGATATGCTCGTCATGAGAAACAGAAGACCAATGGAAGCGATCAGTTTAGAGGAAAGCGAGTGCGATACTGCTACCCGCTTCTTCTACTTGGGAGACATATTGGATTCCGATGATGGAACGGAGGCAGCTGTGACTCGGAATGGTGGTCGAACTTTCATAAAGCTAAAACGAATGCGCATTTTCTATCAGGGAAAACTTTTCTCTGATGCAATAAAAGCGGTTTCATTTAAAAATACCATTGTAACTCCAGTAAAATTATGCCCTTAATATACCACTGTACATTAGAATCATCACTTTGAGAATGCACACATGCAAGAAAATTCGAAGCATAATGAAGGATTACTTTGGTAATTCTGGTAATATTCAAGTGCCTCTCAAGTCCCTGATCACTTAGTTAAAAGTCAGAGCAGTGCTACTCTACTCAGATGGATGTACTTGGGTGTTGCCACTCTCTGATAACTAAGCCTACTTGTTATTGCAGGTGTGATAAAAAACGCGATATTTTTAGTGTATCGCAGCTAAATCATAAAAACAGCCGAAAACGTTTGTTGCTTGGGTAGTATGGGTAAACTACATCCCTCATTATCTTCAATTCATTGCCGAGTCAAACTTGATGTCTCTCACAAAACAGTGTTGTTAAATGGCTTCAAGATTAAACAATTGCTATTCGTGCCGCTACCACATCGAACCAGTGGAATTATGCTATAAATAAGTAGAATAATAAGTAGAATAAAGTCTCATGCCACACAACCTCAGATTGTCATGACACAGCTTCTTGTGTATCAGTGATACACATTTCAGTCTAATTAATTCCGCATAGCATGATAATTGAATATCTGATGTAGGGTTTATTTCAATTCTTAAAAAAGTATTTTCCGAGGACATGGAATTCGTCTATTTTCATAGGAAATATAGGATAGGTAGAGTGCCTGCGCTGCATAATCGCAGTGTACTAGATTCATCGAGGGAGATAAATTTGGCTCAACTGTGAGTAACAGACATTCACCACGCATACCAAACTGGAATCTTTACAAAGAGCGCGGCAGATGTGGCGCGCCTGGCAAGCCGATCTTGAATTTTATTTCATTTTGATTTCATTTTCTGATTCTTCCAAATTCGAGCGCGCCAGCAGCGTGATCTGTTCTTAGAATTTCTGAAAACAAGCGCGCCAGATTCGAGGTTGGCGCGCCAGCACGCCAGAGTGATGATATATGTTTTCAAATTTTGAAATCCGGCGCACTCATGCATAGACTCCAGTTCGGCTACGAGCTCGGTGACTGCTGCTACAGATGATCTTCAAAATATTACAACAATTCTCAAACTAAGGAAGCATTCCCTTAGGTCCCCTTGGATGCGCCAGTGTTCCATTTCCAAGTTAAATGAAATCAAGTACGTGAAATGAAAAGATGCAAAAAAAAGTATCAATGTAGATGATCAAATTTCACATTAATCTTGTCGAAAGATGAAAAACTTTTCAAGAGAAATCTGAATGATAACAAACTATATCTCAACTTTATCTCAACGCAATTATGTGAAATGTGAATGAGTAGTTCAACTGTAATTAAAATTTGGAGGCAACCGAACGCTCAATTCGTGTTCTTCGAATGAAAGTTAAAGGAAATGGATTGAAACTATCGAAAATTTAACGTGAATTTCCAAAAGGGATGTTAAGAAAACATGTAGTTAAGTGAAATCCAACACCAGTGATTTTTGGCACATATCATTGAAAACCCTGGCGCCTAGTTTATATCACAATACTTATGTACTACGGGTAAACTAATATGTTTGTAGCAATTCGAGATCGGAGTCATATCATGTTGATAGGAATCACATTCCAAGCAAATGAAAAGACTTTTGACCGACTATGTGGCAATGGACATTTACAGCATCATTGGTTTGTGGTGAATAATCACATTGTCAGCAAGTAGACTTTCTGCCATTTTCAGCGTTTGGTTAACCATGTTCATTATATTTTGTCAAAAATAGGTGCAATGCAGATCCAAAAGAGTGAATTAAAAAGTGGATGATTCTTCCCTCGGCTACTATCCTACCAAACAACATGGAGAGATGATGAAAAACCTACATTATCCCATTCCTAATTTTGTCTTGCCCTATCCAAAAACTACAACACACATCGTGAATCAATTGAAAATATGCGCCACTATGACAAGGTACACATAGACCAACGCGGCAGTTTGCATAGACTACAGCTGTAGGCCAACACGAAGGCAGTGTGGATAGAAACATTTCAATTATGGATATAAGAAAAAATACCGGTACCATGTTGCATAATAAAATGACATGTTTGTTCTTAGGTGCATGTAGCATCGGGATGATGGAGATGGTGGCATTAAAAATGACAGTAGACAGGCTTTAATAGAAAACATCATAGAAAGTCGGATGATAGACCGAAGTGAAAATGATCACCGAATTTTATAAACGTCTGTGAGACAAAGCTAGTCAATATTTCGCGATCTTACAGATTGCATAGTCAGGGCAGTCTGCCCTGATTGCTAATGCGTATTGTGTCTATATATATATATATATATGAAATATATACAATGTTAATATATATTCAGCTGCGCACACTTGTGAAATGACCACACAGTGAAGCAAAAACGGCATACAATGATACTGACATGAAAGAGGTAAGTTGCTTTGATTCACACACGTTCACCATAATGCAACTAAGTTCACTAATATTCATCAATTTTCCAACGATGCGAATAGGTATGTTGTTTTCCAGATAATTCATAATGTGTTTACTTGGCAACATGCATAAATTTGACTAGAAATAATTAAGAGCCACAGAGAATCTGATCACATAAAAACGTACGCATAAAAACAGCAACTGTGAAGATGTATGTGCAATTCGTGTCCTGTATGCTGGAACAGTCCAGCACTTGCATGCAGAAGAGCTTTTTATGGAGCAGCACAGTACAAGAATTTGGAGACCAGTTGTGCACACGGCTGTCAGATTGAATTAATTCATCTGATGAGATGGTCAACCAGATTTGTCGTGCGTAATCTATTGGTATATTGGTGTGATCATTGATCAAGACAAGATTTCTGTACAATCGCGTCTCATGCTTCACACTTACCTGTACGAAATGCTATTAGTATTATCATATTCATCACAGCGGTGAAAAATATGGACTTCCATTGAAAGATGTGAGTGGTCAAAACTCCGACCAATCAGACCAGAGCAACTAAAATCGTTTGAGCACATTCAATTTATTGCAGTTTGTGTTGATTTAATAATTTGTGCAATTTTAAACAAGATTAATATTTAATCTCATATTTATTATTTATTTAATTGATGACTAAATAGACATAATATTTAATTATTCTAATCTAGTAAATGATAACAGAAATCAGAAAAAAGAGCGCTTGATTCGATTTGGCGAATTTTTCGAAATCAGTTTTGTACCGGACTTGCGTCGCAAAATTAAACTCTTCCGTACTTGAATGATAGTAGCCTACTTAGGAAAAAATAGTGCTATGAATACATAAACGCTGGATGTGTGGTCATTCTAATACATCAAGTCAAGTACGTCTTTCTGACGAGTTATTGACTTTTTTCGACCTTCAAACGTAAATACAGCGCTCATCAGCGTTGTCCCAAAGCGGTGTCAAGATGTCTGTAATCATGTTCGGAGTGCCCCGACGGAGAGCCCAAAACCGATTGAGCTCAAACTTTGTTAACGTATTCGCTTTATGTGGATTCACAAGACATTCAGCTTCGATCTCCGCCTCATAAAATAGTTCAGACTGATTATATTTTAGATAATAAGAATGTTATTCGTTCATTTCATCGTGACGTGCAACAACTTATACTGACCTAACTCTTGCATTACCAATAGAAAAAGCACAAAAGATTACCTAGTGACTACTTCAGAACAAGAAAAGCAATATTAAAGAAATAATGACTGATCATACATTTTCCAGTTTGACTGATAGTATATTTTTCAAATTACCTAGGCACAGTATTTCTGAATGGGCTTCAATGTGGCGTCATGCAAAATAAATCCTTTTTCTTTAGATAGTAGCATGATGCTAAAAATATATTTCCGTGTCATTTTCATCATGACTTCGACAAAGTAGCCATCCATCACTCATCACTTTTCCGTATGAATGTCTAATATTTTTTTGGAGTCAGTTCCCTATTACTTCGATGTCATTATATCAACTTTTAGAAAATTATTTCACTCAGGAAAATTTGTGAGCAATTGAATCCATGGTAATTATAGAAAGAGCTTAGTCAGCTTACACTTTAATTCCTTGAATATTTATATTTATAATGCGTTTACCTCATTTCAAGTGTGTTAAAAATCAAGTGGCTTTAAATAAATTCCTGGTAGAAAAAGTAAGAATTGCACCACTAAACTTGCATCAATTTCTATAAAACTTCACCAATGTGCTTAATGGAAGTTTAAGACTAAAATAAAACCTTAATATCAAATCTTGCAATTTATTCCAACTACGGCTATTTTTTGACTTAAATTTCCTAGACTAATAATTTAAATTTTTTTTCACTAACTATTGATTCTTCATCATCATCATCAATTGATTCTTCATCATCATCATAAATTGGTTCTTCAACATCATAAATTACACTTTTGGTATAGGATGCCATTCCCTGATAGGATACCATTCTCTTATTGGAATATCTAACTCTAAATTACATTTTTTATCTGATAATAATATAATAGAGAAAAATATTGGTCTTTGATCTCTTTTGGAAAATTTAATAACACCACCATAATCTGAATCACTTTTAGTTTTTGTTAAAGATGATAAAATTTTAAATTGATTAGATATAAATCCTAATTTAAATTTTGTAGACCCGACACATAGTTGTCTAACAGTACCTTCAACTATTCCATCATTATTATTTTCAATTGTAAGAAAATGAAATTTAGATAAATTTTGATTATATGTAGTATTAATATCATGTACATCAGTATGAGATATAAATTTTTCTTCACTTAAATTTTTATAATTACTAATATTTTTATAATCTTTTTTAACATTTACACCTTTTTCAGATGGTTCAGAATCATCATTATTATCATAAGATTCCTTAAGATCGGGCAAAGCCCTAGAACCTTCGGTTCGTTTATTATGATTATGATTATGGTCATTGTTAATAGTATAAGGTGTTGTCCACATATAAATTTTCTCTTGTTGAGCTAAACCATTTATATAAGATTTTAACAAATTATTATTTAAGTTGGAATATAATCCTATATAAGTATCATCATCATATCTTTGGGGCATTTCTAATGTTTCTTGCTTATAAATTGTGTCTCTATAATAAACTTGACATAGTAATTCTTCGTTATACTTTTTACTCTCGATATGAATATTATATTGATTTTGTTCATCAACAAATAATCTAATTTTTTCTTTGGAAAAAGATTTTAATTTTTTAACTAATTCTCTAATATTGATATAATTAATAATTTTAGTTTCTATCCAATCAGTATTACTAATTGGTAAAACTGCTCTAATAAAACCATAAACGTTATTATAACCTATTATAACCATATTTTCTTTATTTAATTCAACATAAGCTACATCATTATATTTACTTGCAATCTCCATAAATTTAATAAATGGATCACCTGGAAATAAACAATAATTAGTTTCTATAGAAGGTAAACCTTTAGTCTGTTCTCTAAATATTTCGGCTTGTAATTCAAATAAGAGGTTAACATCTATGCATGGATTATTATTATTATTATCAAAACATTTATTTTCAAATCCCGTTGATCTCGTCGAATAAGAAGAACAGGATGATGCGGACGAATATAATTTTTTTAAATTTGGTTTTTCCATTTTTTTATTTTTATTAGAAAAAATTTTATTTTTTTTATTGTTAAAAAATGATGTTACAAAATGTTGGTGGAGGTGCATATATCCCGAATAATCGTGAATTAGAAATAGAGATAGAAAATTATATCATGAAAACTGGGGACGTTTTATCTGGTCCATTGCATCTTTCTATTCTTCCGCAACAAAATACAGAGTTGACAAATAAACAATATGTTGATACACAAATCAATGACTTAAAAGAAAAATATATAAACGATGTTTTGGTTCCACTGATGAACGAATTAAAGTTGCTAAAACTTAATGACAAATCATTAAACGAAAAATTATTAAAACTTGATAAAAAGGATAGAGAGCTAGAAGTAGATATAGCAAAACTTTTTAAAAAGAATTCTGAACAATCAAAAATTTTAATATTACTTTCTATAAAGTTAAAATCTGCAGTCATTAAAAATAAACATCAGATACAACTATTGAAAGAACAATTAGAAGATGAAATAGAAAAACTACCTGAAAGAATTTAAAAAAATTTAAAGCAATTACAAGCTACATTCCAAAAAAGTGTTGATGAATTGAGTTCTAAAATTACTCAACAAATAAAAAAGATGAATAGAATAATAAATGAAGTAAACTCGCTTAATCAAAAAGTTGATAAAATGAAAACTCTTAAAATCAATTTAGAAAATGAATTAAAGAAAAATTTACAAGAAAACTCTAAAGAAAATAAAGAACAGTTAGATGCTGTTAAAAGACAATTAGATGTTCTTAAAATTAAGTTAAATGCTCCTAAAGCGGCGTTGAAGATGAATCAGGAGAAAATGCAAGTTAATAGAAAAGAAATTAAAGTACATCACACGCTACTTGACGCAATAGATAAAGTGCAACGGAAAATTAATAAAGTTATCACGAAGTTGTTGGACATTCACACACGTAAATCTTAAACGGACCAAAGGTCCTCAGGTTACTAACCAATCATAAATATTTTTTTCCAAAAGTCAAATTTATTCCTAAAGAATGCCTATAATTTATAAACACAATCTTAAACATTTTGCTTCAAATCAAAGAATTGCTCATGAACCATCTATGAAATCTGTTTACCATTATGACAGTGTAGAAACAGTCGGAACACAAAAGTTCCTAGGCACCGCAGGTGCCGTCCAAAAGAAGGGCTGGCATCTTTTCTGGTATTGGAAGTATCGTTAACTTAATTAAAAATAATAAAGATTTGATTACATCTGCTGCAAAAGGAGCAGCTGCTATAGGTAGTACAGCTAGTGCAATATCAAATGCTGTTAAGTCTCAAAACGAATTAAAACAACTAGAAGCTATTCGTAAACTTAGGAATGATTCTGAAGAACTAAAAAATTTAAAAAAACTTTCAGAGGAAACAAAAAACAAAATTGCTAACATAGCTGTGGGGGAAACCTTGAGGAGCGGAGCTCCGTCTGATAGTAAACATAGGAAGAAATCAGGCGTAGCCATAAAACGTTCAATTGAAGAAATAAGAGGTAATGGTCTAGCAAAATTCTAAAATTACATTTTAGTAAAATTATTTTAGCAAAATTTTTTTAGTAAAATTTTTCAGCAAAATTTTTTCTGTGTGTGAGAAAAAACAAAAAGTCAAATTATTTTTTATAAAAATGTCTTCGCTTATCGAAAATAAATTTAGATTAGACGATCCTCCGTTCGTCAGTTATAATCAAAAAAAGAATGACTATATAAGAATTGCTATGAATCCCGGATTTTCCAGTAGAGTGAATACTGGAGGTGATTTAATTTTTGAAGTTGATAATCAACAAAGTTATTTATATCTACCTGATTCATTTTTACACTGTGAATATTCTTTATATAGTGATGGCAATTTTACAACACCATTACCAGATACCGATAATATTGCACTAGAGAATAATTTCTTTCCAAGATTATTTACACAAATGCGTTTAGATGTTGCAACTCAAAATATAGAAACAATAAGTGATTCTCCAGGTGTAATTGATACAATGCTTAGATTTGTAACAATTGGTGAAAATAATAAAAACTATGAAATCGAAGGTTGGTTTCCTGATACTAATGATGGTATAATTGTTGATGATTTGACTCACGCTGGAACAGATGCCGCAGGAATTGCGAAAGATGTAGAAAATATTGCAAAACATTTAAATAAAACAAATAATGATGCATATAAAGAAAGACGCGAATTTAACAAGAAAAGTAAACAGACAGTTAATTGGTCATTGTCTCCATTATTCGGATATTTAGATTATGATAAAATATCATATCAATTAAAATTTAAATTAATAATTCATCGTACAGCAAATAATGACTTAATCTTTTTTGGTAAGAATGGAAAAAAGCATATTTAAAAATTGATAGACTTGAATGGTGGATTAAGCATATTACTCCTAGTTTAGAGATTGAAACAGCTATTGCAAAAAGATTAAATACTAACAAACCAATTCCAGTTAATTTTCTAAAGCGTACTGCTAGTTCAGTAACTTTTTCCGAACAAAGATTTAACTGGCATTTTACTAGAACTTCAAATACTCCAAGATATTTATTACTAACTTTTCAAAGAAATAATTCTCCAAGTTTTGATAAAAACAATAATCTCTTCCATATTAATACAATTCGAAGTTTACAAGTTTCATTAAATCAAACCCGTTATCCAATTGATCCATTAAGATTCGATGTTACCAATAATCAATTTATGGAAGGATATGATTCTTATCGAAATCTTTGTATAGAATTTGGAGTTGAACCACAATTAACTTCTGGAGATTGGAGACATTTATATCCTGTTTTCTGTTTCGATTTAAGTGCACAATCTGAAGATATTATTAAAAATGGTTGTGATGTAACAATTAATATTGAAAAGAAAGATTCCACAACTTCATTGATGGCTTATGGTTTATTGCTAGAAGATGTAAAATATTCTATTGAAATTCTTAATGGAAAGATGGCAAGGATTGGTTAATAACCTGAGGACCCCTGGTCCGATCGGCTGAAGCCTTGAGGAGCTTCGCTCCGATAAGTTAATTAAATTCTTAGATTAATTAGTAATTAGTAATTAGTAATTTTAGTAATTAGTAATAAATTTTTTTTGTAACTAGAATAGATTAAAAATTTTTGATAACTTAAAATTTTTTCATAACTAGAATAGATTAAAAATTTTTGGTAACTTAAAATTTTTTTATTAAAAATGTCGCAAGCGAAAAGTAATGATAATAAAACTGTTGAATTAAAATTACGTAATATTGTTGACAAAAATACCCCTAAAACTATTACTATTAATAAAAAAAAGTATTGCATAAGTAAACCAATGATAGAGAATATTCAATTACGAGAAGAAAAGAATGGCGGGATTCTCCCATTAATTCCTCTAATAATAGGTGGCATAGCAGCTGCAGGAAGTGTTGCAGTTGGGACAGCTGGTATTGTCCAAGCAGTAAATAAAAATAAATCAGAGAAGGCAGCATTAGAAGAACAAAAACGTCATAATAGAGAGTTAGAGAAAGTTGCTAGGGGTGACGGAATAGTAGATAATTTTATTAGTAAATTAAAATTAGTTGATGAAGGAAAGCGAGTTCTTAAAAATATTCTCCACAATGTTGATGATTTAATTGAAATTAAGGAAACTAAAGATGGTTCTGGAATATATCTAAGTCCTAGTATGATAAGGTAAAACTTTTATTTTATCTTTTAAAATGAATTCTACAAATTCCGAAAATTTAATTAAATTAAAAATTGCTAATTTAGATTTATTAAATTATCTATTAAACAAAAATAAAAACTCAAATTGTAAAATTTATGAAGGTAACGACATACAAAAAACATTAGAAAACTTTCCTGGATTTATTTGGAGTAAATATTCGAAAGAAAAACATATTCCTGGTCATTCATATACTGGTCCAGGAACTCGATTAGATATAAGACTAGATGAGAATAATAATCCAAAACCAGGTGAAGAACCAATAAATAGAGTAGATGCCGCCGCTTATAGACATGATTCAGCTTATCGAAATCATGATCTAAGTTCTCGTCATGCAGCCGATAAGAAGATGATTCAAGAATTAGATAGTATTCAAAATCCTACATTTAGAGAAAAAATTGAAAGAATGTTTGTTAAGAAAGCTTTACAAGCTAAAATATTATTCGGCCAGGGTTTAAATGAAACGACAGCAAAGCTGTCTGAGAGCAACGCTCGAACCTACGCCTCCAAAATTCATAGGGAATACAGAAAGCCTAAATATTTATTGAAAGTAAAAGTATTTAATAAAGATGATATTTGGAGTGCTGATCTTATTCATATGCCGAATGAAAAAGATTATAAATACGCATTGACCGTTATAGATTTATATACACGATACGCTTGGGTAAAGCCTTTAAAAAATAAAAGTGGTCTTTCAGTTAAATATGCGTTTGAAGAAATCTTTAAAGAAAGTAAGAGAAAGCCAAAAAAATTGTTTGTTGATAAAGGGTCGGAATTTTATAACCGAAACGTTCAGCCACTATTTGAAACTGTTTATTCAACTGAAAACGCTGGAAAAGCTGTAGTGATAGAAAGATTCAATCGGACGTTAAAAAATAAATTATTCAAGAAATTTACTGAGCAAAGAAATCAGAAATGGTTGAAGATATTATCAGGAATTGTAGAGCAGTACAGTAATAAAGTTCATTCAGGTATTGAAGAAACCCCAAAGAATGCTTCTGACGACCCTGATTTGATAAGAAAAAAAATATTCGAGAATAATTATTCGAACGAAAATAATAATTTGAATGAGAGTAATCCGAATTTGCAGAAACTTAAGCCGAAATATAAAATTGGAGATAGAGTTAGAATATTTAAATATAAGAATAAATTTGAAAAAGGCTTCGTTGGTTATTGGACTAAAGAAATATTTGAAGTTTGTAAAATAAATCAAACTTATCCGATTACTTACGAAATCAAAGATTTATATGACGAAAATATCAGAGGCCGATTTTATCAAAATGAATTACAACGAAGTGATTTTTAATTATCATTATTATTGGAACTAACGTTTCGGGAATGAAATTCCCTTATTCAATTCTAACATAATATCTAGAAATGGTACTCCTTCCTGAAATTTAAATAAAACATAAAGACATAATTGACCGCAATATGTAGTTCCTGGTTTTTGAATTTGAAATGTATTATAAGTTCCATTGCCAAGTAATTTTTTGACTTCATTTGTAGGTGGAAGTCCGTAAGAGTCGAAATAGTAATTATCTTGATTTTTATTTAAGATACCTGCAGACCAATGTACTCCTTTTTCATCTGTTGTGTGAAGATTTGTTATGAAATTTATAGTTAGTGTTGGCTTTTTTTTGATCAATTGTAATTCGCCTCTCATTAGAACATGAAAATTCTTTATTCCCAACTGATTTGCGATTTTCTTTATATCGAAATTCGTTGTTGTTTGTGTTCCATATAATTTCAAAAACTCATTTATGTTGCTCATTTTATAATAAAAAAATTTCTTAAGGGACCCCTAGAAATTAGAAGGGAGGGGGTAGTAGAACTACGTTCATATGATATTGAAGGATACATCCCCGCGGTTTCTTCCACTTTTAAAGAAATATTATTAGACACATGATATATTTTAAAAACCTGAAAGATGGATAAAATTCATGAATTTGAGATTCTCAACTTTTATGATTTTCGGTGTCCTGGAACGGTCATGATTTTAAGGGCGGGTGTAAAATTGTAATTCTCAAATTTTGAGATTTTGAAAAATTTGAAAAATTGCGTATTTTTAAAAACGCCCAAATTTATGAATTTAGGTCTTCATAACCTGAAAAAGGGTTCAAATTTATGAATTTATGTCGTTTTTAAAAATGCCATTTTTTGAAAAAATGGTACTTTTTGAATGGACTAAATTCACGTATTTAGGTCTTAAAAACCTGAAAAAGGGTTCAAATTCATGAATTTATGTCGTTTTTAAAGATACTATTTTTTTGAATTTTATGGTGTCCTGGAACGGTCTTTTGCCCATTACTCGTACCACCTGATTCAGGTCAAGATTTGGGGGAATATGCACCACAATGATGACAAGTTTACATTGATGAAGGTGTAATCTGATACATTCAATTGTAGAAGGTGGATTAGTCAATGAGGTTATCTGCCTGCAACTGAAATCGTTACGAATATAGCAACAAACACCATCACCAGCTCTACCGTCTTGTCTGTCAAAGCGGAACAAGATATAGTTCAATAAATCGATCTCAGCATTGTCTTATTGGGATTAAGCCACGTTTCTGTTATGGCAATAAATTAAGGACTAATACTTGATGCATATATTGCAGTCATTTCTTCAATTTTATTTCGAATTGATCGAACATTAGCCAACACAACTGACGGAAGAGAATATACTCTACTTTTTAACTGCTGAGAACGTTTAGGAAAAGATATTAATGAAAATTTTGACTTTGTTCTTCCTTTAAACATAACATATCATCATCCAATCTCTCCAATCTTTTCTTTTTTTCAATTGAATGCGCAGTGATTGTTGCCTTTGTCTCTCATGGAATGTGAGGTCAGCATTAATGAAACACTGTCTGAAATTCACTGAATCTCTTAGATATTTTGACTTCCGTAAGAATCTCATCTTTGAGATTGGGTCCATGAAAGTGACACGAAGAAGTCGTATTGGCGCTAATTCTTTCCAATTCTTGCAACATCTTTGATTTCATAATCTGTAACATCAAGCTCAGTTGGTATTTCATTCACAGTTTCTTCATCTTTGGCTTTTCACGCTGCAACTGACCCAGTAGATTGCTCTTGAATGTCAAAAATCACGATGTTGTTGCTTTTCGAAATTCTCAATTGAACTTCTTGTGTTTGATTGAAATTCTTGATTGAAATTCAAAAAATAATTGAACTTCTTTGAACTCGGCATTGTATATCATATCATTTCTTAAATATTGTCTTCTCCATTCACTGCATTGACTTTTTCTTGAATATTTGCCATTTCTTTCTGAAGCACAACTTGCATTGTAATGATTTGAACGATGGTATGTTCAAAAAAATCTATTCTTGAAACGAGATGCTTGATACTACTGTTCAATTCATTCAGTTGAGAGGAAAATGATAGAATAATACTGGATTTTAGGTCTTCTAAGCGGTTATTCAAGTCACTCGTCGAATTAGACCGCATGCTCCGTTTGGGAGTGTTGTTATTCATGCTTCTCTTGAAACCACAATAAAATCTAATTCACATAATCGAATAGAATTGACCTTAAAACGTTTCACTTCGAAGTTCAACGTTCACCCGTTATGCCGCACTTCACGACTGCCAGCTAGTAGTAAGTAAAACTCCACTTCTGGACCGCGCAAGATGGCCGCCATCGAAGAATTTTCGCTGACGTCCCCCCCCTCTGGAACGACAGAGGTTGTGGTCTGTCATGGTGTGCCGGCCAGGTTGGTCCACGTTCACAAAATGTTCGCTGACGTCCCCCCCCTCTGGAACGACAGAGTGTCGTGGTCGGCCGCCGTGGTGCTTCGAGTCTGACTCCCCCCTCCCCCCTCTGGAACGACAGAGTGTCGTGGTGTGCCGGCCAAGTGGGTCCGAAAGGTTCGCTGACGTCCCCCCCCCACCCCCCTCTGAAACGACAGAGTGTCGTGGTGGACTTGGGCGACCGCCAGGATTTGTCTTGAGGCTATAGTGTGTGATGTTTTTCGTGCAATCTGCTGAATGTTGGGTTGTAAAATGGGCTGTTTCGAGTGGAAGGAGTGCTCGGATGTGAAAACGGATTTCAGATTCGGATTCAGCGTGAAATTCTGCATCGGTATGGTGATTTTGAACGCAATCGGAGAGAAAAATTTTCGCTGACGTCCCCCCCCTCTGGACAGCTCGCTTCGATTTTGGCTTCCAGTGGACGGATTTAGTCTTGCCATAGCTCGTTTGAAAGCTAAGAGTGAGACAAATTCACTGAAAGAATCGGCTTGTTCATATCTGTCTTCGTTTAGATGTGAGACGCCATTTAAGATTTTGGGAGATTGGCGAAAAACGACAGAGTTAGAATTTTGGACGTTTTGGGCTGTAGCGCCAAAACGAAGCATCGGAGAGCAAAACGGATTTCAGATTTGGAATTAGCGTGAAATTTTGCATCTGTATGGTGAGTTTCAAGTCAATCGGAGAGAAAAAATTTTCAACATTTTTCGAAAAAAACGACAGAGTTAGAATTTGGGAGGTTTTGGTCAGTAGCGCCAAAACGAAGCATCGGATGGGAAAACGGAGGCCAGATTCGGATTCAGCGTGAAATTCTGCATCTGTATGGTGAATTTGAAAGCAATCGGAGAGAAAAAATTTTCGCTGACGTCCCACCCTCTGGAGAGCTAGCTTCGATCTTGGCTTCCAGTGGACGGATTTAGTCGTGCCATAGCTCGTTTGAAAGCTAAGAGTGAGACAAATTCACTGAAAGAAACGGCTTGTTCATATCTGTCTTCGTTTAGATGTGAGACGCCATTTAAGATTTTGGGAGATTGGCGAAAAAACGACAGAGTTAGAATTTTGGACATTTTGGGCTGTAGCTTCAAAACGAAGCATCAGAGAGTAAAATGGATTTCAGATTCGGAATCAGCGTCAAATTCTCTATCTGTATGGTGAGTTTCAAGTCAATCGGAGAGAAACAATTTTTCATCACAAAATTTTTTCGAAAAAACGAGTTAGAATTTTTGCGATGGCTGCCTGCTGTAGAGCAAAAACGAAGCATCGGATGGGAAAACGGAGGCCAGATTTGGATTCAGCGTCAAATTCTATATTGAAACGGCTTATTTCCAGCTCAATCGGACTACCAGAATCGATGATAGAAGCGTTTTAAGTTTTTGGATGATAGGTATTACGTCATCAGCTGATCGCCACACACTATATAAGCGGGAACCGCCGGAGACTTGTCATTAAGACGAGAGCGATTGTCAGAGGTAGGTCGTCTCTCTGAGCTCCGATGATAGCTTCGGACATTCCAGATTCCGGGTTTCTGTAAGAAACCGACTTAGAAAATTTCATTGTTGATATCAGCTAAGGCGTCAGACTTAGAGGTTAGCCAGGAGATGGCCTTCGTCTCCAGGCCATAAAAGACTCCAAAACTTTAAAGGCTTGTAACTTTGCTTCTACAAGTCCGTTTGACTTGATTCAAAAAAGGTTCGGTCGCTATTCACCTGCCCTAAGTGATAGACTGCTTATAAAATTTCATAAGTAGTGCTAAAAAGTTGAAAACTTTAAATTCACTATTTTTGGAGATTTTCTGGGGTTTTCGACCATGCTGAATTCAACTAAGGCATTTATAATGTTGTACGAGGCGAGCTTCAGCTCGAGACTTGTTTCCTGATGTAAATAACTCCACCGATTTTCATGTCAAAATCGGGGTCCGAATACCAACACAGTGATATGACGCACGCTCTGCCCGTCGGAGGTTGGATTTGTTGGCTGAGGCCTTGGAGTTGGGATAAGATCCCCTCTGAGTAATGCTTGTAACGGATTCATCAGCTTAACTTGTCTATCCTCAAGTAATGATAGCATTACAGTATGACTTTGAAAACATAATCTTCACATTTACTGACATTTTAATTCTATACGTTGCGCTCTGCTCAGGTTTGATATCAAACTTTCTCATTTTTCTTTGCAGTGAAAAATGACCAAAGATGTGAATAAACGCCTGCAATTTTTCAAATGCAGTTGTGGGGATGTTTTTAGGGGTGAGAATTTTCACCTTCACCATAAAAAGAATGCTGCGCATAGTGTTGAGGTTAAGGTGTGGTTTTGTGTGTGGTGCAATGTGAGGTGTGATGAAAGGAATGATGCGTTCAGTGAGATGCACTCGAAGTGTGTATTTACAAAAATTTCGAAAGTTTTGATGAAGAAGATGATGTGTGGTGAGCAGGGAATGCTGTATGAGGAGGGAATGTGTACTCGTTTGCCACCAGTAGAGGTGGTAAATGTTGAAAAGCGTGTTGTGAGTGATGTAGATTTGGATGCGAGTACCTCCAAAAAGAGTAGAGTGATGTCGGTGAGTTGGATTTCATCGGATGATGAATGTATGAGTGTTGATTCGAGTGTTGCTGCTGCTGAGCGTGAGCTTGAGAAAGCTGTGAGGGCGATTGTGCCAGCACCCGAGGTGTTGGCACAATCAACGCCTAGACCTTTACCGAAGTGTGTTGAGAAAGTTGAGAGGTCGACTCTTCCGTGTGAAGTCTCTCTCAGCAGAATCGGTAGGCTGTAAGATGACGACCCCCGAGAACGAACCACCGGCCCTGATAAGGGCCACCATGGGTCAAGACATGATAGAACCTCCTCGTGGTTTGCCCTGGGTGCTGAAGGAAGCGGCGCTTGAGGAAGTGAGTTTGTTGAAGAATGAGTTGGCGCGTTTGAAGGAGTGTGAGAAGGTGAAATCCCTCACAACTATGCACATCCCCATCGTGGGTGTCGTCCCTGACAAGCCAATTGTGTATCTAAATACAAGCAACGACGACACTCAGGAGTGCTACAGCTGTGCGGATGTCCGTTGCTACCATGTAAATATTCAACACACCGACGACATCCACATAGCTTGTTCAAAGCCATACAAGTATCGTGAGTATAATGACTGAGATATATCATCATGCCATCTTTCCAACTCTTACTTCTTTCATTTCAGGAGCCATAAAGAAGTAAAAGCTATTTCTTGTGAACGCACCAAACGGCCTTTTTAAAGGCC
Organism: Prostheceraeus crozeri; assembly: GCA_907163375.1. NCBI lineage: Eukaryota > Metazoa > Platyhelminthes > Polycladida > Euryleptidae > Prostheceraeus > Prostheceraeus crozeri. Next base: position 105,322 of record CAJQUW010005144.1, on the reverse strand, counting down.
ACTCTTAATGTGGCTAGATCGGTCCCAAGCCCGACAGCATCTTCGGATGTGAACACAGAGGGAGAGTCTACAATTAAAACTTAGTAAAATAGATGTGTGAGATGGATTCAACCCGAATCCTATAACACCTTCACACTTACTGACGATACATTTGTCCTGCTATCAGGTTGTTTTGACTTGCTATCTAGTTGAATAGTCTCTTGCTATCAAGAGATTCACTTCTGCTCATAAAGCACATCATCGCTGTAATACCTCCTTTGCTCGAGCGTTCCTTCGGGACGGCGGGTACTGCCGTAGAGGGATTGTGTTGCACGGGTTGTTCGTCGTTTGTTAGACCGAAACCTCTGAGCCGTTGCTCATGTTGGGCGTTCGACTTCATACTCAACGTGACGCTTTCTCTCGCCAGGTCAGAGTACTTCAGCCATTCGACAAAGGTTAGTCTTTATGATATGGAGTAGAGTGAAATGTAATTCATTAGATGTCCCTTCAATGATTGCTCCCATGATAAACGTTGATGAGACAAATGAAATGATTCTCATCTTCCCTTTTCAGTGATTGAAATCTACTAACACACTACCGAATAATCGTCCACTATGGGGCAAGACATGATAGAGCCTCCACGCGGTTTGCCCTGGGCAGTCTTTAGACTGGCGAATACTATCATTAAGTTGAATCTGCTATCAGTCAACTTGAACGTTGCGTCGCGTTAGAGGGGTATATAAACCACTGCCTCTCATTTCATTTCATTTCAATCATGTAGACGCCGAACAGTCAAGTCAGCTCTCCTCGCGGACCGCAGTTAAGGCCGCGAAATTTATTTGATGAATTTGCTAGAATAGAGGAGCAAGACAGAGTCCACAACAATCTTGCTCAGATTGGCAATGCGATGACAGCAAGTGTTGTCAATCCAACGGAATGGCGCTACATTCCACTTTTCAGTCACATACCAATTAGCGTGGAAGTCGACACTGCTACCAAGGAGAGAGTCAAAGACTCTCTCAGCAGAATCGGTAGGCTGTAAGATGACGACCCCCGAGAACGAACCACCGGCCCTGATAAGGGCCACCATGGGTCAAGACATGATAGAACCTCCTCGTGGTTTGCCCTGGGTAGTCTTCAGACTGGCGAATACTATCATTAAGTTGAATCTGCTATCAGTCAACTTGAACGTTGCAAATGAAGTTCGGTGTAATACTTCCTTTCGACGGGCGTTCCTGTCAAGGGCGGCGGTGAAACCCGTAGCTATGTATACCGCAAGGGACATTCGGCAATGGTCAATCTTGTTAAACCTCTCTGCGTCATGTTTGCAAGTGATTGCCTTTGTCTCAACGTAGTATGCATTCGCGCCAGGGCGACATTTAGCCAGCTGTCGAAGTTTGCCTTATAAACTATCCATTGCATACGTTATGAGAACCATGAGTTCTACCTGTCTCTATCAATGAGATGAATTGATGAATGGAATGAAATGGGAGGACACTCACGCGCCACACGCAACATAACACACTTCTCTCTTCCGTAGTCTAACAAGCTCTTTACACATGGATCACAGTCGATTGCTATCCCAGAATCATGTAAGCTATCTTGATTTTATTTAACACTATTTTATCTACCATCATCACCCATATGAAGTGTCATAAGATTTACAAGTTAGACTAAGCGTTCTACTATTTGTAAATGAAAGATATAGTTTCAACAGTTTACAGATTAAAAATATAGTTTCAACAGTGTGTACGTTAGAAATAAAGTTTTATCTGTTTGTATGTTAAAAGAAAGTTTTATCAGTTAACAAGTTAAAAATAAAGTTTCACCAGTGTACAAGTTAGAAACAAAGTTTCAATAGTGTGTACGTTAGAAATAAGGCTTTATCTGTTTGTGTGTTAGAAACAAAATAAAGTTTCATCAGTTTACAACATAAAAAGTAAAGTTTCACCAGTTTACAAGTTAAAAATAAAGTTTCAATAGTGTGTACGTTAGAAATAAAGTTTTAGCTGTTTGTATATCAAAAACAAAGTTTCAAGAGTTTACAAGTTAAAAAATAAAGTTTCAATGGTGTATACGTTAGAAATAAAGTTTTAGCTGTTTGTATATCAAAATAAAGTTTCAAGAGTTTACAAGTTAGAAATAAAGTTTCAGTAGTGTGTATGTTAGAAATAAAGGTATAACTGTTTGTAAAAATAAGATCGCAAGATTTACTAGTTTACAAGTTAGACTAAGTGTAAATTAAAATAAAATTATAACTGTTCACGAGTTAAAGCTTAGATGCAACGATGAACAATTAATAAGCTGAAAAGTTTTAGATTCACTTTAACATTACCATATGTTTGCAGATAGAGATGTATCACAGCAAAGCTACTTCATGAGTTAGTTTGCCAGGAGTGTATCGTCTCAAATTTTTACTCCGTCGTTGAAATTTCATGACGACTTTTTTGCTAAACGAAAGTTAACACCAGAGGAGCGTGGGGGTGGGTGGTATAAAATACGCCTACAGCACTGAGAGAGTTGGAGTGCATGAGCTATGTACATTCTTTTGACGACGAGAGAAGCGATTCAGCCGATGGCGATGGCGCAGGTAGTTTCCCAGAGCATGGAGGACATTGTTTAGATGACTCTAAGGACGTATGTCGAGCTACCCTCAGTGATAGGCTTCCAACTCATGATGAATGATGATATGCTTGCAACCTACATTCAACCATTGGTGTATGCCCACACCCTTCCCCACAACGAGCTTGTCTGCTACAATGTATTCATGAGTGTGACTCAAAGTAGGAAATTGATTGATGAGACTTTGCTGAAATATCCAAGGCGCGTATTCAAGCATGGTCGCCTACTGTTGGAGTATTATTATCAATGGCGCGACGACACACAACATTTTCCCACCCGTGTTTTACCACACCTAGCAATGGAAGAATACAATAGAGCTTTAGTCGAGATGGTGAAAGGAGACGATGAGCGCTAGCGGGCGAATGAAGCATCGGTGAGAGTGGGAATCAACTTGATGCTATTCTCCAATGAGGATTGTTGTCCAATGAGAATCAAGCATTCCTTTATAAATAGAGAGCCCTCCACAGTGAGAATCATTCCATCGTTGAATCGTACAAGTGACGGACGCACATTCTCTCTCTCTACATCCCTGTTTTGAAAATTAATAAGGATATGATTCTTACATTCTTGATGTTATTCAAAGGTTTATGAAAATTGATTCCTATGCTCGACACACATGCTAACCTAATGATGTTAGTTCAAGAGTTTTATTAGCACAACCTACATCCTTACCCCATCACACAAAAAATTTACATTACCCAATGAGACTTTCCTCCATCTTGGCAGAGACGAGATAAGATTCAATTTTTCTCGTGATATCCACCATATCGAAGATTTAAGCAGTTACATTCGATGTCGAAGACAAACAGAAGTTGATTTTCATTCCCTGAAAAGGACACGTAAGATTCATTTCATTTACCTATGATGATCATATGAATAGTCATTCAATGAACATGAGTCAATCAACACTTCGAAATGCTCAATGTGTGGATTATCGTGAGAGTCCTGAGCTGGAACTAACATCACCTGCAAAAGAAATTGGTCCTGAAAGGGCCACTATGGGGCAAGACATGATAGAACCTCCTCGCGGTTTGCCCTGGGCAGTCTTTAGACTGGCGAATACTATCATTAAGTTGAATCTGCTATCAGTCAACTTGAACGTTGCGTCGCGTTAGAGGGGTATATAAACCACTACCTCTCATTTCATTTCATTTCAATCATGTAGACGCCGAACAGTCAAGTCAGCTCTCCTCGCGGACCGCAGTTAAGGCCGCGAAATTTATTTGATGAATTTGCTAGAATAGAGGAGCAAGACAGAGTCCACAACAATCTTGCTCAGATTGGCAATGCGATGACAGCAAGTGTTGTCAATCCAACGGAATGGCGCTACATTCCACTTTTCAGTCACATACCAATTAGCGTGGAAGTCGACACTGCTACCAAGGAGAGAGTCAAAGACTCTCTCAGCAGAATCGGTAGGCTGTAAGATGACGACCCCCGAGAACGAACCACCGGCCCTGATAAGGGCCACCATGGGTCAAGACATGATAGAACCTCATCGCGGTTTGCCCTGGGTAGTCTTCAGACTGGCGAATACTATCATTAAGTTGAATCTGCTATCAGTCAACTTGAACGTTGCAAATGAAGTTCGGTGTAATACTTCCTTTCGACGGGCGTTCCTGTCAAGGGCGGCGGTGAAACCCGTAGCTATGTATACCGCAAGGGACATTCGGCAATGGTCAATCTTGTTAAACCTCTCTGCGTCATGTTTGCAAGTGATTGCCTTTGTCTCAACGTAGTATGCATTCGCGCCAGGGCGACATTTAGCCAGCTGTCGAAGGTTGCCTTATAAACTATCCATTGCATACGTTATGAGAACCATGAGTTCTACCTGTCTCTATCAATGAGATGAATTGATGAATGGAATGAAATGGGAGGACACTCACGCGCCACACGCAACATAACACACTTCTCTCTTCCGTAGTCTAACAAGCTCTTTACACATGGATCGCAGTCGATTGCTATCCCAGAATCATGTAAGCTATCTTGATTTTATTTAACACTATTTCATCTACCATCATCACCCATATGAAGTGTTATAAAATTTACAAGTTGGACAAAGCGTTCTACTATTTGTAAATGAAAGATATCATTTCAACAGTTTACCAAACAGTTTGCAGATAAAAAATGTAGCTTCATTTGTGTATACGTTAGAAAGTCTTAGCTGTTTGTGTGTTAGAAATAAAATAAAGTTTCAACCGTTTACAAGTTAAAAATGAAGTTTCAATAGTGTGTATGTTAAGAATAAAGTTCTATCTGTTTATATGTTAGATATAAAAATGAAGGTGCACCAGTTTGCAAGTTAAGAATAAATTTTATCTGCTTGTATGTTAGAAATGAAATAAAGTTTCACCAGTTTACAAGTTAAAAATAAAGTTTCAATAGTTTTCAAGTTAAAACTAATGTTTCAATAGTGCGTCTGTTAAGAATAAAGTTTTATCTGTTTGTACGTGGTGTGATCCAAAATGTCCCGGACTAACCTACTTGCAGATAACCTGTGATAACGAATACTACTTCAGATGTAAATTTAGGTCTTTAAGGCATGAGAAATATGGTCGCCGAAATTTTTCCGGTCAGTTTTCTATTTTTAAAAAATATTTTTACATTTTAACATGAATTTCTGTATTTTCTGAATTGATCGAGATCCGATTTGTCTTATTGTTATAGTTAGATTGATTTTGATTTGTACCTTATTTGACGGATATCTTTGCCATGAATATTGCACGTCTTTTGTTAATTGCTTCATGTGTTACGATATCAATCAGTGAAGTTCATTCAGCACGCATTCATTAAGAAATCCGTGTCAACGATGGTTCTTTGTTCTATCAGTTTTCATGATGGATGTGACAAGCGTGTCTTCAGTCGAATATCGCAGTGTGATACGATACCTCCTGATCCGCGGCTTCGCTAATGGTGACATTCTAAAGGAATTAAGCCTGGCATATGGAAGCAAAGCTCCATCGAGAACTACTGCTTATTTCTGGATAAGCGAATTTAAACGCGGAAGACAATCTGTGGAGCAAGATTTTTCAACTGTTGGTCGGCCGCAGGAGATTCCGGAAGAGAAATCGAGTCAGTGCGATGGAGTGATTACAGCACACAGAAGGATAACCATCCGTGAGTTGTCAAGAGAGTTGCGAATCAGTTATCACTCCTGTCATGACATCATCGAAAGACTTGGATATCGCAAACTGGCATCACGTTTCGTACCGAAGTTTCTGTCACCTGAAATGAAGGAGAACAGACTTCTGGCGGCACAGTCAAATTTGGATCTCCTCGAAATGCACGGAGATCAGTTTCTGAACTGCATCCTTACAGAGGATGAAACACCTTTAAGTTTGTATCTGCCTCAAAGTAAGCGAGAATCTGCAGAGTGGCGAAAATCAGGCGAGTCTGCCCCTTTGAAAATGCGATCCGGAACATCACATCGCCGGTCGTTGATGCTGACGGTCTTTTGGAACGCTTCGAGAATCCAACTGGTTGACTTTGCGGATAAAGGAGTAAGAATCAATAGCGAATATTATTCCAATCTGTTATCTGAAGCGAGGAAGAAAATAAGAAAGCCACGAAACATTCCCCTCTACTTGCTTCATGACAATGCTCCGATTCACACCTCGCAGGAGACAACCAATGCCTTATCGAGAAACGGATTTCAACTATTGAGCCATCCTCCTTATTCACCTGACTTGGCCCCAAGTGACTTCTATCTGTTTAGATTCCTCAAAAAGCATCTTCGTGGACACCATTTTGAATCGCCAGTTGAACTGCGGGATGCAGTTACTGAGTTTTTTGATTCTTTGACACCGGAATTTTTTCATAAAGCTTTTTGTGAATTGAGACTTCGTTGGCAAAAAGTGACGAATGCTAACGGCTCATACATTGAAAAGTAAACTGTTTTCTGGAACAAAACATTTGTTTTTCCGTTAATTATTAGTCAGGTTATTAGTGATAGCTTAACTGTCAAGTTAATCTAAATATATTAATTCTAAATCGCTAGAATTTATAGGAAAATCTTGAAATTCAGACAAAAATGTTTGAAAATTTTGAAAAAATAGAAAACTGACCGGAAAAATTTCGGCGACCATATTTCTCATGCCTTAAAGACCTAAATTTACATCTGAAGTAGTATTCGTTATCACAGGTTATCTGCAAGTAGGTTAGTCCGGGACATTTTGGATCACACCACGTATGTTAGAAATAAAATGAAGCTTCACCAGTTTACAAGTTAAGAATAAAGTTTTATCTGTTTGTATGTTAGAAATAAAACAAAGTTTCAACCGTTTACAAGTTAAAAATAAAGTTTCAATAGTTTACAAGTTAAGAATAAAGTTTCAATAGTGTGTGTGTATGTTAACAATAAGGTTCTATCTGTTTATATGTTAGAAATAGAATGAAGTTTCAATAGTGTGTATGTTAAGAATAAAGTTCTATCTGTTTATATGTTAGGAATAAAAATGAAGGTTCACCAGTTTACAAGTTAAGAATAAAGTTTTATCTGCTTGTATGTCAGAAATGAAACAAAGTTTCACCAGTTTAAAAGTTAAAAATAAAGTTTCAATAGTTCGCAAGTTAAAACTAATGTTTCAATAGTGCGTATGTTAAGAATAAAGTTTTATCTGTTTGTATGTTAGAAATAAAATGAAGGTTCGCCAGTTTACAAGTTAAGAATAAAGTTTTATCAGCTTGTATGTTAGAAATAAAGTTTCAACCGTTTACAAGTTAAAAATAAAGTTTCAACAGTGTCTACTTTAGAAATAAAGTTTTATCTGTTTGTAAAGTACGATCGTAGGGTTTACTAGTTTGCAAGTTAGACTCAGCATTCTACTAGTTGTAAATGAAAAATATCGTTTCAACAGTTTACTGATTAAAATAAAGTTTCAATAGTGTGTACGTTAGAAATAAAATTATGACTGTTTGTGTGTGTATGTGTGTATGTGTGTTAGAAATAAAATAAAGTTTCAACCGTTTACAAGTTAAAAATAAAGTTTCAACAGTGTGTACGTTAGAAATAAAGTTTTATCTGTTTATATGTTAGAAACAAAACAAAGTTTCAACAGTTTACAAGCTGAAAAATAAAGTCTCGACAGTGTGTACGTTAGGAATAAAGTTTTATCTGTTTGTAAGTTAGAAATAAAGTTTTTAACTGCTTGTATGTTAGAAATAGAGGTATAACAGTTTATATGCTAGAAAGAAAGGTATAACTGTTTGTAAGACAAGATCGTAAGATTTACTAATTTGCAAGCTAGACTCAGCGTTCTACTAGTTGTAAATGAAAAATATCGTTTCAACAGTTTACAGATTAAAATAAAGTTTCAATAGTGTGTATGATGGAAATAAAGTTTAAGCGCTTTGTGCGTTAGAAATAAAGTTTCAGCCGTCTACAAGTTAAAAATAAAGTTTCAACAGTGTGTACGTTAGAAATAAAGTTTTAGCTGTCTATATGTTAGAAACAAAATAAAGTTTCAACCGTTTACAAGTTGAAAAATAAAGTTTCAAAAGTGTGTACGTTAGAAATAAATGAAAGTAAGAACTTCATCGTATGAGTATTCAAAGCATGTTTTGTAAATCAAATGTGTGTAGTACTGACATGTTAGAATCAAATGAACTTGACAAACGCGTATGTATATATAAATATATAACAATATATATGTATATAATATATATATAAATATTCTAACACACAAACAGATGAAGCCTTATTTCTAACGTACACACTATTGAAACTTTGTTTCTAACTTGTACACTGGTGAAACTTTATTTTTAACTTGTTAACTGATAAAACTTTCTTTTAACATACAAACAGATAAGACTTTATTTCTAACGTACACACTGTTGAAACTATATTTTTAATCTGTAAACTGTTGAAACTATATCTTTCATTTACAAATAGTAGAACGCTTAGTCTAACTTTTAAATCTTATGACACTTCATATGGGTGATGATGGTAGATGAAATAGTGTTAAATAAAATCAAGATAGCTTACATGATTCTGGGATAGCAATCGACTGCGATCCATGTGTAAAGAGCTTGTTAGACTACGGAAGAGAGAAGTGTGTTATGTTGCGTGTGGCGCGTGAGTGTCCTCCCATTTCATTCCATTCATCAATTCATCTCATTGATAGAGACAGGTAGAACTCATGGTTCTCATAACGTATGCAATGGATAGTTTATAAGGCAAACTTCGACAGCTGGCTAAATGTCGCCCTGGCGCGAATGCATACTACGTTGAGACAAAGGCAATCACTTGCAAACATGACGCAGAGAGGTTTAACAAGATTGACCATTGCCGAATGTCCCTTGCGGTATACATAGCTACGGGTTTCACCGCCGCCCTTGACAGGAACGCCCGTCGAAAGGAAGTATTACACCGAACTTCATTTGCAACGTTCAAGTTGACTGATAGCAGATTCAACTTAATGATAGTATTCGCCAGTCTGAAGACTACCCAGGGCAAACCACGAGGAGGTTCTATCATGTCTTGACCCATGGTAGCCCTTATCAGGGCCGGTGGTTCGTTCTCGGGGGTCGTCATCTTACAGCCTACCGATTCTGCTGAGAGAGACTTCACACGGAAGAGTCGACCTCTCAACTTTCTCAACACACTTCGGTAAAGGTCTAGGCGTTGATTGTGCCAACACCTCGGGTGCTGGCACAATCGCCCTCACAGCTTTCTCAAGCTCACGCTCAGCAGCAGCAACACTCGAATCAACACTCATACATTCATCATCCGATGAAATCCAACTCACCGACATCACTCTACTCTTTTTGGAGGTACTCGCATCCAAATCTACATCACTCACAACACGCTTTTCAACATTTACCACCTCTACTGGTGGCAAACGAGTACACATTCCCTCCTCATACAGCATTCCCTGCTCACCACACATCATCTTCTTCATCAAAACTTTCGAAATTTTTGTAAATACACACTTCGAGTGCATCTCACTGAACGCATCATTCCTTTCATCACACCTCACATTGCACCACTCACAAAACCACACCTTAACCTCAACACTATGCGCAGCATTCTTTTTATGGTGAAGGTGAAAATTCTCACCCCTAAAAACATCCCCACAACTGCATTTTAAAAATTGCAGGCGTTTATTCACATCTTTGGTCATTTTTCACTGCAAAGAAAAATGAGAAAGTTTGATATCAAACCTGAGCAGAGCGCAACGTATAGAAATAAAATGTCAGTAAATGTGAAGATTATGTTTTCAAAGTCATACTGTAATGCTATCATTACTTGAGGATAGACAAGTTAAGCTGATGAATCCGTTACAGGCATTACTCAGAGGGGATCTTATCCCAACTCCAAGGCCTCGGCGCACAAATCCAACCTCCGACGGACAGAGCGTGCGTCATATCACTGTGTTGGTATTCGGACCCCGATTTTGACATGAAAATCGGTGGAGTTATTTACATCAGGAAACAAGTCTCGAGCTGAAGCTCGCCTCGTACAACATTATAAATGCCTTAGTTGAATTCAGCATGGTGGAAAACTCCAGAAAACCTCCAAAAATAGTGAATATAAAATTTTCAACTTTTTAGCACTACTTATGAAATTTTATAAGCAGTCTATCACTTAGGGCAGGTGAATAGCGACCGAACCTTTTTGAATCAAGTCAAACGGACTTGTAGAAGCAAAGTTACAAGCCTTTAAAGTTTTGGAGTCTTTTATGGCCTGGAGACGAAGGCCATCTCCTGGCTAACCTCTAAGTCTGACGCCTTAGCTGATATCAGCAATGAAATTTTCTAAGTCGGTTTTTTACAGAAACCCGGAATTTGGAATGTCCGAAGCTATCATCGGAGCTCAGAGAGACGACCTACCTTTGGCAATCTCTTGTCTGAATGACAAGTCCTGTCGGTTCCCAGCTTATATAGTTTGTGGCGATCAGCTGATGACGTAATACCCATCATCCAAAAACTTAAAACGCTTCTATCATCGATTCTGGAGGTCCGATTGAGCTGGAAATAAGCCATTTCAATATAGAATTTGACGCTGAATCCAAATCTGGCCTCAGTTTTGCTCTCTGATGCTTCGTTTTGAAGCTACAGCCCAAAACGTCCAAATTTCTAACTCTGTCGTTTTTTCGACAATCTCCCAAAATCTTAAATGGCGTCTCACATCTAAACGAAGACAGATATGAATAAGCCGTTTCTTTCACTGAATTTGTCTCTCTCTTAGCTTTCAAACGAGCTATGGCAGAACTAAATCCGTCCACTGGAAGTCAAGATCGAAGCTAGCTCTCCAGAGGGGGGGGGGACGTCAGCGAAAATTTTTCTCTCCGATTGCTTTCAAACTCACCATACCGATGCAGAATTTCACGCTGAATCCGAATCTGGCCTCCGTTTTCCCATCCGATGCTTCGTTTTGGCGCTACTGACCAAAACCTCCCAAATTCTAACTCTGTCGTTTTTTCGAAAAATGTTGAAAATTTTTTCTCTCCGATTGACTTGAAACTCACCATACAGATGCAGAATTTCACGCTGATTCCAAATCTGAAATCCGTTTTGCTCTCCGATGCTTCGTTTTGGCGCTACAGTCCAAAACGTCCAAAATTCTAACTCTGTCGTTTTTCGCCAATCTCCCAAAATCTTAAATGGCGTCTCACATCTAAGCGAAGACAGATATGAACAAGCCGATTCTTTCAGTGAATTTGTCTCACTCTTAGCTTTCAAACGAACTATGGCACGACTAAATCCGTCCACTGGAAGCCAAGATCGAAGCTAGCTCTCCAGAGGGGGGGGGACGTCAGCGAAAATTTTTCTCTCCGATTGCGTTCAAAATCACCATACCGATGCAGAATTTCACGCTGAATCCGAATCTGAAATCCGTTTTCACATCCAAGCACTCCTTCCACTCGAAACAGCCCATTTTACAAATCAACATTCAGCAGATTGCACGAAAAACATCACACACTATAGCCTCAAGACAAATCTTGGCGGTCGCCCAAGTCCACCACGACACTCTGTCGTTTCAGAGGGGAGGTGGTGGGGGGACGTCAGCGAACCTTTCGGACCCACTTGGCCGGCACACCACGACACTCTGTCGTTCCAGAGGGGGGGAGTCAGACTCGAAGCACCACGGCGGCCGACCACGACACTCTGTCGTTCCAGAGGGGGGGGACGTCAGCGAACATTTTGTGAACGTGGACCAACCTGGCCGGCACACCACGACAGACCACAACCTCTGTCGTTCCAGAGGGGGGGGGACGTCAGCGAAAATTCTTCGATGGCGGCCATCTTGCGCGGTCCAGAAGTGGAGTTTTACTTACTACTAGCTGATATCTTTGGTGTTTGATATTCGGAGAATGGATAAAATGCATTGCGTTTTGCATGCAATTGCTATTGAAATCACGTGACCTCCCTAGTTGCCCGTTTCTGGATAAAACATGCATGATCATACATATTATTCATGCATGATCATGCATGTTTTATTCATGAGACATGCATGTTATATAAATGAAATATCGATGATTTAGTCAGGCGACATCTATAATTTTGCCATAGAATAGATGAAATTCATGAGGGATGCTAGTATCATAGTACAATCTGTATTGTAGGTTCATGGCATTTTTATCGTGGAGCGATAAATTCTGCATGTTGCATACGAATACAACATCATACGAATATGCAAGACTTACTTTAAAAATTGAAATACATTCATGACATCCCTAGTAAATTCCATTCACTCTATAGATGTGGCGCAAAGGCCGTACATTATCTTCGATATAAAATTGTGCATGTCACAAAGGCAGTCAGATACAAAATTAAAATAACCATGTTTAAAATTAACATCATATTTATAACAATGTTTTGAAATTATAATATAATAAGTATATTCATAGCAATCACAAGGAAAAATCATGCATAGCGTAAATTAATAAAACACAAAGAATCAGTCTCTATAACTGTATTCAATCTCCAATTCAAAAAACATCTCTAATGAATTCATGGAGTAAAAAAATGGAAAGAAGAGTTTGTATTACGGACATGTACATGTGATTTATAATTGTTGAGATAGGCTAACAAAAGGCTCAGTTTTTAAAAAAGGCTCTGATCGAGTAACAAGTTATAACTCTAAAGGCCATTAGAAATGTCGTGAATTTTCTAGAAAAACATTTTCAAGAAATGACAAAAACGAAAAAACGATTAAAATGGCAGTGCAAACGATTATTCGAAAAATGTTACTCTGAAATCACGGAATTCTAGAGGAGCGGAAGCGAAAGCTGCTGAAGGAATGAAGTGGTCGCTCATGAACGCAGACCGAGGCTTTGTCAGTAGCATATCGAGCTGCTTGTTTTATGCGAGATTGTAAAGTCAGCTTGCATTTGGGCGTGTTTGCGTTGTGTGAGAAATACATTGATAATGCTACCATTACTGTCAGTTTTGATGGAAGTCGAAAGTCTTGACATGGTAAAAATAACAATAAATTGACTGATACAATATATTCCTGGCATCGAATGGCATTGTTTAATGAATGAGTCAATAAGTCCACTGTCTTAATAAACTATTATTTGTCTATTGTCGTGGAGTGTTCAGATTCTTTACTGGATATAAAAAAAGTCTGATGAAGCACAAAGTGTGTCTTCATCCAGTTTTCCATGTGACAAAAATATACTGAAGAAATGGCTCCTGAATTACCTCGTGCTGATCTCAAAAGTGTTGATTAAAAATTTGACATGATAAAAGTCTGCGATAAGCACTTTTTACCAGATGACTTTGTAAACAAGAATTGGAAGAAATTGAAACCTGGTGCACATCCTCGAGTTCATCCAAACGTCCCGTACTTGAGCGAGACTATGATCACCTCACGACTAACCACAACATCTCAAGAAGATAGACTTACTTGATAAAGAAAATGATATGATATGTAAATAAAACGAGGAGGCATGGTTGAGTGGTATAAAGCATTTGACAAAATGCTACGAGAAATTTCAGATGACAATTTTACTACGCCAAGTGGCTGTCAAATGGTCGAAGGTGAGAACAATTTGATTTTCCTATTCATCACGGGAATTGAGTAAAATCCATTCCTGAAAGTGTCAGTAGCTATTTCAAACGACTTTAAAGTCACTGTCTCTATCGACAGGAATCCATTACCGAAAAGACAATTCAATCATTTATAACAGGTAGCAAGCCAGATTAGCAATTCGATAGAAAAAATATTAAAAATCTTAGCGTTCCTCAAATCAATGTGTGAATCGCTTAAGGAAACGCCTGTTAACAGGCATGACATCATCGAATTATCAACTAACATACTTGAATCGTGATGCTCTGCACCGATTTTTCCGGTCATGACAGTCTTCTGTTTCCTTTTTTGTCAGCTACGTCTCATGCTTCTTAGTTCTCATCAGTTGAGGTACAGCTCTGATACGATCATAATATTTTACAGTTTACTGTAAAATCTTAAAGTTTTAAACAGATAATGACCATTCTGGGGTGGTTTCTTTATGCTACCATCAATAAGAAGACTACAGTAGCTTTCTTCTGGATTAAATATGCATCTATCAGAGGTTGGTTGATGTAGAAAGCATCTTAGTTTCGATCACACTTTCAAGCTTAGATGATAAACAAAATTTGCATCATGATTTTTGACGAGATATGGACTGCACTTCAGAAGAAGATCAATGGTGAATTTGTCGGCCTTTCCAACGAGGTGATGTTCCAAAAATTTTGCTGCTAGAAAATGTAATGACTGGGTTTTTTTGATTGACTATGCAAGTGTTGACCTTGATTCATCTAATTCTGACAATGGAGCAATTAAAACTACCCTACTTGAGCTTGCTTCCAGGGATGACCTTATTCGGCCTTCTGGGTAAATCCAGATTAGATTACACTTTTTTGTCGCAAGGGGTTTGAGTATTAGAATTTTGAAATTTTGCCCTAAAAATGTCTGTGACATCATAAGAAACTAAATTGGCATAGTGACAACCACAAGAAGTTCATGTGGCCATATACATCAGACTCGAAGAAAAAATGAAGCGTCCCTCAAGTTACACCAGGCGTCCCTCAAGTTACAATTGACGTCCCTCAAGTTACAATGTTCAATTTATTTTGCTCAGGTACCTTATTTTCGTAGAAGCTTAATCAAGATAACATCAACAGTTATTTACATAAAAGGTTGCAGTTCTAGCATTTATTTCTGTTTGGAGGTCAGCCCACTAAATGCATAATGGTGATTTTTCGAATTTATCTGAGTTATCTGGAGCTAGCATTTTTGGAATTTGTGTTTACCTTGAAGGCAGTAATTGCTCTGCTCAGTGTTTCCTGTGATTTAGTGTTTACTTCTATGTAGAACTATGATACCCAAATGGGTTCTATCTTTTTTTAATGGCCAGCATAAAAAATACAGCTTTATGGGCACTGCATGATTTGCATTTATTCACAGGCCTATCGCAGGACTACAAGTTTTTTTGAAGAAAAATAAAGTAGCGATCCTGTATTCACTCGCGAATATCAATGTCAGCGAACACTTTTATCCCTCTTCTATCAATAGTTGGATCATCTAACTTTCTCACAATTTCCCAGGGAGATATCACGGAACAATCAGTTACAAGAGAATCGACGAATTCATTAAATAGTCCTCTAAACGTGTATTGCTTCAAAAAACGAACACGAAAATCCCCATTCTCAAATCTGCTGGTAATCTGAGCCGCGAAATGTTTTTTCCTGTTGTCACCCGTTTCGAGACCAACAAGTATCCAATCATCGGATTTGAGTGGGACTGCAACCACAGGAGATGAGCTTGTGGACAATTCAGAACACGTTGTGAGATCACTTCCATTTGTTTTGTCAAACGTGTCAAGTCCACCACTGCTGCAATTATTTGCGTAATTAAATGTCCTTGGATTGAAGCAACCACAAGAGGATTTGCAGTGGCAAGCCAAGTCTTTAATAAGATATCCATTTTGAGCCGACCATTTTAGGCATTTTAGACCTAATGACATTTCGAAATACCTAAAATTTTGAATTTCATGCTTATGACATCGAAAAGCGTTTTTGAAAGCATGAAAATATAGGCAGGCCTAAAGAAGCAATTTCTAGCGTGACACACGGGGAAAATGAAAATGACGTGTATAGGCCTATGACCTATCTCGTGATGCATTCATGATGTCAAAATAATGAATAAAAATTCTAGAATAAGCATAGGCCCTAGATCAAATGTGATTTTATGCATAAAATCTACCAAGCTCTCAATTTTTCTTCTTTATATCAAGTTCAAGCAATTATCATTATGAGACCTCTACAGCAGAATGATTTTTTCAATAGGCCTGGTCAATGTTTGCAGTCAGAAGCTATAGGAAGAGGCTTGATAATGTAGCTTTAGGCCTACTGAATGAGCAAGACTAGAAGGCAACAACAGTTCATTTCTATTCATGTCGCTCTCCATAGATAGGCTACATGTAGGCCACGGTCGGTAAAAATGCAGCGAATCCTGCAGTTGAATTTTGATCGTCAATCATCAGAGTGAGCACTCATATCTACACAAAAAGTGACATGATAAAATATAAAATAACTCACCCTTCATGTCAGGCAAGTTTGACTTCCAATATATCTTTCTGTCGATTTCCTCTTTGGACACAGTGGTTATCAAAATATCCACATTTTTTGTCAAATCGCATAAATCTCCCAGGTTATCAATAAACTCTCCACTCGAAACATGTGAATCCCATGTTCGTTTCAAAACAGCGCCGACACCATCCGCTGCGCATTTACCGTGCCCACTCTCACTGAATACCATTCTAGGGAATCGATATGCAAAAAATCGCTAAGTCGAGCAAGAAGCTGAACAGTAAAACGGTTACGGTACTGTGAACTAGGGCTATCAGAGAAGATGATCAATTTCTTTACATATGTCCTGTCAATCAAATCGAGAGCTTTGTGAATATGTGTCACCACTGCTTCGGCTGTTTTCCGCCTGTCCGTACTTAATGTCGCAAAACATTTCGGTTCCTCATTTTGTGCATATGCTACTCCTTGGTGAATAGTAATTTGCTAATTGTAGCCGAAGTGTGCCGATTGGACTTCATTCCCAAATTTCATTGTGTAATTTTCACTGAAATCCACCAGCAAACAGCTGCTTCGCTAGCCTCATTTCATGATATTGGTTAGTGAAGGAGAATTGGTGATATGCATACATTTCCATCGCAGTTTCACATTTCAGAGCTAGCCATGGACAGAATCAGTGAGTTGAACACGCTTGGTGACTGCTACCGAGACTTCTCTGTCTTTGATTCGCTGCCATTGGACATAAGGAATTGTTGACAACGATGACAAAAATGACCCATCTTCCTCCCTTGGACACACACTCCTTGATTGACATTCTGGACACAGGCGCGAACAGCACAACTCTGAATAAGGCGAACATACAATTTGTCGAAGATTTTCAGACATACTTGATGACTTTAGAACTTTGATATTTCGTAATGCCTGGAGGAGCAATCGAGGATTTTCACATTTTATGCACATGCATAACTGTCTGTCAGAAAGCTTGGGCTTCACAACTTGTTTTGGCTTCAATGAAAAGAACAAGGACCGAGAAATCTTTTCTGTTGAATTTTCGGACATATATTTCATGTACAGGTCACTTATAGAAAACAGCAGATACCTCTTCTGAAAAGACTGTCCACGAATCGTAATAAACTCTTTCTTCCCTGATGCAAGTCTGGAATTATCATCACGACAATAGAAGGAAATGACTGAGTGACGAATTGGATTTGACCGAGCAATGTTGATGGTAGCATCATTTATGGTCCTGCAATCTGTCTGTAGCAACTCTCTCAGATGACTCTTGGCACCAAGAAACTTTCTACTAACGTCTTTTAGCGTGCTGGCTAATTTTCTGCGTATTTGGTACTTTCTCTTTATTGACTTTATCAGGGCTAGGTGAACATTTATCATCAACTTTACTTTTTTTGAAGATTTCATGGCAATTTCTGATGAGGCATTTGGACCATCGTGATACAAAGGTAGGCCCACACTTCCACCTTGGGCTTTCAATCTCTCAATTCTCTTTTGAAATTTGCGCACTTGCTTTGCAGTGCAATGTTTCTGTAATTTAGGAGTTTGACCTTTTCCCTCCTCTTTTTTATTTCTCGTTTTCTTGCTGCACGCCTCTTTGAATCACTGGCAGATCAGCAGAAGACGAACATGGAGATGATACTCTTGAATTTGTTGCGCTAACAGATTCTGGTTCATTTGGTTCATTTTGTAGAGATTGGTTTTTAGTTGCTCTGTACTCACTCATGTATAGTTTTCTTTTTCTTGCAAGAAGACGTTTCTGCCTAGGATCACCGTTTTACTTGCATTTGTGATAGGATCTTAGTGCTTGCTTCCTCACCTTCATCAACCGTTCTCCGCCATTTTTCTTTAACTTTTCTCGGTATCTCCTCTTTTTCTTAAGCATCTTTTGTCTATCAGGGGCCATTTTGCAGAATACAGCCACTGTCGTTGTCGACCTAGCATGAACTGATGATTTCGTGAAGCAGCAAAAATCTCTTTGTCTGAGAGCCGTCCAATCACAGCTATTGCTTGTAAGACGATTCGATGACGTACACACGTCGATAGCTTTTTACTTCGGAGTTCTATGTGATGCGCAGGATGTGTTTATTGTAGTCAAAGAATTTGTTTGAAAAGTGGTGACATCTTCGAAACGGAAAAATTTCTAAATGGACCTTATCAGTGGTGACATATTTTAGCAAACCCTGATCATTCACAAAAGGAGGACTCCGTTCGTGTTGCGAAAGGTCTCTCAAACTAGCAAAAATTCAAGATAAATTTAGAGAATTATGTCTCAATGTTCGATAGCTCCCATCACTCTACAAAGTCAATTGTGATCGCAAAATGTGCAGAATTCAACTCACAATGCCCAAAAACTCACGAGACTAATAAAAAACACAATATATGGCTGATTTTGCTGAGGTGCTAACATAGATAGAAATGCGTAACTTGAGGGACGTCCCTCAAGTTACGTCCCTCAAGTTACAATCTGTGCGTTTCTTCATTCTCTATCAAAGTGCAATGACAATTGAGAGGAACTGAATGAACAATTTAGCAGATAGCTCATTGCCATTTCCTGACATACACTTGACTGAGTTCAAACTTTTTCCAGTTGTCCGGGAACTGGTGTCCCTCAAGTTACGAATTTGTGGTGTCAAATATCCTTCATTTTACCTTAAATTCATTCTCAACATTCATTCATGAGCAATGAGACCGATTTTCTTGCGCTCCTTGCTTCATGATCATATAATAGTTTACCACAAGTAACTACTTCCATCAATATGCAGCTGCATCTTATAAAGCAAGGCGTCCCTCAAGTTACAAATTGCGCGAGTTTTTTAGCTACTATTTCCATGCGACAGCATCATAATCAATTCTGCTACCGTAGGTGAAGAGACTTTCAACTCCAATCGAATTTTTCTTTCAATTTCACTTCATGGCAAAGCTAAATGCAAGAAAAGCAATCAATTACAGAAATACTTCTGTACTCTGCGAGTCTGTCCAAGATCGCAACTTACTTCATGCGACAAGGCATTTTCGGACTTTTTTTAAACCTTTACATCTCTGTGCACCAGTTATGATAAAATTACTTTTAATTTTCTACGTGACCAATGGATCATATGAGTCACGATAGAGAGCAAATCGGATTAAATACTATTGAACTTCACTCGACTAGGCAATGGGACAGAATTTTATTAAAAAGTGTAATCTATTCTGGATTTACCCTTCTGCTATAAATTTTAGCATTTGTGCAATAGTGTGTAATTTCTTATATCAAATTTGGTCGGATCAACAGCTGATGTGCAACTTTACGTAAAAGGATAAACACCAAGAATTGTTCATCAAATCCAGTATGTCCTATCCGATATTTGTCCGTTATTTGCTAATTCATGATGAGCTAGAGGATATCAGTGCTTTCAGATTTTAGCAAGAAAAATGTTTAATTTGTTTTCACGCAACAATGTAAAGCGGTTGAATGTCAACCTTCTGTAAATAAGGACAGTCTACCAACTGAAATAAAACATTGAAGTGATAAAATGATGAAGAAATTGTGTGTTGATGATATGATAGCGCTATTTGAAAACGATTTGCTTTTTTGGCTCCTTGCAAATCCAATATGGAAAATATGTAGGCCTCTACTCATATTCACAGACCTGCGAGGAGAAGTAGTACTGACAGCTTTCGCTTCCTCTCCTCTAGAAAAAGAATATTCTTTAACTATTTTCTTGACGTAGCCTTGGCGGCCGAAAGGGTGCCATGACAATTTATTGAGTAATATAGTTAAGAGATGTTTGAAATTTGAATAAAAAGAGATTGAACATTCATTCAGCTTATGGAGTTTTCTTCAGATTAAACCAAATCACGCCGCAGTTGCAGCAACGACCAGCAAATACAACTCACTTGGAAACCGGAACTAGTCCTTTAAATGTATAAATTTTGAATGACAACGAGGCTGAGAAGTCTCAATGTCCCCAAAGTTCGCTGCCACATGATGAGAGGATGCCAACAATGTGAATTTCAACTATACACGACACTATTTCACGCATTTCCGACAGGTGCACACTTGATATAGGAGACGAGAATCACAACCAACCAGCACGACCGACCGACGATTATGAGAAATATCAGTCTTATGGGATATGTCAGTCTTCATTTCTAAAGCAAGCTATTCATGGAATGACTGTACGTAGACATCATCTTTAACCTTACTGACGTGCCATATGGCAATAAGTAGAGTGTCGACCATAGAGACTCAAACAAGTATTTGTACACAATGAAAATTTTTACATGGAAAGATTCAGTTTTTTACGGAGATTACGTTCCTGCAGTCCAAAAATTATTTTAGCAGTTTTTAAAAGATAGAATTTTGTAAATTTATATACTACCGACATGAATACACTTTATAAGCTGTAGTATGAAACAAGTTGGATATCAAAAGGAATGATCCTGCTAACAAGAATCTTAATCAAGTGGAAATTATGCTGATCATCAAGAGAGTTTTATAAACCGCATTATAATGCAAGTTTTCAAGAAAAGGTCGAGATCTCATTGGGCTTCTTGGCCGAAATTTCAAGTTTTTAAATCAATTCGGCATGAGTTTATGATTCACTAAATTTATATTTCATTTCAGTCAATTCCGTGGTAATTTCTTCAAAACTGCAAACATTTGCATGTCTCACATTAGGAAACAATTCCAACTGTGTTTACTTCGAGTTCATTTAATAAAATCGAAACTGCATACATAATAAATGGCGAGTTGTCACTCTACCTACTATATAGACTTACCTTCTACTCTACCTATATACCTGCTTACTCTATGTAGCGTGCTGCTGCAACAGGTTTAGGCCTATCCCATACATGTATGCGGTAGACTAGCAGTGGTATAGAATGTCCCCTAACCTGCCAGGGGTTTCGGCCGGCTAAGCTTCAAAGAGATATTTAGCTTATGGAAATTATTAGGGGAAATAATCGTAAATTCTGAAAAATTCTGTGGGAATGGGACGAAGAAATCTCGTCCCACGAATTAGATGTTTGATTGATTGCTTGAAGTTAGATGAACCAGAAATCAGATTGTTTGATATAATGTACATGTAAGAAAAAGTGAAAATATGCCAGGTTAAAATTTCTGTACTTGATCCTCGTACATTTTGCATGTAACGGTAATCTATTTTCAAACACGGATAAATGCACTTAGTCCATACACATTGACCAGTTTCTATGGTGGCTGACAGGCACCGGCAACGTATGAGAAATATACTGGAACATGCCTTTGAATTGCACATGTACCAATGCACCTGTATACTAGACTAAAATATACTGTTGACGATCAACTTAATAGCGCTACCATTGCTGCAAACAGACATCCACTCGCATCGGCAAGCAACAACACCCGTAACCAACATGCACCCGTAAACCTAGGGCATATTGTTACTTCTAATAAGGCAGTGCGTTTTGTTTTTCGAAATGCAGGTTAACTGCATCTAGTCTGATACCATGGATTAGACTTACCGATTGTACAGTGAGCCCTTGATTTAATTAGGGACTACCTGATAACATGCACGCTACCTAAAAGTTGTAAGTTTCATGGAGAGATAAAGACTTGATCTAGGCCTATCCCATGCATACACGGTAGATTAGCAGTGGTATATAAAGTCCCCTCTAGCTGATAAGGGTTTCGGTACGCTTAGCTTATCAAAGAGATATTTAGCTTTATGGGAATTATTGGAAACAATCGTAAATTTTGAAAAATCCTGTGGGAATGGGCATGGGAATGGGATTTCCCATAGCAATCCTGTGGGAATGTGACGAAGAAATCTCGTCCCACGGCAAGCTTGGTGTAATAATTACATTTTCATATCAAATCACCATTCTGTTCATCTTGTACTTAATAATTAGTAGTGATAGGCAAAGTTAGTAAATTGCGAAAGAATATCAAATTTGGAATCAAAATGTCGATACCGGAGGGGAAGGTGTGGTACATTGAACATGTTTTTGAACTTTTCTCAAGTTTGAATGTACTAAAACAAATGAACCAAAATGAAACTAGGATGAATAATTCTATAATAATATGAAGTATTATGCAATAATACGTAATTTTCTATTGCTTCCTGGACTTAATCAGGACTTAACCCTATCCATACCGGGGGCCGATCGGCCTTCCCTGTCGCATTTTTGTTGCGGAGCTTTTAAAACTGAACTGATTGATCCAGGCTTTTGTGACTTTTAGTTTCTGGGTATTTCCCAACTTTTCGCCGAAAATCGTTGCATTTGGTTAATGGGAAAGTTAAATTTATGGCCCGTTTTGAAAAGTGCATTTTGGAAAGTCTGAATTTTGCCTGATTTTGCAAAGATATGGTGCGCTAAGTTTTGAAAAGCAAGCTGAATATCAATTCTTTGCATCACATCACAAATTAGGTGTCCATAAATTGCACCATCAAGATAATATAGACATCAAAGATCGATTAAGAGTCATCCAAACTTGAATGTCATGTAAATACTACTTATTTGCTTTTCAGTAGAAATGAGTCAACTAATTGTTTCAACTAAGTATAGTGTTCGTTCATATTGTTTTGAAAACTTCTGCTTATTCAGTGTCATTAATAGTCTTATTAATTACATTATTGAAAGGTAGCAAGACTTCTTAAATTGTTTCTACAGATGAATAAAAGTAGTCAATTTTGAGTGAAAACTTTCCCTTTTCTGCTTGTGATTTATTTTTATTAGTAGCAATATCATATATTCAAATTTTGAATTTAAATTCATGATGTGTAGACAAACAAGTTTAGAGCATCAAATACCATCATTCTCCTGATCATTAATTGTATGTGTCACTAACGTAATTGAACTAAAAGCACTGAATCTATATGTTTGCAGTCGATGAGAAGAAAACATAAAAAATCCGCTTAATTTTGAAGTTCAAATCTTAAATCGCCATTTAAAGCATCAAGATGGACGAATTAGAAAAAACAGATACCACCGTTAGAAAGATCACACGCAGAATATTCTACCCTAAAAATTTCGTGTACAACGGAGCAGTACCTATTTAGGAAGTTAAGGAGGGGGGCCGAATCGCCCCCCCCCGGGATGGCGATGCGCTTCAGAGCCCGGTATGGATAGGGTTAATCTGGACTTATCTTCCTGACTTAATCAGTTTAGACAATGTAAATCATAAACCCGAGTCAGGACGGACTCCTACCATCATTCTTGTGATTAAGCGATGATTTCGCATCAGGTTTCAATAATGTCGCTTATTGGTGGGCAGTTTACGTCACATCACACAAAAAAATAGTTGTACTCAAATATTACTTGCTTTCGAAAAGTATTTATATCCGATCCTTATGAAGTCAAGTCAACAGAGTGATAACTCAACACATATATTGTGATGAAAAGACTTGTGTTGTGCAATTGAAATTACAATTACTGCAATTAGTAAATCAATAACATTTTCTGATGAGAAATTTTGTCATACTTATCAATTACATTTTTAGCCATGTAATTGAGAAGTAGAGGACAGTGGGACAAACTGAACATGTTTTTGAACTTCTCTCAACAGTTTCAATGTACTAAACCAAATGAACCAAAATGAAACTCGGATGGAAAGTTGATGGCATGCTAATTGTGATCTCTGAGTTGCTGGGCGTTTCTGTTACATTTCATCTTTTCACAATTTGAATTTTAAATTTTTCACCGAAGTGGTTCAATGTGTCCCATGTGTGAGGCACAGTGAACCACCCAGTGAGGCAGATTGAACAACCTAAATTTATTTCTCTCCTGTTGAACCATGTTCAAAGTGCCCCTTCCTGGATGGTTTAATGTGCCTCACATCGTTTATTTTTTGACTAATGGATTGATTAAATTGATAAAAAATACTAGAGAAAATGCTATCTAAGGAATGTATTAAAATGTTCTAATTTTCTCAAAATTTACTTTTTCATTGAAATTTTGGGAAATCCTGTGAAAACAATGATGGAAAGCATAAACAATTGAAATTATCTGAGGAATCGTGTTTACTTGTTGCAAAACAATGTCTTAATAAAGCATAAAGATTCCACTACTTACAGTTGCGGAGAAACGTCTGGTGGTTCAATATGCTCCACCCTCCCCCATTTTTTACTCCGAAGTAGGCCTACCATCTTTGTAATGACACCGATCTACTGTTTTCAGTATACTGGACGTACTCAGAAATCACCTTCCACCCGATCTAATCCGGATGAACTGCTATGATCCCTAGTAGTGTGCCATTATTCGCTTTCTATGTGTGAGGAGGTACACTGCTTGCAGTTTCCATGAAAAGTCTAGTTATCAGACAGATTTTATTGCAATGTAATATCTCATATATACATAGGCTTTTCATAAAGTTATCTATATAAGACAAAAAAGAAATACAGAAAAACATATTTCTGTTGAAATTGACAGCTATCAATATAAAAAAACAAGTCTATCACATAAATAATAAATTTTGAACATTTCTTGAAAGTAGGGCTGTGTGCGGTGTACCGTTTCTCTTCGGTGCATTTGAATGTGAATTTCGAACCATTTCATATTTTGCTGCAGCACTTCAATTACCTATGTAAGCTTAATTTATGTTTTTTCATTATCCTAGCTATACAACAAACGTGGATAGAAAACGATTGCAAGCATACAATATAAATCATTCACCGAAGTTCGGGATGGCAACTACTCGTACATGTAATTCCTTTGCTATAAAAAGAAGATATAGCTTTATGGAAATCACGGCTATATACATGACACACAGATCAATGACAGTTTGCTGCATAGAGCTGACAATTTACTAGTTTTTTCATTAAATGTTAGATCAGTTTCATGCTATTGACTTGTTATTTCATGAAATTCATCTATACACGACATTTCTCAATGCCATACGACCTACCAGACTTTCGCAGGACAAACTATTAAGCACGAAACAATTAATTTTTCGGCCAACAAGTGCTAAGCACAACTTATAAAAAATTTTCGTTGCACCGTTGAGAACGGGTGCGACCAGTGCACAGATTTACATTAAAGTAATCAAATCAAAAACCGAACATAATTCATGATTGTACACTCAATAAAATAACAACTCATTTGAAAAAATGTATTCAACTTTGCTGCAATGGGATGACTTTGGGACGAATGGGAAAGTACTTCAGATGATTATCTGACAACATTGCACATGTATTATGTTATTGCAAAGTTGACTGACAAGAAATTCATAACATTTTGAATAAAATTGACAGGTAAGAATAATCTTGACTGAGACACTCGAATTGCAATAATATTTGGGAAAATCTGTCTTAACATTCTTACTTTCACAAACTGCTTACTTAATAAGTTGTGATGCTGTAATTATCATTCTACTTTGTCAGAAAAAAAATTCTAGACTAGTTTCTAAAAACTCGATTTGATGATGGAGAGCTGAAAAATGCATTCACTCTACCTATTCCTGTATCAATGGAACTGTCATTCTACAAATAAGACTATCTACCGGAAGTGGCAGAGAAAACTTTCGAGTTTACTGGTTTCATAACATATTTAATAAATTTTCTCAAACTGGCAAATTCTTCGTCACTGTCAGATAAAGTAATCATTAATTAATTACTCACTAGGAGTTGCCTACACTGGATTACTTGCTCATCATATATCCGAATCTTAACATCCGACGTCGCAAGTCTATGTACGGTGAACATTACACTTAACTTAGGACCTTTTTATTGATATCGACACTAATACTGTACCAACGGAAACAAAAATCTTAAGTTTTGCTAATACTTACATGTACATCTAAAATTGCTACTTACATAAAGGCTGATTGTAGTTGTACATATGCATTCATATAATTATGAAACCGAAATTTATGCAAAGAAAAGCTTCGGCTCTTATACCCAAATGATGAATGAAAACGAAGTAAACTGCAAATATCTCAATTGAAAATAGCTGACAGGGCTGCTGCAATTGAAGTTTCCATCAAATTCATGTACACGCACATTTTGTTAGATGTTTTTAAAGTACACCAATATGTTGGCCTGAGTCGCTTGAGTAATCTGGATACGATTTTTTAACAGCTCGGCTAGAAGTAGTATCACCGTATACATCAATAACAAATTGTACACATCCAGACATTTCGACACCACTGAGATTTTCAAATTGAAATTTTGTGAATTCTTTCGTGGTTGGTTTTGCTATCTAATCGAATAAATGCTTTCGAACAGAAAGAACATTTATGTGGGCGGTCATTGGTATGTGTCCTCTCATGTCGCCTTCTATTTGAACAATCAGCAAAGGTTCTTGGGCAATAAGTGCAAGCGTATGGTCTGGCCTGAGTGTGTTTCCTCTCATGTAACACTTTATCTGCGAGTCTATAGAACTTCCGAGAACAAAACGAGCATTGCATATGAAAGTCGTTGACTCGCTGACAGGAATAGAAACTTGTATTTCTTCGGTCAAAAGAAGTCTCGGTTGATTCAGATAGATTTCCATTAGACGTTTCGATCACTCCCGTTTCTGAGAAAGGCTCTGAAAACACAAAGATACGTATGTGTGGATGCAAAACGACTGCAAATGATATGAAAACTCAATTAGCTTAATACAATCCATAATTATATGTAGATTTTGGCTATCTATCTTACATAATAAACCGCACTTGAATAGTTAGTTCAGTATCGACCAATTGCTTCAAATTACACGGCTTAGAGGGTTTTAAATGCTATTTAATTACCTTAGGATACGTCTTCCGGTTGATACAGGAAGAACGAAAGACCAGATGAATAAATGATAGCTTCGAGTCTAGCTTGGTAATGATAGAATCGAAATCATGTTTTCGAAACGATCCTTGGTTTTTTGGTAGAAGAGATACAGCAAAAATAGGCCATCCCGAGTTCTGTTGAAAGTCCGGGTGCCATTTCATTTGTCTGACTCGGGTTCTATTGGAGGTCCGGGTTGTAATAGAAGAAATACAATAACTTTCTCGTGGCAGTGAAATAAAATTACGCTGCAAAATAAAAATAGAAATGCGCCGCAGAGATTGAGCCGAATTCATTGTCAAACGCGTTTCAGCACTCCTGACGTACCATCCTCAGTGACAACTGATGAGTGACAAATTCAGTAACGAATATCACTTACAAGGGAAAGTACAATCAGACGAATTTCACTAACAATTTATGCGTTCGAACAATATGGAAATCATGAAAACAAATGTAAATACTAAGGTTGAAGGTTTATTGTTCATGATCATTAATGTGGGATTTTATTATGAGAGCCTCTCCTATACGTGCATGCTTGGTGTGATGAAGGACAGAATGACTGTTCTAAAGGAGGGTGAATGCGTAGAGATATTTCCGAAGATGGTCTTCCTTTTGCATGTTCCTTGATGCGAGTATGTGGCGACGAGTGTCTCAACATTCTGGACAATGTTCACAAGAACATTTATAAACAAGGGATGAGCGCTCGTTGAATGGAATCGGATATTTGTAGCAACATATATAAATTCTGAGTTTTTAATGTTTTGTAGGCTGTTCTTATTTTAGTCTTCTTCAACAGTTTGTTTACTGTGCAAACTTTTCTTTCAATTTTTTTATGGGTCCCACCGATGTATGGCAGCTTCCAGTAAATCGCTTCTTTGGCTACTTCATTATTTTCAGCTTTGGGTTCTTTACAATTTTTGGAGACGTTTTCAATGTAGGTAGAGCTGCATCCATTCTTCATGAAAATTAGCTTTCACTAACTTTTCATTATATATTTTCCGGGCAGCATCAGTCGTCAATTTTTGGAATCTAATGAAGAGGGCCTTAATGGCAATGATTTTTTATCTTTTCGGGCAAAAGCAGCGCGATGAGTATGTATAAAACTACTTGTGTCTTTTACATGCCATTTTGTCTTCAGAATGCCATTTTATATGTAAATAGTCATGTCGAGACAATTCAGTTTGCTAGTAAGGTGAATAGGAATGTTCATTATAACGAATCTGAAAATCCATTTGTAATCCTGGCATGAACTGCAAATCTGACGGTGTGGTAGCCGTTGATAAATCGACAGACATTATGACTCAGAGCGATAGGTACTGTTCTATTTTTCTGAAAACGTTTGTGCCTTTTTACACGAGAAGGCGAAAAATGTTGTGCCAGCGAGACGGTGTCCCTCCCAATTGCCACGGAAACGCCAGAGAAATCTTGGATAAATCTTTGCTGAATCATTGGATAGGCCAGAGAGGGCCAATTGAATGGTCTGCCAGATCAAATGACTTAAGTGCTTGTGACTTTTGGCTCTGGTCATATCTGCGCCCAAAAGTCTGCGTTGTTGGAACAAGCTTCCATTCACACTAGGTGATCTAAAAGAAAAACTTGGTTCCGAAATTAAAAATATCCCATAGGATATGTTTGGAAAAAGCTTACTCGTTTTCATAAAATGCGGTCGGGCGCACTTAAACAATGATGTAGAATTTTTCGAATTCTGATTTTTTTAAT
Source organism: Prostheceraeus crozeri (assembly GCA_907163375.1). Taxonomy (NCBI): domain Eukaryota; kingdom Metazoa; phylum Platyhelminthes; order Polycladida; family Euryleptidae; genus Prostheceraeus; species Prostheceraeus crozeri. The sequence continues at coordinate 76,757 of CAJQUW010005144.1, read as the reverse complement.
TATGTGATATATTCCTGTTTGCAAATGAATGCAATAAATACGTTTTTTCACTGAATTGAGGAATTCATTTCGGTTGGCTTTTGTTTCATCCGGTATATCGCAAATATGTTGATTTAGGGCTGAGTGGGCCTAAAAGGCTCGGACTTGGGCCATAAATTCCGATGCACTTACCAATATATTCCTTTTCGTACACAACCTGTGGCCTCAGAGCGGTGAAAGGGTGAAAACAGAGTCGCAAAAAGGCATTGTCGTCTGAAGCTCATGCTTCGTTGGGTTCTACCTTGTCGAAAAGGCTCATTGTCGGCGGTTTGTGTAATATTATTTTATTTTACTGGATACTGAATTTATTTATGTTTGATTAATTGTTCATCCTCATTCTCCACGTTTGTTAATTTCAAATATGTGGTGTAGGTTTCGGCCGCCCCAATTAACACCATCCCCTGGTTTCCCAGATATGAAGAGTCACCAAATGCTTCACGTTGATGAATTAGGTTTTTGGGCATGGATCTTATTTGGCTCATTTGTGATCGAATTTCCTTTCACTGCTCCCTTTTGCACTTCCCCATCTGTTGCAGGTTAAAGTGTGACAGACCCAACGTATTCACAGCATACGGGCGTCAGATAGTTTGAGGGTCCCGAACCCACTGGTGATGCTTTGGGAGGCTGGCGCGGTCAACTGCTCGAAAAATGGCGGTACAGTTCCACTGCCACGGACATGCGTGGGTAGCTTTACTGAAGGGTTTAGCCCGTGTAGCTGTATCTGGTATTCTTCTATGGCCTATCATACTTGTACCCATTGTTACGGCAAAGGGATTCTCATTTGGGTTTCTTTGCATATTATATATCGCAGCTTTGTTGCTATTATTTACATTTTTCTGATGCTTTCCAAAGTTTCTTGTATCACTTCGTTGTGCAGCACAATTTCTGTTTATTTTATTGATATTCGACGAGAAATCATGAGAATGAGAAAGACACACAAGAAGCGTAGTCAGGCTGTCAAGCTCAAAACACCTCTCAATATCAGCTTCAGCAACGTAAGAGGACTGAGGTCCAATTATGACAACATCAACATCTTCCTGCAAGGTAAGTCACCAGAGCTTCTAGCCTGTCGGAAACCAGGTTAGATCCCAGAGTGTCATCAAGCGACGTTACTCCTGATGGACACATGTTTCACCGGATGGATAAAGCACCTTGTCATGGTCTTGGAGTCTATGCCAGGACAAGCCTTCCCTTGAGAAGGCTTCGTAGCTCAGAGGATCCAAGGCATGAGTATCTTGCCTTCATTGCACCGCTACAGAAAACCACTTTTCTTCTTTTTTTCCTATACCGCTCTATATACTATCAACCAATGCGGACAGTTTCAATATTCTTTCTGATAAGATCGATTCTCTTCTGCAAGAGTATCCCAGCGCTGAGATTGCCGTTTTTGGTGACTTCAACGTACACAATGTTGACTGACTTGTGCACTCACGCACCACCGATCTCTCCGGTCAGGCAGCCGAGGATTTCGCTGTCTCTCACAACCTTAGTCAAATTGTCACTTGTCCTACCAGAGTGCCTGACCGAGCTGGGGATACTGCATGTCTCCTTGACCTGCTTCTCACCTCAAATCCAGCGTGTTTATCACACAAAGTTACTTCTCCCCTCGGCACGTCTGATCACAGTGTTATCACAGTTTCTGGCAAACAAACTTACACTACACCGTCTGCGACTTTCTATAGAATAGGTTGTCAATTCTCCAAAGCAGACTGGTGTGGCTTCGGCACTTTTCTTAGTCAAGTTCAAGCAATTTGATTCTGAGCGAGAACGTCCACAAGTTGGCCGAAGAACTGACAGAGTGGCTTCAGATAGGGATGTTGGCCTACATTCCTCACTCTACTTTCCAAATGAAGCCCCACTCCCAACCTTGGTTTACACCAGAATGTGCAGCAACTTGCCAGCGTGACTACTTCTTCCGTAAGTATGAGCGTGACAGTACCGCTCGCAATCTTGAATTGTACAACACCGCACTAAGAATTTGCAAGGAAATATACGAGTACATCAGGCCAAAAGCCGTTACGCTTTGTATGTGCGGAAATCCATTGCTACCCAAAAGCTTGGATCTAAGGATTTCTGAAGAATTTGCAACAGTGTCACCAATGGGAACTAATCCACCATCCCAGCACTCCGTCATGCCGAAGTCGGTGCTTCTATGGCGACAACGTCGGCAGCCAAAGCCGAGCTTCTTTGCAAGGAGTTTGCGAAGAATTCAACACCGAACGATGCAGGTAGAATTCCACCTCCAATTCCCATGCGCACTGATGAGACAGTTACTCCTTCTTCAGTCACAGTCCGAAACGTCAAAAAGATCATCGCAGGTCTCGATAGCTCTAAGTCTAGTGGACCAAACAGCATTCCGGTTTCGGTCTTCAAGCATCTCTCACCTGATCTTTCCCCACTTTTATCCTAACTGTTCAGTAGATGTGTATCCACCGGTGAGTTTCCCTCTTGTTGGAAGGTAGCTTCCGTGGTTCCAGTTACAAAGAAAGGTTCTGACTTATATCTTCCATTTAGCTACCGTCCTATCAACCTGCTTCTAATTGCTGGCAAGATTTTTGAAGCAGTGATTAACCGACAAATTGTTAACTTCCTTGAAACTCAGAACCTTCTATCAGAGGAACTGTACGGCTTCAGGCACTCTCGATCAACTGCAGATCTTCTTTCATATGTCACTGAACATGTGAGTCGTGTTCTTGACAGACAAGGTGAGACCAGGTCAGTCGCCCTGGATATTTCCAAGGCATTCGACAAAGCTTTGTATGAGGGACTCCTTAGGAAGCTTAAGTCTTATGGAGTCCCTGATCTTTCTTCTCTCCTTACTGACCGGCAGATATCTGTCGTCTTAGATGGCCAAAAGTCTTCCACCAAGGTTGTCAATGCAGGAGTTCCCCAAGAGTCAATTTTGGAACCAACTATTTTTCTGCTGTACATCAACGACCTCCCAGACTGCCTAGTGAGTAAATTGGTGATGTATGCAGATGACACGACACTTCAATTCCAATGAGCGACTAGCTAAGAATATTCAGCAACGTCAGCGGTTATGCAACGTTCTTACTGCAGACTTACGCAGGGTCTCAGAATGGGGCGCCAAATGTCATGTTTCTTTCAATCCTTCAAAAACTCAGGTTATTCTGCACTCACGACTTAAAGGAGATGGAGCAACGATAAAGCAAGAATTCTCATGACCTAACGATCTGTTAAGATAATAGGTCATATAGAATAGTCTAGCCATAACTTTACATATAATCAAAGAGTCAAAACACAAAAAAGACTCCCTCGGCAAACCGAATTGCACAAATAATACGGAGCTACAATGTGTTTAACAACAGCCGACGCTTCGTGTCCAGTCGCTTAGTTTAGTCATGACAACACAAGAGACATTGATGAATATTATGCATCTCCTACTTTGTAAATAACCGCGCACTGATTATTTCCATGGGTAAATGCAAATTGTTTTGCGTAGATGATATCTAATATTGTATTGGTTATTTTTTCATAAGGATTATATGCTTTTTGAGGCACTACACCATTTCATCCTACTTGAACTTGGGTAGGAGATTTCTCTAGAAAATGTGCAACGAAGATCACTAATAATCTGGGAGGTACATACTATAGGTTTGGAGCCACTGGTCAAGCGTTATTGAAAAGATTTTGGCAAGGAGCAAATTTCTCTTCAAAAATTAGTATGAGAGGATCCAACTAACTTAATTCTTTGAATTAGAGTGAAATTACTTTTATTGAACAAATTTCTCCTTAGGATCATTGACGGATAGAATTAGTCCGGGAGCCAGCGTGAAGTTGTGCAGGGAACGAGGTAGTACACAAAACTTTCACATAGCATAGTACACCTCTAACCTACTGCAAAACTTCGCGTCTGCCGGATCAGATCATTTGCTTTTCAGAAATAGAGAGGATAACAAAATCCTATGTATTTCCAATGGTAAAATTGTGACATTTAAGGTGTTGACTCCATTTTTTCGAATTTTTGCTCATAAAAGTTACACAAATTGGTATTTTGTTGAACTGGTTATTATAGAAATCATCTACAGATCATGATCTTTCAAATGAGTTATCATTCAGTGACAGAGGATGAAGTAAAGTGCACAAACAGACACTTTTCGTTAAAGTATATCAACAATTTTCCTGAAATTTCGATGTTAAAATTTGCAGTTACACCAACGAAAAGTGTCTGTTTGTAGACTTTACTTCATCCTCTGTCACTGAATGATAACTCATTTGAAAGATCATGATCTGTAGATGATTTCTATAATAACCAGTTCAACAAAATACCAATTTGTGTAACTTTTATGAGCAAAAATTCGAAAAAATGGAGTCAACACCTTAAATGTCACAATTTTACCATTGGAAATACATAGGATTTTGTTATCCTCTCTATTTCTGAAAAGCAAATGATCTGATCCGGCAGACGCGAAGTTTTGCAGTAGGTTAGAGGTGTACTATGCTATGTGAAAGTTTTGCGTACTACCTCGTTCCCTGCACAACTTCACGCTGGCTCCCGGACTAAATAATGATGCTGCTTAAATAGATTGAGTTTTTGATGCTACTTAATTTGAAGAGCAGAGTAATGCATGTAACATCGACATTTTCAATGAAACCGAAAAAACGATAAGATTATTCCTTAAGGGGGTGTCACACGGGCAAACTTATCGTCCGATAAGTTCGCCGATAAATTTGCTCAAATAAGTTTGATGAAAATATACCCTGTCACACGAGCAAACTTGTTGGCAAATTTCATCGATGGTGTAACTCTAAAAATAGCATTTTCTTGCTTTGTGAAATACAGTGGGAAAGTCAGAGCAAATGCTGTTGATCAGACGAACTGTGACTCCCACAGAATTAAATATTTTGTTTATCTGCTTCGGTTTGCTAGAAGTGTGATTAATACGAAACGGACGGCACATTAAGGAACCTATTAGGTGGGCAAAAAGGAATTCCTAATACCTTACAGAGATAGGAAAAAAAGTCGTGCGTCGCTTGCGGATTAATGTGAGTTCCAGCAAAGTGCTTCGATTGCCAAAATTCCTTCAGATTCGAAGAATTCAGATCATTGTCCACACGTTTTCTCCATAATGTTGACCCTTCCAATCATTATTAAAGAAAGTATCAGGCGTACGAAAATTAGTTCACTTGATGATCCTCTCCTCGGCATTGCTCACTGTATAGTGCATACATTGAATCGAGGCCAAGACAGGGATGTGTGTTTTGGTGTGTGCGAAGTGATATCACAGCACGCACGCATCTCTCACTGGCTCTGGAGTCCTTTGCTGACAGCTTATTGTTTGCCATTTCAATAGCAAGCGATACACGAATTATCCATTCGAGAAGGAGCAAGTTTTCTAATTCCGTAATAGTAATGGGCAAAAGACCGTTCCAGGACACCTAAAATTCAAAAAAATAGTATCTTTAAAAACGACATAAATTCATGAATTTAGACCCTTTTTTCAGGTTTTTAAGACCTAAACTCATGAATTTAGTCCATTCAAAAAGTACCATTTTTTCAAAAAATGGTATTTTTAAAAACAACATAAATTCATGAATTTGAACCCTTTTTCAGGTTATGAAGACCTAAATTCATAAATTTGGGCGTTTTTAAAAATACCCAGTTTTTCAAATTTTTCAAAATCTCAAATTTGTGATTATGACATTTTTCATTGCTTAAATCATGACCGTTCCAGGACACCGAAAAAATCATAAAAGTTGAGAATCTCAAATTTGAGAATTACAATTTTCATTGCTTAAATCATGACCGTTCCAGGACACCGAAAATCATAAAAGTTGAGAATTTCAAATTCATGAATTTTATCCATCTTTCAGGTTTTTAAAATATATCATGTGACTAAAAATATTTCTTTAAAAAATGGAAGAAACAAAAGTGGAAGGAACTTCAGAAATGGAAGGAACCTCAAGAATATATCCTTCGTTATCTCAATTAAACTTTTACGGAGCAGCGTGACTTCTTTCTTTCTTTCTCTCTCTCTCGTTCCTGTCTGTTACAGGAATATTGTATTAACAATGACATGCATTCTTTAAAACAATTGCTTGTCTTCAATGAGAATAATTCCCATATGCTTTTAATAGAATGACCTTGAACGCTAATGGAAAAATACACCAACTGTCGCACCATGTCGACAGCTTTATCGACAAACTTTCTGACATCGGCGCGACAGTTGGTGTATTTTTCCATTCAAGCAATGTCGCATGAATGATTGTTATGGAAACCCAAAATGAAGAGAAATGCTCATTCATTTCTCTTCTCTCTCATATGTCTATTGTGTTTAGATTGTATTTGTTCTTTTGTTCTCATAGTGTGAATGAGATTTCACAACTCGCATTATGCGCTATTGTTTGTGATTTCCTTCACCCCTATCAGCTGAAACAATTTTAACAGCTGCTACACGCTAATTCTTTTGAGAAATGTCTGAAATAGATTTTATTCCATTTAAAATGAGTAACATTAGAGACATTCTAAAAATATACAGCAAACAAAACCACATGAAATTTCGATTTAAATGAGATTGCTAAGCAATTGGGAAAAAAAGAATTTTCACATATTGATAAGTAATGACTTACTATTGATAAAAGATGTGCGAAACACTAACACAATGTAACAATGTAACGTTTAAATTTAGATTAAATTAAATCATTTCAAAATTGAATAAGTAGTAAAGAAAGACATCATTAGAGACCAGTTTTAAATCAATACCCCCTTCTGACTAAGTAGTAAGGAAAGTCATCATTATAAAAATGTTTTAAATCAATACCCCCCTCTTCTGACTAAGTAGTAAGGAAAGACATCATTAGAGAACAGTTTTAAATCAATACCCCCCCACCCCTGTCTTCTAGGGGTCCCTTAAGAAATTTTTTTATTATAAAATGAGCAACATAAATGAGTTTTTTAAATTATATGGAACACAAACGACAACGAATTTCGACCTAAAGAAAATCGCAAATCAATTAGGAATAAAGAATTTTCATGTTCTAATGAGAAACGAATTACAATTCCTAAAAAATAGGCCAACAGGAACCTTCAGTTCCCGGAACAAAGTTCCATCAATAATTGTAAATTTCATAACGAATCTTCACACTTCAGACCAAAACTGCGTACATTGGTCAGCAGGTATCTTTAGTAAAAACGGAGATAATTATTATTTTGACTCATACGGGCTTCCACCTACAAATGAAGTAAAAGAATTACTTGGAACGGGAACATACAATACGTTTCAAATTCAAAAACCGGGCACAACTTATTGTGGACAATTATGTCTTTATGTTTTATTTAAATTACAAAAAGGAGTACCATTTCTAGATATTATGTTAGAGTTAAACAATCTATAACTCAAACGAAGCTAGCTAAAGCGCCACCTAGAGGTTAAAGCTCTGTTTTCTGTAATTCATTTTGATAAAAACGGCCTCTGATATTCTCATTATCTAAATCTTTAATTTCTTAAGTAATCGGATAACTTTGATTTATTTTGCAAACTTCAAATATTTCTTTAGTCCAATAGCCAACAAAGCCTTTTTCAAATTTGTTCTTATATTTAAATATTCTAACTCTATCTCCAATTTTAAATTTCGGCTTAAGTTTCTGCAAATTCGGATTACTCTCATTCGAATAATTATTCTCGAATATTTTCTTTCGTATTAAATCAGGGTCGTCAGAAGCATTCTTTGGGGTTTCTTCAATACCTGAATGAACTTTATTATTGTACTCTTCTACAACTCCTGGTAATATCCTCAACCATTTCTGATTTCCTTGCTGAGTAAACTTTTTGAAAATTTTATTTTTTAACGTCCGATTGAATCTTTCTATCACTACAGCTTTTCCTGCGTTTTCAGTTGAATAAACAGTTTCAAATAGTGGCTGAACGTTTCGGTTATAAAATTCCGATCCTTTATCAACAAACAATTTCCTTGGCTTTCTATTACTTTCTTTAAAGATTCCTTCAAACGCATATTTAACTGATAGACCACTTTTATTTTTTAAAGGCTTTACCCAAGCGTATCGTGTATATAAATCTATAACGGTCAATGCGTATTTGTAGTCCCTTTCATTCGGCATATGAATAAGATCAGCACTCCAAATATCATCTTTATTAAATACTTTTACTTTTAATAAATATTTAGGCTTTCTATATTCTTTATGAATTTCAGATGCATAAACGTCTGAATTATGATTTTCATTTAAACCCTGGCCGAATAATATTTTAGCTTGTAAAGCTTTCTTAACAAACATTCTTTCAATTTTTTCTCTAAATGTAGGATTCTGAATACTATCTAATTCTTGTATCATCTTCTTATCAGCTGCATGACGAGAACTTAGATCATGATTTCGATAAGCTAAATCATGCCTGTAAGCGGCGGCATCTACTCTATTTATTGGTTCTTCACCTGGTTTCGGATTATTATTCTCATCTAGTCTTATATCTAATCGAGTTCCTGGACCAGTATATGAATGACCAGGAAGATGTTTTTCTTTCGAATATTTACTCCAAATAAAGCCAGGAAAGTTTTCTAATGTTTTTTGTATGTCACCACCGTAGGTAGTAGCCAAACTTTGTTTGTCGTCGTTATCTTCATAAATTTTACAATTTGAGTTTTTATTTTTGTTTAATAGATAATTCAATAAATCTAAATTAGAAATTTTTAATTTAGTTAAATTTTCGGAATTTGTAGAATTCATTTTAAAAGATAAAAAAAATTTTAAAAGATAAAACAAAAAAATTGTTTTACCGAAAAGAACCAAAGGTTCTGAGGTTATTACCTTATCATACTAGGACTTAGATATATTCCAGAACCATCTTTTGTTTCTTTAATTTCAATTAAATCATCAACATTGTGGAGAATATTTTTAAGAACTCGTTTTCCTTCATCAACTAATTTTAATTTACTAATAAAATTATCTACTATTCCTTCTCCCCTAGCAACTTTCTCTAACTCTCTGTTATGACGTTTTTGTTCTTCTAATGCTGCCTTCTCTGATTTATTTTTATTTACTGCTTGGACAATACCAGCTGTCCCACCTGCAACACTTCCTGCAGCTGCTATGCCACCTATTATTAGTGGAATTAATGGGAGAATCCCACCATTCTTTTCTTCTTGTAATTGAATATTCTCTATCATTGGTTTACTTATGTAATACTTTTTTTTATTAATAGTAATAGTTTTAGGGGTATTTTTGTCAACAATATTACGTAATTTTAATTCAACAGTTTTATTATTAATATTACTTTTCGCTTGCGACATTTTTAATAAAAAAATTTTAAGTTATCAAAAATTTTAAGTTAAGAATTTTAAGTTAAGAATTTTTAATCTATTCTAGTTATGAAAAAATTTTTAAGTTAAGAATTTTTAAGTTAACAAAAATTTTAATCTATTCTAGTTATGAAAAAAATTTTAATTAACTTATCAGAGCGAAGCTCCTCTGGCTTTAGCCTATCCTAACCATCTTTCCATTAAGAATTTCAATAGAATATTTTGCATCTTCTAGCAATAAACCATAAGCCATCAATGAAGTTGTGGAATCTTTCTTTTCAATATTAATTGTTACATCACAACCATTTTTAATAATATCTTCAGATTGTGCACTTAAATCGAAACAGAAAATTGGATATAAATGTCTCCAATCTCCAGGAGTTAATTGTGGTTCAACTCCAAATTCTATACAAAGATTTCTATAAGCATCATATCCTTCCATAAATTGATTATTGGTATCATCGAATCTTAATGGATCAATTGGATATCGAGTTTGATTTAATGAAACTTGTAAACTTCGAATTGTATTAATATGAAAAATATTATTGTTCTTATCAAAACTTGGAGAATTATTTCTTTGAAATGTTAGTAATAAATATCTTGGTGTATTCGCAGTTCTAGTAAAATGCCAGTTAAATCTTTGTTCGGAAAAAGTTACTGAACTAGCAGTTCTCTTTAGAAAATTAACTGGAATTGGTTTGTTAGTATTTAATCTTTTTGCAATAGCTGTTTCAACCTCTAAACTAGGAGTAATATGCTTAATCCACCATTCAAGTCTATCAATTTTTAAATATGCTTTTTTTCCAGTTTTACCAAAAAAGATTAATTCATTATTTGCTGTACGATGAATTATTAATTTAAATTTTAATTGATATGATATTTTATCATAATCTAAATAACCGAATAATGGAGACAATGACCAATTTACTGTCTGTTTACTTTTTTTGTTAAATTCACGTCTTTCTTTATATGCTTCATTATTTGTTTTATTTAAATGTTTTGCAATATTTTCTACATCTTTCGCAATTCCTGCGGCATCTGTTCCAGCGTGAGTTAAATCCTCAATAATTATACCATCATTAGTATCAGGAAACCAACCTTCGATTTCATGCTTTTTATTATTTTCACCAATTGTTATAAATCTAAGCATTGTATCAATTACACCTGGGGAATCACTTATTGTTTCTATATTTTGAGTTGCAACATCTAAACGCATTTGTGTAAATAAACTTGGGAAAAAATTATTCTCTAGTGTAATATTATCGGTATCTGGTAATGGTGTTGTAAAATTAGCATCACTATATAAAGAATATTCACAGTGTAAAAATGAATCAGGTAAATATAAATAACTCTGCTGATTATCAACTTCAAAGATTAAATCTCCTCCAGTGTTTACTCTACTGGAAGATCCGGGATTCATAGCAATTCTTATATAGTCATTCTTTTTTTGATTGTAACTGGTGAACGGGGGATCATCTAATCTAAATTTATTTTCGATAAGCGAAGACATTTTTATAAGAAATAATTTGACTTTTTGTTTTTCTCACAGATAGAAAAAAAATTTTTATTAAATATAATTTTAGAATTTTACTAAATATAATTTTAGAATTTTACTAAATATAATTTTAGAATTTTGCTAGACCAGCTCCGCTACAGCTTTGCTGGTTAGACAGAAGGTTGCTGCTCACGCCATTACCTCTTATTTCTTCAATTGTTTTTTCATTATTTTTATTTTCATTATGTTTACTATCACCATCAACAGCTATGTTAGCAATTTTGTTTTTTGTTTCATCTGAAAGTTTTTTTAATTTTTTTAGTTCTTCAGAATCATTCCTAAGTTTACGAATAGCTTCTAGTTGTTTTAATTCGTTTTGTGATTTAACAGCATTTGATATTGCACTAGCTGTACTACCTATAGCAGCTGCTCCTTTTGCAGCAGATGTAATCAAATCTTTATTATTTTTAATTAAGTTAACGATACTACCAATACCAGAAAAGATGCCATCCCCTTCTTTTTGAACGGCACCTGCGGTGCCTAGGAACTTTTCTGTTCCGACTGTTTCTCTATTATCATAATGATAAACAGGATTCATACGTGGTTCATGAGAAATTTTTTGATTTGAAGCAAAATGTTTAAGATTGTGTTTATAAATTATAGGCATTTTTTAGTAATAAATTTGACTTTTAGGAAAAACATAAATACGGGCGAAGCGCGAAGCCCTGGAAGACATCTCCGTTGACCCATGAACCGATGTCCATTATAAAAAAATGTTTATTTTTTGTTCTTAACTTTTACAGATTGCGTTTTTGGTTTAACTTTATCAGGAACCAAACCTGCATCAATCATTCTTTTTATTCTATGATTTTCTTTCATAATATTTCTTTGTTTTATTAACTCTTCTAATTGTTTAATTCTTTTAAAATTATCAGCTCTAATTTTATCCATTTTTAAAATTATATACTTTTATATATTTATACTTTTTTTATTTTTAAAATTATATTTATATTTTTGTATTTTTTAAATTATATTTATATTTTTTTATGATTTTTATTTTTTGTAGGTAAAAAATATTTAAGTTAATATTTGCAATACTCGTTTAAGATTTACGTTTGTGAATGGACAACAACTTCGAGATAACTTTATTAATTGACTGTTGCACTTTATCTATTGCGTCAAGTAGCGTGTGATGTACTTTAATTTCTCTTCTATTAACTTGCATTTTCTGCTGATTAATCTTCAATGCCGTTTTAAGAGCATTTAACTTAATTTTAAGAACATCTAATTGTCTTTTAACAGTATCTAACTGTTCTTTATTTTCTTTAGAGTTTTCTTGTAAATTTTTCTTTAATTCATTTTCTAAATTGATTTTAAGAGTTTTCATTTTATCAACTTTTTCATTAAGTGAGTTTACTTCATTTATTATTCTATTCATCTTTTTCATTTGTTGAGTAATTTTAGAACTCAATTCATCAACACTTTTTTGGAATGTAGTTTGTAACTGTTTTAAATTTTTTTTAATTCTTTCAGGTAGTTTTTCTATTTCATCTTCTAATTGTTCTTTTAACATTTTTATCTGATGTTTATTTTTAATGACTGCAGATTTTAAATTTAAAGAAAGTAATATTAAAATTTTCGATTGTTCTGAAATCTTTTTAAAAAGTTTTGCTATATCTGCTTCTAGCTCTCTATCCTTTTTATCAAGTTTTAATAATTTTTCGTTTAATGATTTGTCATTAAGTTTAAGCAACTTTAATTCATTCATCAGTGGAACCAAAACATCGTTTATATATTTTTCCTTTAAATCATTGATTTGTGTATCAACATATTGTTTATTTGTTAACTCTGTATTTTGTTGTGGAAGAATAGAAAGATGCAATGGACCAGATAAAACGTCTCCAGTTTTCATGATATAATTTTCTAGTTCTATTTCTGATTCACGATTATTCGGGATATATGCACCTCCACCAACATTTGGTAACATCATTTTTAAACAATAAAAATAAAATTTTTTCTGATTATGAAAATACATAAATTATAAAAATAAAATTTTTCCTAATAAAAATAAAATTTTTCCTAATAAAAATAAAAAAATGGAAATGACTCAAGTTTGTCAAGTTTGCAATATGCGTTTTTTAAATCAAACACTATTATATTCTCATATGAAAAACACACCATGTGGTATGCATATGAATCAATTACAACCTAATAATAGTATTCAACCTAATAATAGTATTCAGAATAATATTCAACCTAATAATAGTATTCAGTATAATAATATTCAATCAGAGCAACCATTACAAAGATTAAAGCATTTATTTATTTCAGATAAAGAACAAAATCTTTATACTGCTAGAATAAATACACCTAGGCAAAATACTGCTAGAATAAATAGACCTAGGCAAAATACTGCTAGAATAAATACACCTAGGCAAAATACTGCTAGAATAAATACACCTAGGCAAAATAATAATAATTATTTAGCACAAAATAATAATGTAGCACAAAATAATCCTTTTGTTCAAAATAATCCTTTTGTTCAAAATAATAATGTAGCTCAAAATAATTATATTGATAAAAATCAATTTGTTGAAAGTAATAACAAAAAAATATGTTCCGGATGTAATAAAAATATAACATCAAAAAATTTTGCACGTCATTTAAAATTATGTGAACAAACAGAAGAGGTTAAAAAAGAAAAAAAAAGATAAATTAAAAGATCAGTTATGTCGTAATTGTAATAAATATTTTACAATTCAAGGAATTACTAATCATTATAATTCTTGTATAAGTTCTACAAGACAATGTACAAGTTGTCAAAATACTAAACCTAAGACAGAGTTTTATGATAGTAAATATCAGTGTAAGGATTGTTTAAAAGAAAAAGTGAAATGTAGAGGTTGTCAAAAAATTATATTAAAGAAAAATTTTCAGCGACATGTAACACTATGTCCAAAACTTAATCAACATAATAATCAACATAATAATAATTTATGTCAAAATAATAATTTATATTAGTATTTCAACTAAAATAGTTGTATTTCAACTAAAATAGTTGTATTTCAACTAAAATAGTTGTATTTCAACTAAAATAGTTGTATTTCAACTAAAATAGTTGTATTTCAACTAAAATATTATTTTTTTATAAAGAATAAAATATTATTTTATTAAAATATTCTTAAGCATTCCGGAAGAGAGGAGAGGTTCGGAACATACTTCTTTTGAGTATAGGAACAAAAAGTCCGACACATTCCGGAGGTTCTACAGAGGTTAAAAACACTCATAAGAGTGTAAGAATGCGAGTCCGGAATTAAAAAATAATAATTTCTAAATTTTTATTTTAAAAATATTAAATGAATAAAAACGAAAATTTGGAAGATTTATATTCACCGGTTATAATTAAAAGTGATAAAAGTAATAAAAGTAATCTAAGTCGTCATAAATCTCTTAATGCAATAAACGAAATAATAAATAATTATATGAATAACACTGAGTTTCAAGATACACTAACCCCTCAAGATCCGAATCTCAAAGATATTAATAATATTGTAGAAAATCCTATATATAATACTAAATATAATAATAATATAGATAAAAATATATATAATAATATAGATAAAAATATATATAATAATATAAATAAAAAATATTTAGAGCCACTACCCCCTAATTCATCTCTTAATAAAAAAATACCACAATCAGATCTTACACGTCTTTGGAATTTTTTAAAATTTCATTGTATAAAAATATTGTTAGCATGTATTTTAATATTTTTTATTTATCATCTTGTTATATGTATTGGAAATCAATGGGGTTACTTTCTAACAGAGGAACAAAAGAGAATAATTTTTTATAACCAAGAAAAAAAAACTTTTAAAGGATGGAAGACTGAGGAGGATAAGATTAAGGATAAAACTAATAATAAACAAGGTAAAATGCATCAAGAAAATTTACATTTCATTGTTTACGGTAAAACTGGAAGTGGTAAGACTACGTTTATTAAAAAATATATAAACGAACATTATAAGGATGAAACAAAAGTACATATTTTTTGTATGCATACTTCTGAATGGCCAACTTTTACAAACGTCTATAATGATAAACAATTAGATGAGTTACAAGAGATGGAAAGTTTTGCTGGTACACCTGAAAATAAATCTTTATTAATTTTAGATGATGTTGCAAGTTTATCAAAACAAAAAAATATGTCAGAAATATTTACAAAAGGAAGACATCAAAATATTCAAATAGTTGTATTAGCTCATAAAGCTTGTGATGTAGATAATAAGATTAGAGAAAACATACAAACATTTTTTACAACTACACAAAATAATGCAGCATTCTTTAATGATATTAATAAAAATTATAAAATGAATATGCCTTTATCATATTATACACAACATAAATATGGAATAATACGTGTTGACACCATAAGTGGACATATGCAAGTATATGATAAAGATTTAAATATATTAGTAGATACCGAACATGAAATCTATAATAACTCTCAAGATTTTGATATTAGAATGTATGCAAATGCAAAACATTTATCAAATCAAGTTATAGAACAAATAATTATCTTTTTAGAGTCTGAAGCAAAAGTACCACTAAAAATTATTCCTGATACATTTTATTTTTATTTTGATCATTATTTAAATGCAAAATTTGGTATACCAATACCAAAAAGATTACAAGATAATGAAACATTAAACTATTTAAAAATTGCAATAAATGATGTTAGAAACGCTTTAAGAAAAGCAACACCAATAATATCTGATGTTAAATCTACATTTTCTGATGCCAAATCTACATTTGTTGAAGACAAAAAAACTTTTAATGATATAAAACCATTAATAAATGGTGTTAGTGAAATACTTAATAATTAAACAAATTTATCATAATCAAACCGAAGGTACTAGGGCTTCGCACGATTTTGCAGATATATTAGTATTTTTTTCTCTAAAATTAAAACAAAAATTTTTTTTTTTAAAAAAACTAAAACACAAATTTTTTCTTTAAAAAATAAAAAATGAAAACATTTTATTGTGTCTTATGTAAAAAAAAGTTACAAACAAAAAGAAGTTATCAATCTCATCTACAAAGTAAAATGCATTTACAAAATGTAGAACGAGTTGATGAAGGAAATATATTAAAATTAAATAGTTATAAAAACTATCTAGAAACATTGCCTATTGATATAAAAGTTAAAAAAATGTTTGATGATTATTCACATTCGGAATATAAAAAATTTTTTAATAGTGAAGATGAAGCCGTAACAGATATAAAATATTTATTTAGTGATACTGATGAATTTAACGAAATAGATGAATTTGATGAAGCCGTAACAGATATAAAATATTTATTTAATGAATCTGTTCGTGGGACATCGGTTCATGGGTCAACGGAGATGTCTTCCAGGTCTTCACCCGTTGAATATAATGAAACCGATAAAACTTTTTCTGATATTCTAACCAACTTTTATAATATATTTAAGAAATCTTTCAAATGTTATATGAATGTAGAAGTACTTTATACAAAAAATGGACCTGATGGAATTCCTGAAGAAATAATACAAGGACATTTTACAAATTCGCAAGAAATTCATAATGTAAATGATATACAACCCATATTTGAATCGATGATACTTAAATTAGAAAATTGTATAATTGAAGCCCAGTTACGTGAATCTGGTTGGAGATTTGTTAAAATAATATCTAAGAAAATAGTAATTGATAAATATAAAAATAATACTGGTGGTAGTTATGTTCCTTTACCTTTCAGTTCACCTCAATTAATCAACATAAAAAATGAAGATGATTATTGTTTTCTGTGGAGTATTATAGTACATTCACATCCTGCAAAATATCATAAAGAAAGACTAAGTCATTACAATAAAGAAGAATACATAAGTGAATTTGATCTTTCTGATGGCTTAGATGAATTTCCATATGATTATAATAGGTTACTAAAGTTTCATAAAAAGAATAAAAATTTAATTGAAGTAAATGTTTTTGAATTAAATGTGAATTATGTTTCTATTGGTAAAATTACTCCACTTTACTCAGATTCAAAAAAATTTTATTTGAATAATAAAAATTTATGCCAATCAGAAATAGTATATAATGATAGAGGAAATTACATGCATCATAATATTTTTTACCAAGGAAATATAATATGTACTGAAAAATTTGAACTTGTTAAAACACTATCACCAATAATGATTAATCATAATAATTATAAAGGACGTACTGATGATTATAATTACAAATATTCATCTTTATCTTCAGAATACCAACAAAAATTAGAAAATTTAAATAAAAGTTTACAAAAATGTAAAATAGATTATCAACAACAAACAAAAATGTTACTACAAGAATATCAACATAAATATCAAAATAAGATAGAAACAATTCAAAAATTAAATGAAGAAAATAATAAAAAATTAAATGAAGAAAATAATGAAGAAAATGAAACCAATCAAAAAATAAATGAATGTTTAAAAAAATGTCTACAACAATATAAAGAACAATATGATAAAGAATATATTTATCAGCTACAAATATTAAATCAAAATTATTATCAAAATACATTTAATCTTACAAAAGAAATTAATGAAACACATGAAATATATAAAGATGAATTTGTAAAATTAGAACAGTCAAAACAACCAGCACAAGCGAATATATTATATTATCAGGGTCATTTTATATTGTGTAAAGATGTTTCTATATTTACAAAAACTTCAGATAATAAAAATTTTCCTTGTCTTCAATGTATGACAAGTTTTAGAACTTTAGAAGAAATGAATAGACATTTGGAGAATTGTCAACAAAACGAAGCAGTTCAAAATACTTTTCCTAAAGATGATTATTTAGAATATAATAAATGGTATTTTAAAAATAAAGTACCCTTTACTATTTATTGTGATTTTGAAGCATATAATGTTAATATGACACAAAATCGAACGGAAAGTTCCAGGGCTTCACCCGATTCTGAAAATTATAATTCTAAAAATTATAATTCTGAAAATTATAATTCTGAAAATTATAATTCTGAAAATTATAATTCTGAAAAAAGTGCGCCTGAAAGAAGTGCGCCTGGAAAAAGTTCAACTGAACAAAGTAAAGAAAAATATTTATTTGAACAAAAACCATTATGTTGGGGTATGTACATTCATTCAAATTATCCTGAATTATTTAAATCAGAATATTTACAATACTATGGTGAAGACAGTTCAGAAATGTTTACAAAGAAAGTAGAAGAATTACAAGGACGTTTTTCACAATTGCTTGAAACAAATAAACCAATGATACCATTAACGGATGAAGAAAGAAAAGAATTTTATGATGAAATAAATTGTTATTACTGTGGAAAAGGTTTTACAAATAAATATAAAACCGGCAGAGGTAGATATATTGATAAAGTAAAAGATCATGATCATCTAAATGGATTATATAGAGGTGCATCACATAATTCTTGTAATCTTAATGCTAATAAATTTAAATATAACTTTGTTCCTTTATATTTCTATAATGGTTCTAAATATGATTTCCATCTAGTAATGAAAGATTTATTTTCATCTGAAAAATTACAACAACAAAAAATAAATGTACTATGTAAACAAGAAGAAGAATATTTTTCAATGCAATTAGGTTGTATTAGAATTTTAGATGCATTTAGATTTTTTACTCCTTATTCATTAGATGTTATGGGAAAAACTTTGAAACCTGAACAATGTAAAATATTAAATAAATATAATTTAAAACCTTTAAAAGGAATATTTCCGTATGAGTATATAGCCTGCGGCTCACAGTCGAAGACTGATATAACTGGAGATAAAACCTGCGGTTCACAGTCGAAGACTGATTTTAATTCTGTGAATAAAATTATGGAAGAAAAACAACTTCCTCCAATAAATAAATTTAAATCAACATTAAAACAATCACAATTATCTGACGAAGACTATGCAGAAGCTGAAAAGAATTGGAGAGAGTTAAATTGTAAAACAATGTATGATTATACAATGAAATATCTACAGATAGATGTATTAATACTAGCTGATCTTTTTGAAAACTTTCGTGATATGTGTTTAGAATATTACGGAATAGATCCATGTTATTGTTATTCTACACCAGGTTTAACATGGCTAGCAGGATTAAAACATACAAATGTTCAAGCCGATGGCTCTAGGACAAAGTCCGTTAAACTTAAACATTATAAAGAAAATACATATGATAAATTATTATTTTTTGAATCTGGAATTAGAGGTGGAGTTTCATCAGTTTTAGGTAATAGATATGTTAAATGTTATAATAAGAAAGTAAATCCACAAGAATATGGAATAATGAAACCTTTATCTCCAGAAGAAAAAGAAAAAATATTAGAAATTTTTCGAACGAAACGAGAAGGAGTAGAACGTGAAAATGCAATTGATGAATTCATGAGAGAAAACTATTTATTATATTATGATTTTAATAGCTTATATTTTTCTTGCATGATACAAGAATTACCAACAGGTGAAATGACATGGTGTAATAATCTTGTTTATCAAAGAACATATGATGGTGAAAATAATTTTGGTTATGTATATGAAGTTGATTTAGTATATCCTGATTATATAAAAGACGCAACAAAATATTATCCTTTCTGCCCAGAAAACAAAATTCCCAATATAGAAGATTTTTCAGATTATCAAAAATCTATAATTCCGAAAAAATACAGACCAACAAAAAAACTTATGTTAACACAAAGCAATAAAGGAAAGTATGTTGTTGAAGGAAGAATGCTAGATTGGTATTTAAATCATGGCATGATTCTCACCAAAATACATCGAAAACTAGAGTATAGAAAATCTAAATGGTTAAAAAATTATATAGAGTTCAATATTGAAAAACGTAAAATAGCTAAAAGAAATAAAGATGATTTTGGAAACGTTTTCTTCAAATTAATGAATAATGCATTTTATGGTAAGACTTTAGAAAATGTACGTAATAGACAAAATATTGAAATAGTTTATGATAGAGATAGATTTCAAAATTTAACAAGGAAACCTACATATAATAGAACTACTAGATTCAGTGATAAACTTTGTGCTGTTCATCTAAGAAGAAGCATTGTAAAACATGATAAGTTTAATTTCATTGGTTTCACTATATTAGAATTAGCTAAACTATTTATGTATAGTTTTATATATGATTATTTAGCACCTGCTTATGGCAAAAACTATAAATTACACTTTACAGATACCGATTCTATTTTCTTAGAATTAACAGTACCATATGGTTCTTCACTTGATAAAGAAATTAATAAAATAAAAGATATTATTCATCCTTCTGATTTATGTAAAGTAAAAGATGAATTAGAAGGAAATGAAGATTTCATAACAGAAGCTATATTTTTAAAATCTAAATGTTACTGTTATGATACAACTAATAATATTAAAACACATAAAACATTAAAAGGAATTTCAAAGGCATCAGTGGCTAATCAAATAACATTTCAAGATTATAAAAATGCATTATTTAATAATGAAATAAAAACAGCATATAATTATAGACTTAATTCAAAGAAACATAAAATGTATTTAAAAGAAGAACATAAATTAGCATTAGATCCATTTGATGATAAAAGAAAAATTTTACCTGATGGAATAACTACTTTACCTTTTTAATTTTCTAATTTCTATTTTCTAAATATAACAATATAACAATATAAAAATATAAAATATTATAAAATATTATAAAATAATATAATAATATAACATAAAATAATAATATAAAATTATCATATAAAAATGGATAAAGTTAGAGCTGATAATTTTAAAAGAATAAAACAATTAGACGAATTAATAAAACAAAGAAATATTATGAAAGAAAATCATCTTCAACATAGAATGACAAAAGCTGGTATTCAATCTGATATGTTTGATAAATTAAAATTAACTGAAGAAGTAAAAACTGATTATGAAAAAACTGTCGAACCATTTAAAACTCTTGAAAAGGAACTTAATGAAAAACGTGTTGATATAGCGGATCCTGTACTTAAAACACTATTAGATGACTATGGTTTATTAGAGGCAAACATAGATAAAAAATTACCAAAATCTATGTTATTCGAACATTCTACTTTCTTTTTAGATAAAAAATTATTTGCAAGATTTTATCTTGGTGGTAAAGAAATATTTCCACAACCTTTACGAGGATTAATTTTTTCACCAGATAAAAAACCTATTAGTTTAGATAGAAATTTTGTTGATCTTTTAAGAGGAGCAGATTTAAAAAATTATGCTGTAGAAGATCTCATAAAATATAAAGCTATGTTAGACAGAGTTGGTGTAGTAAAATCTCTAAGACGTTATAAACAATTAGAAAATTTATTATCAACGGGAGTTAAAGTAGGGAAAGGTTTATCTGAAAAACAGAAAACAGAAACAACTGTATTTTTACCTGATGATCCACAAGAATTACTGAATAGATTAAATATTTTAATATCTGCAATAAAAGAAGGACATAATTCTAGTTTCAATGAAATTCATGCTATATTGAAAAGACTGTTAGAAAAGAAGATTCTAAATGAAGAGGATTATAAAAGTATAACGAACCGAATGATCTAGGACTTCGCCCGTAGCTGAAATATGTTGTTGTTTTTAATTTTTTATAAAAAAAATATTTATTTAAAATTTTAACTAAAAAATGTGTTCAGCAGATTTAGACAAAATTAATAATCATTTAGAAAATTTGACAGAGATTTTGGATTCATCAAAATTTAGTACGACGTTAAAAATTATAACAACTACTTCATCACACACTTGTAATTTAGAACCCATTCTACATTTGGAACTATATAAAAATTATCAAATTGCATTGACTAGTTTCTCTACATTTAACACTATTCAAAACGTTATCAAAGATGTGAATGATCAATTTAGATATTCTACTGATAAAGGCAAAACATGGAAAATATTAACTTTTCTTCCTGGTTCTTACGAAGTTGAATCAATATCAAATGAAATTAAGAGACATTTAGGTATACCATTTAAAGATAAGAAACAATTACATTTTGCAGTTGAACCGGCAGTTAATAAATTTTCTCTTACTTTAGACGAAAATCATCAAGTTGATTTTAATCATGATAGATCATTGTCAAAGCTATTAGGATTTAATAAACAAACCTATAGTCAAGGTTATCATTTAGGTGAGAAGATTCCAAAAATAACTGAAATAAATTCAATTGTTGTACATTGTGACATTATTGAAGGAGGATATATAAATGGTAAATTGTCAAATTTAATATTCAGTTTTCCAGCTTTTACTGTACCCATTGGTTATAGATTAAATGTATTTCCACAAACATTAATATATTTCCCTATTACAAGAAAAACTATTAACAACATTAACATTAGAATCACTGATGAGAAAGGACAAGAAATAAATTTTGGAGGTGAAGAGATTATGATAGATCTTTTGGTTCGGGAGGTATAAACTCCCGTTCGAGAGGTATAAACTTTTACGCTACAATAGAGAAGTTTAATTTTTTTTATCATTTTCATTATTAATCTTATTAATCTTATTATTAGAAACAAAAAATAAAAAAAAATAAACTTAAATTAAAATTTTATTTTTATTTTTTTGTTTCTAAAAACACTAATTCAATAATGGATGAATTTATTACTTTAAAAATGAATGAAATGTCTTTAAATAAAAAAAAACTTAAATTTAATCATCATCCAAATTTATCTAATAAAGTTTTAGCAGTTATTTGCGGAAGATCAGGATGTGGAAAAACATATCTATTATTTAAAATTTTAACGACTCCAAATTTTTTGGATTATAACAATCTTATAATTTATACAACAACGGCAGAACAACCCGTCTATCAATTTTTAAAATATGGATTTGAAAATAATCTTACAAAAACAGCAATTGCTTCTCTATTCGAAGAATATGAAAAATCTGAATATGAAGAAGAAATAAATTTGTGGTGTGAAGAAGCAGCAAAAAATAAACAATTAGTTGAATCCAATAAAAATAAACATATAAAAATACAATTAATAGATGATAGTGGTAATATGCAAGATCCTAGTAAACTAGATAAAACAATGAAACATTGTGTAATTTTTGATGATTGTGTTAATGACAGAAATCAGTCAGTTCAAAGAAATTATTTCACAAGAGGTAGACATAATAACTGTAGTGTATTTTATTTAACACAAAGTATGTATTCATTAGATGGAAGTGTTATTAGAAAGAATGCAAATATATTTATACTATTTGAAATAAATGCAAGAAACTTAAGTGATTTGTTAAGAGATTTATGTATAAGAGATAAAGATGAATTTAAACAATCGTGTAATAATGCTTGGTCAAAAGATTATGGATTTATCACAATTAATATTGATAAAAAAATTCATGAAAGAGTTATCGAACAATTGTTTACCGAGTAATAAAAATATACAAATATAATGTTTTAATATTTTATTTTTTATTATCAGCTTTAATTTTGTCTATTTTTTTAAAATATAATATTTGAATTTTGTGGTAACATTGGTATACAGCAAAAACATTTTACTGAACAAATTATTTTTTTATTGCTTTGTTGTTTGTAATCTTTTCGTTTAAAGTTTTCACGTTTAAAGTTTTCACGTTTAAAATTTTCTCGTTTAAAATTTTCTCGTATTAAGTTTTGTTTAATAAAGTTTTGTCTAATAAAGTTTTTAGCTCTTCTAAAAAAATTTTATCATCACTAAAAGTTTTACCATCACTAGAAATTTTGCCATCCTTTTTATTTTTATCATCAACTTTTTCTGTCTGTGATTGAAATGATATTTGATTTACTTCATTAGCTATTTGATCAAATTTTTCAATCTCATCTAACGTAATAACATTATCATCACATACTCTTTGAAAGTAGTAATGTAGTTTATCATATACTTCTTTAATATGTAAATGCTTAGTTTTTAATGATTTTCGTTTCTTAGTTATTAAAGATTTTTCTAACATTGTAGCAAGTGAAGTTGCAAAAACACCCGTACCTGTTAAAGCTGTAGCAACTACTGGAATTACTAAAACACCTGAAGATATAACAATTGTTAAAGCACCTAAACTTATTGTTAAGAATATGCCAATTCCTTGTGTTACATTCTTAACTTTACTCCATCTCTTTCTTAATTTTTTATAATGCTCTAATCTTAATAATAATTGAGATTCCTTATCTTTCATATACCTTACTCTATCTTTGTGTTTTTCTTTATTCATTTTTTCAATGTTAATCTTTTCAATGTCCATTAAAGTAGAACTACGCTCATATGATAACGAAGTATATATTCTTGAGGTTCCTTCCATTTTTGTTTCATCCATTTCTGAAGTTCCTTCCACTTTTGTTTCTTCCATTTTTTAAAGAAATATTTTTAGTCACATGATATATTTTAAAAACCTGAAAGATGGATAAAATTCATGAATTTGAAATTCTCAACTTTTATGATTTTCGGTGTCCTGGAACGGTCATGATTTAAGCAATGAAAATTGTAATTCTCAAATTTGAGATTCTCAACTTTTATGATTTTTTCGGTGTCCTGGAACGGTCATGATTTAAGCAATGAAAAATGTCATAATCACAAATTTGAGATTTTGAAAAATTTGAAAAACTGGGTATTTTTAAAAACGCCCAAATTTATGAATTTAGGTCTTCATAACCTGAAAAAGGGTTCAAATTCATGAATTTATGTTGTTTTTAAAAATACCATTTTTTGAAAAACTAATTTTTGAAATACCATTTTTTGAATGGACTAAATTCATGAGTTTAGGTCTTAAAAACCTGAAAAAAGGGTCTAAATTCATGAATTTATGTCGTTTTTAAAGATACTATTTTTTTGAATTTTAGGTGTCCTGGAACGGTCTTTTGCCCATTACTCGTAATGCGCCATTTCAATATCAAGGTTACATACAATTCTTCCTTTCTAGGAAACCGAGGCGCGCGCAGATGAATCTAATTCTGTGGTGACTCCACTTTGAAGTTAGAGTGTGTTAGATAGTGTGGTCATGTCTTCGTTCCGAAAGAAACAATTGTGGGCCTCAATAGCCATTGTTGTAGCCACCACACGTACACGTACATCGCAGAAGAGTTACCAGAGATAGGATGCTATTGATAAGAGAAGGAAAATGGCTTCAGACCGTATCAGGGTGTGAGTCTTAATGCACTCTATCTATCTCTTCCTCGTCTGTGATTCAGAACAGATTTATTAAACTACAAAGACAGCGAACACACAAATGGATTTCCCGTATCATTCGACCCTGACACGTCACCATTATCGTCATGTCAGTGATAAGCGTCAGTCCAATCAGCGACCAGAAATGGAGCAAGTTTGATGAAAATATCTAACTAGTTAGATCGGCGGTTTCAGCAAACTTACGATAAGTTTGCCAACAAGTTTGACGTGTGACACCCCTAGCAAACTTATTGGCAAACTTATCGGACGATAAGTTTGCCCGTGTGACACCCCCTTTAGAGGGTGATGTTAAGCCAGAGACAATTCGCCATAGGAACGACGATCTGATGCTTCACTTTTTGTAGTGTTTGAAACTGTATAGAGGGTCTAAAATTTGTACTTATTAAGCTTTTCATGACACGTAAAATCGACAAAGAAAAGGAGCCCGATCATAAATTTTCCTTCAACTTCTGAATATATATTTAACCGCATTTTCTGTAACTCAATAGATGCACTTAAATTTTTCCTTTGAATTACCGAAATAATATTTTAAGAAAAATGAAGCTCTTAATGTAGTCTACGTCGATCATCAATTTTCAATGGCGTCCGCCTATTCATGACGTAATAATATTTAACATCATCAAGTTAGCAAGCGGTAAGCGGAACAAGATGCATGTGCAAGCACTAACATTCTCTTACTTGAGTCTGTCAAATTAAAACATTGAAAGATTGCGATGTTTGCGGCAAGTACTGTTACTTGCCTCATAGATATCAAGATAAAACATGCAATAATTTACATCGGGTATGCTGCATGGATTTCTAAGGCATATTCTAGTGATTTGCAGCTTCATTCTAGTTAAAAATCGTCACTGAATAGCTGAATGAAATTTTCATGGCAGCTTTCAAGCCCACTGTTCCCATTATGGGAACATTCTATATCTTCAAAATTATTAATTGATATTTCAATATGAAATGTCTTTCATAATTTCACGCAGCGAGGGACAAAATAATTTGAATTACAAAACATAACTCCCTGCTAATTCACATAGGGCGGAAATGGGAGAAACAGTTCATCTCACCTTGTGAGTACTCTGTGCTGATGGCTTCAACTCCCTTCATGTTTGATTCGGTTTGGATTCGCGTTGATTGTTGCACAAGTGGCGCTCTTATACCAACACAAGCTTCCATATTCCTCAAGAACTCTTTCTGAAGTGCTGACGTACTTGTACTGATGTCTTCAACCATTGATTTCATTTGTATCGCTTCCGATAACTCATTACTGAGTCTTGAAACGTCAACAGGAGCTCCTTGATCAATTACAGCACTTTCAACGTCAGGACATTCATCCAGCTCTGAAATTAAAAATAATTCAATGAAAAATAGGCTTAGTACTTGACTACAAGTAATCGCACCCAACGTCGGTCGAAGATCGAGCTATACACAGCCGAATTTCCCCGACATCGCAATCCTAACAGTAAAAAGTCTGATTATGTCAGGATCGTACAAGCCCCCGTAGAGGAGTAGTGACGTAGAGTACAGAAATCACCAAGGAAATCAATCAACACAAGCAAAACATATGGATCAGCAAAATTTCTTCTGGCTGGTCCCACACCAAAAACACAGGGAGATTCTGGCGTACCATCCACACACTCAATGACAAGGGCCATTTACCATAGCCGCGAGTTAGCGAACGCCTTTATCAGACACATCATCAAACCCACACCACACGAAACATGGCAAGAAAACAAAAATCGACAGACACATACTTCGACTGACTACCACCAACAGAAAAATCACGCCTGCCCAAACAGCCATCTCAGACTACTCAAATAACAACTCTCTTGGGTCAGATACAGTCAACAAAACACCTCAAACACCTTGGTCCCACCACCATCCAATACCTAACTGACATCTACAATTTCTCATTCACACACTCTCTCTCAATGGGGCGCCAAATGACTTGTTTCTTTAAATCCTTCAAAAACTCAAAGTATTCTGCACTCACGACTTAAAAGAGAGGATGATCGTCATAGCATTAAAATGTCTGATAATAGGATCAGAGAACAAGATTCCATCTCCTTCCTTGGAATGGCGGTTACGAAAGACTTGTCATGGAAACCGTACATCCAGTCCATCAGCAAGCAGGCAGCTCAACGCATTGGTAGTCTCTATCTTGCCAGCAGCTATCTTCCACTACAGACTGTCTGCTGCTATCTTTACACAAGTTCATTAGGCATATTCGTCCTCTGATGGAGTATTGTTGTCATCTGTGGGCCGGCGTCCTACAAACACATCTTAACCTCCTTGAACGGGTTGAGAAACGTGTCAAGAATCCTATGGGTGAAAAATTTGCTGCAGTTGCTCTCCGTCAGATGGGATGTTGCTTCACTCAGTCTCCTCTACAGATGCTATTTCGGTAGAAGCAGCTCTGCAGTAAATGAGTGCGTACCCAAATCTAAGATCTTCTCCAGTCTGAACGTCAGAAGCACACGCAGAGCTAATGCACTCACATGCTACAATGTGAGCTTAGAACGCGCACGTACTGTGAGTCACTCGAAAAGCTTCTTTGTTCGCACGGCACAGCTTCCCCAGACCAATGCAATCTTGATACTTTCAAGAGACGTGAGAGCAGGTTTCTGATGGGGACAGCTTAATCAGATTATGTCTGTCTTTTTCATTTATTTATTTAAAGTAAAACAATTTATTACCCCCTCCCCCTATTGAGCAACCCCTAGCTTCGTCCATGGCTCATAGCTGTGCTAGAGGTGAAAGTTCTGTAAAAAAAACACCAACAAGATAACCAGCTTCGGGAAAACTACCAACAACACACCAATTCAAAACAACAAAACTATCAATCATCACACTTCTTGCAGACTTATTTCTCTTCTCTCACCTCCTGCGAAAACACTAGAAATGATCATTCTCACAATCAGGGAATTATCGCTAAGTCCTTTTTGTAGAGTATTTATACAAGCTTCCATAGAGGCATCGCTAGAACACCGTTCGGTACCTCTATTCTTCCCGCCTACAACCACATTTTGTTGCTGACACCCGCGAGTGTTGCATCGTCAAAGATCTTCTCTCGCTCCTAGTCCTATGTGTAGTCTCACTTCCGTCGCAAAAGCGTTGAGTGTGTGAAATTCCTCTGGTTTGTAGTAAATTTATAGCACTTGCTTTGTCGTTCACTGTAGACAACAATTGCACGAAGTTCATGATTACAAATGTACCACACATTGCGTGAAACTGAGTATCCAAGGCACCAATCCTTCATTCCAGGGTTCAAGTAAGAGTTCAGATGAAGTCTATTCTAATCCAATGTGGCTAAGTTTGACAAGATTTGGTGACTTTGGAAAAATTGGAAAATGTGGGAGGGGGGGAGAGAATAGAAGTACCCACCATTCTTTCGAGATGTAATTATTTTTACAAAATGACGGAACCCAACTATCAGTTTTCATGCTAATATCTGCGATTATGTGTACAAAAAACGTACATGTTCAATTATTCATGCCATGGCATGCAGTTTTTCTAGTGCACGACTTCGTTTCAGTTGAAGCTTTACAGCTTGCTCCTTTTCAATCCTGGCTTAGTATCGGAAAAACTCCATCTTTTAAGATTTCCTGTGGATGCTTTGAACCCTTTGAACAAATAGTGCTTCCTGCTTGATGTTTTGTCGCTATCGGGAGATGTTCAGAGCAAGCGCGACTTAACTGAGATGGCTGAGAGCTCAGTGCTGCAGCCAGGGCTGTGTATGACTACCGGCCCTTATTGTCACCGTATCACAGCTGACGTCATCACCGAGAATTGTTCGACGCGTAGCGAGAAAACTGCGGCTCGAGTTGCAAATCGACGGCGCTAAATCAACTTAGCTGATGCTCTAGTATCGATACGGACCAAATTAAAAAATTGACCGGAGTACACCTTTAAGCTGTCAGACAGATCATCATGTGCGGTATCGAGTTACGGAGATGTGCCGAGCACAGATATCTATAATGCCCGCATTTCTAATTGAGATACTATCCTGCCTTTAAACGATACGTCAATTCTACAGGTTGGGTGTAAAGTAAACAGGTAAAGAAAATTAGCTATAAATTTTCTAACAGTCATCGAATTGTAATGAAATTTTATGTGCATGCACTCCATAAAGTAGGAATATGCATGAAATAAGTTTGACTCTCAGAAAAGATTCCCAGTTATCTAGAATTATTTAAAAACTTGATGTCTAGTGATAAAATGAAAATCAGCTGGGCGGTGAAATCAATTTCAATTCTTCCATTAGTGATATACACGTACTAACCAATACGAAGTATCAAATAAAATGTTCAGACAGTCAATAATCGACATGTGTACCGGAACTGTTGATTGACTTGCTCCAACGAACTGGAATGGAATCCACTAGCTTCTGAAAGAAACCCAGAGGAACGTTGGTTAAAAATATAGATACTTTTCACTACCTATCTACTTTACATCCACCCTGTAGATGGAAACAATTTGTACACGAAAGAATTATTTAGCCTTTGTGGCTTATCAAAACAATCAATGAAGACTATACATTGGCAAGTCCCGCTAAAACCTAAAGCTGGCATATAACACAACTATTTTTTTCAATTGCATCAAGCAGAAATGAAGCTTGAATTTAAATGTGTACATTTTGTATAAGAATGTACGGTTGAGGGTTAATGAACTATTTATAATAGTACTCAATAACTTACCGATTTTATCATCGATGGCTCGGATTACAGCTGACTCCAGAATTTCAGAATCATTTTCAGTCTGTAAAATATTTTAATGGTGTGATTAAGCCAAATTAATGATTCAATAATTTCTCTTACCTTAACTTCAATGTCGAATTCACTAAGATCGGCATCCTCATTGGAAATGAAGGAGTTTCTGCATAAAAATGGATATTCAAGTCCATAGTAAATAAAATTCTCACTGTTACCAATTATTAATCAGCCAACAACTAAATGGTCCATGAACACAGACAGGAATATCATGGCAGTGAATTCATAGCAAACTGATTTGTTTATCTGAAATGTTTTCGAACATTTTTCTGCAGCAGAGTGCCTTAATTACGCACCAAAACTACACTGAAAAATGTACAGAGCTTCTATACAGTAAAATAGCTGATATCTCAAAGTTCCAAATTGTCATGACCTATCATGTTTTCACTTCAATCAATATCAAATGAAAATTATCCGAAACAGTGATAGCTGAGTACACTTATGCCTCACTGCTAATGTGGAAGTCCTGTGACAGCTAAGACAAATAAAGCAGTAATCCTACTGTTTACCCTTGGCTTAAGGGTTGTCAGCAAGCGGGAGGATCATGATTGTGATTATTTGGTTGCACTCGTATTCGAGAAAATATCTCTCTCCTTTGAATTTTTGCCAATCCCTCGCTTTATTACAATAAAAGGAGAACGTTTTCTTTTTATTGTAATTAAGCGAGGGATTGGCAAAAATTCGAAGGAGAGAGATATTTTCTTGAATACGAGTGCAACCGTTTGATCATTATCCTTGGCTTGCTCCAGAGGGGGATACAGAAGTTCAGAATACTTCCAAGAAATTGAGTTGCTTGAAAGGACAAACCAGATGTAAGAAATACGAAAAGGACAGAACTTTATGAAATCTGCAGGAGATTTATTATTCTCTCTCAATTTGAAAATATGAAGAACCATAATCTCTTTACATATCTTTCCAAAGTTACTTTACATATTCTTATGCAAGAGCAAAGATGCTTCATATGTAACCAAAGTGGACAGAAAAACTTTTTATATCATAGACGACGACCAAAAATTATTCTATTGTTAAATTTGACCCTCCTTTTTAAACGAAACTAACTTAATACCTTTCTGCTTTACTAATGTTTAGTAGAAAATGACAATTATGAAAAAAACACACTTTCAACAAATGATATGGAGCTCTTCGTGACTTTGCTGCAGTTGCAGAATGCCTATCCAATACTTCGGTAGTTCATCCAACCGTGTCATATTTCAATATACTAGCATAATCATATTCATGCTACTTACGTGACATTGGACTCGTGATAGCATAGAATATCCATTAGACAATCTCGATATGTGCGTGCTCCGAAGATATTATCATGAGTAGAAAAGTAAGACAACAGCATTTCCAAACAACCGGCTTCTTCTCGCCACATCTGAAAAATTAAAATAATGCATCATGTTGTGAAGACTTCTATATCCACAGATCAATAATTTCCGCAATCCTTTCGTTGCGGAAATTCCAGCATCATAGTGAGCCTGCGTAGATGTGAAGTGAAGAGTTGGGTAAATGATTCGTCGCTAAAGTACATGAATCACTTTTCTGTCATTATTTTTCTGTGACACGATGTCTTCAATGGAAACCACCTTCCGAACAATCGTACCGAGTGTTTGAAAAGTCCGTACCCGATTTCAATTCCATATCACAACGGTTGTATTCAACGGTTGGCTACACTTTTCATGTGAAAATAATGCCTGAATCTTTAGTTTTGTTAGGTATAAGGTTTTACAGGAATTTTTCTTGATAATTCCAAATTACATTTGAAAATTAGTATTTTTCCTTAAACTTTTCAGTTTTCACGATATGAACATTTTATAAAACGATTTGCCTGTACAGTAATGCAAATCAAAACAAGCTGCTAGAAGTGGCCTCCTTCTTCTCGCAAGCACAAGCGGCTGAATAAATCAGCTGCAAATGTACTCGGATAGATCATTGGAACTTCTTGGTGAAGCTTCACACTTGAGTCATAGAATTTTCAATTTTTCAAAATTTCAGAATTTGAAATTACGTATTTTGGCCATTTTTGTGCACTTCACCGTGAGCAAGCTACTGTGCAGTGAAACTTTGGTAGTCGCATTACTTTTATATTTTCATTTACTGCGTCAAAAATATAATTGGGAGTGGAAATTATTCTTCTAAATATCAAAGACTGCGCTTTACCAATGTCCTCCCGTATGACGCATTAACAGATTATGTTTGGCTGTTAATAGATTAAAAACTCATTGGAAAATGTAAAAATCAAATCAAGTAGATTATGATGGAATTCAGGTTCAATGAATAAGAAATACAACAGTTGTGACTCATATACGTTCCAGGTCTGTTTTTGGTCTTATCGATAGCGGGTGCGAAGTCACCTTGATTTCTCATGCTTATTATTCTTTGAGATTTAACCAGTCAGGGAACGCCACATAGAGGAGTTGGTGTACGACCGATTCTTAATTGCAAGCAATGACCCCTTGACCATACGAAGACGAAGAAAAATGCATTTGTTTACCAAAATGAGTGTCTTTGAATGTACCTACAGCTTCATTGTAGTTAACAGCTTGAGTACGTCTCCAATTTTCGGTTCTGATTTCGGAAAAGTCTAACTTTGCAACGTCCATTTCGCGGATGACACTTTTTGACATTTCCAGGGCTACTTGGCGTAGGCCTATTCCTTTGATTGACCCGGACACCCCCAGGGAAGTCCTTTCAACTTGTTCCTCTTCTCCCAAATTCAGAGACTTTCTATTCTTGTCGAATTGCTAGCTTTGCCTAGCCTTGTTCGAATTCGCCCACTGCAGTTTCAACCAGTTAACTTACCTAATGGCATAACCGTCTGGCTGGTTAACACTAGCCCTCATGAAGTAAAGTTGAAAATGGCGGGCGCAGTACGCCAGGTACAGATTTTTAAGGATACACAAAATACTGTGCCAGAAATTCCCGATAAAAAGTTACTGAAGGTTTCGTCATGATCAGCTGCACAAGACTGCATGGATCAATTTAGATTTAGAAACAACCTTTCCGAGGACCAGGAAGAGGTCGACGTTTCATTACTATTGAAGCAGCACGCAGCCATCCCCAGGAATGCGGATAACTTGGGTAGTACGGACATCATAATGCTTGACATTAACATAGGCACTCTGCCCCTCTGTCACCTTATCGGGCCAATCTCATTGAACAACAAGCTATTAACTAGGAAATCGAGAAGTTGTTGAGGTTAGGTGTGATAGAACCATCGAAGTCCACATGGTCTAGCCTTGTCATCTTCGTAAATAAGTCTGATGAGCCGTAAACGAAGTTACAGAACCAAACAGTGATTCCATGCCGAGAATTGATGATATCTTTGAATCCTTTCGTGGAGCCAATTTTTTCTGTAATCTTCATGAGTCAGGCTTGTTCTTAAGTAAAAGTTGATCCTAAGGATGCTCCAAAAGCAGCATTTATCACGCATGATCATGCAGTTATCATTCAAATGCCCTTTGGCCTCAACGCAGCAACCTACATATGCCACAACCTACAAATTCCCTGTTGAAGACCTACTTTTAAAGTCATCCATTGTTTACTTGGATGATAGTTGTCTTCGGCTCCACATTTGAGGAAACGCGTCAGCATCTGGACGGAGTTCTAGAAAGGCGAAGTCCGGGGTCAAGGTGAAAGTCATTAAATGTCACCTTTTAAAGTCAGAAATCCTTTTTCTTGGTTGCACAATTTCTTCCGTTGGAATTCACACCGATCCTAGCAAAATGGAGACCATCAAATCCTGACCAACTCCTTTAAATGGGAAGATCATATTCTTAAGATTAGTAAATTTCTATGAAAAATCTGCTCAAAATCTGTCTTAGATCGCTTCCCCATTGACAAACCTGGAAATAGACATAACGTGGTATTGGATAAATGATTGTGAAGATGCCGTCAAGAAAATAGAAGATTGGTTGACCACAGCACCATTATTGGGTTTCTCTAACTTTAGTCCTGAGGCTTCCCCGTTTATAAAAGATTACGACGGATGTGATTCCAGTATTGGGGCAGTTGTATCACAAGTGCAAAGTGGCAAGCTGCGAACTTCAGCGTTTGGTGGTAAGTCTTAGTCGAGTACCTTCACTTGTACTTTTTCATGTAATATTACCGAGAGTGTCTCATTCCTCAACCATTTATCATTCGCATGGACCAAAGTACTCTACGCTGGTTAAAAAGGACTCGATCATCACAAAACGACACAATCGTGCGACGGAATACGATTCTTAAAATTGACGATGACTTTCTTGGGTAAACCCAGGAGCATGATTTCTATTTTGCAACGCCCCGTAATTACCGCGGCAACGCCGACAGTTTGAGTCGTAGGCACTTCAGAGAGACTTGACATGAGGAACGCCCATCATGTGACACAGAGGTCGCGATGCATAGTGTCTCCCCAGAAAAACTAACAGAATCCTGTCGGTGCTTTTGGAAACACGTAAGGCTCCGTATCATAAGAAGTCAGAACTTCCTTGAAGGCTAGCTCCCGTCGGTCGATTGCCGTTATCCGCCGTGTCCACATCTTAAGTGAATCCAATCCTTAGTGCTGACAATGTCGATGGTGAGTGCTCTTCTATTTCCATGTGTAGTATAGAAAGCGTCAATTGTAATATAGAAATATGAATTTGAAGTATAGAAATTGCATCTGCAATATCGAAAATGTCAGATGTGATATAGACATCGTCATTTGTAATATCGAAATGAAAATTGTAATTCAGAAAAGCTCAATTGCAATATAGAAATTCGTAACTGTAATATAGATAACATGATGTAGTGCAACAGCCTGAGCAATAGATTTTATCAAATATTTTTTATTTTTGCATTCTGATGAAATAACAAGTGGAATTATCCATTACCTCTTGTTTGCATATTCACATCCAGATTTGTCGTTGTATTGTCTTTGTAAGCTGTTTTGTAAATATGACATAACGACTTTCACACGACTTCGTAAGGTGTAGGCCTACTCTAATTTAATTTCAAAAGTATCAATATCATATCAATTTGTGTCATCAACGACGGAGAACTTTTTGGGATTGGTAATGACAGCAGCATCAAGAGATGTTTGAAACGAATGTGAAGCTCGTAAACAGTGAAATCTTTTGAGGTGTTGGGATGGTTTCTTGTTTCAATAATCCATGTCTTTTCACTTTCCGGCACTCATGGATACATAATCAAACCACACACCAGTGTTAAAGAGGAGTAATAGTCCGGCAGCCAGAACGAGTTTCTGCAGGGAACGAGGCAGAAAGTGAGACTTTCACAGAATGATGTGCACCCTATGCCTACTACGAATCGGCACGTCTGTCGAGTTCTAGTGAGTTCCTCTTCTTTTGTTTTCTCGGATAAAGTGAAAAGTACTAAGCCCAGAGTCATAATTTTTGGCATAGGATGTCTTCAGTTCATTTCCTTTCATTTTCATGCACCCCTGTCTATAAATCTAAACACATTTATATTTGGTGAGCCTCTTAATGTCGGCAGACACAAACATTTTGAGCAACTTTATCCACATTCAACCAAATTGTCACATGCATTGCCGATTAGATGCGTGCTAAAAGCAAATGCACATCATAGGAAATCACCTGAAGACATTCCATGTCAAAAAAGATGACTCTGGGCTTAGTGCGCTTCGTTTAATCCGAGAAAACATAGAAAATTTCATTTTAGCCAAAAAATGTAATCTGTGTCCCATTGGATTTACATGTGTCTTTATTTGATCCTGTCTGACAAGAAGAACTCACTAGAACTCGGCAGACGTGCCGATTCGTGGTAGGCATAAGGTGCAGATCATTCTGTGAAAGTCTCACTTTCGGCCTCGTCCCCTGCAGAAACTCGTTCTGGCTGCCGGACCATGAGCATCTCATGTTCTCGATGCTGCTGTCAAATGTCAACCATGAAAAGCAGTGTAATGCAATGAATGGTATATGCTGATCAAAACCACAGGAATATTGACAATATGGTTATGTGCTTGTTTACTATCCTCTGATGATCTCTAATCCTATAATATGGATCATGGTAACTTAATTCAATATCGAAATGGAATTAAAATGATATTTCAATGTGATGATGAAGCTACGAATATATCTGCAGTATATGTACTTAGTTAACACAACAGAAAATAGATAAATTACTGAATAGCTACAATCTCAAATAAGGTGTGCGTCTTAATTACTTCACATAAATTTATGACAATTTCATTAAATAACTCATTTTCCTCATATTTTTACGGTTTTGTCATCATTTCTATTCCATCGAATTAGTCAATGCATCATTTACCTCTAGAGGAGACTGCAATTAAATCTGGCAAATGACCCTTCCTGAAGACTACGTTTTGATGATGATCGAAGCCTGAAAGCTACGGATGGCGAGATGCATACTTACAAGGCCTTCGAGTCTTCGACACATCGAATTCATCGACTTTGACATGAATTAGGGTACCGACTATGACTGCAGGTATGAAAGATTCCGGATTCCTTGACTCCAGACTTCCGTACACTGTCCTTTTCCGATTGGGACAAACCTTTCTTCTTTGTAAAACCGTAACAGTTTCGGTTAGACATACTTTAATTTATTTGATATCTAATTTGCCTGTTATCAATTTTTAGCTCTATTGGTTCATTATCATTGTAATTATTTATTTTCAGTTAAAATATTAATTTATTACTTCTTTTTTGATCTTATTTTTCCGCTATTCATATTTAACATTCATCGAATATTTTATTTTCTGCTTTGTTTGCATTAACAGCTAAATTTATTGTCACTGAGTCTGTACATGACAGATATGCAGGGCCCCACTCGAACAGGTCTGAGCGTTGAGGAATCAGGGGGCCGAAATGCGAGCTCCTCCTAAAGTTATTTAATCATTTTAAGTAGGCCCCTATCACATTTTTCTGTTATAGAGCATGTTCCCTCCTAATAAAATTTAATTTTTTAGATTAATTCTATCAAGAAAAAATTTCTTTCAATTTTCGTAATTGTTAAGTGGAATTCGTATGACAATTGCGTTCTCAACGCTTGCGCAGTCAATACCTGGGCGTGTCAGTCAGGCTACAGATAGCAATATACCACGAAAACTAATAATCATTATCCTCCCTTAAAAGAATCAGTGCCGAGCCGGTTCTCGCAAATTGGAACCGAATTCGATACCGAAACCGGTTATTTGAAATTCGGGAATTTATTAAACCCTAACAGCATCCACGGCCAAGAAATTTCCGAGAGCTTGATGAAATCCATTTGTGCTGAGTTACAAGTAGAAATAGAAAAAATCCACACATCACCGCCCGACAACCACAGAAAGATTGCAGGGCAGAGCGAAAAATTCAGCAGATGAAAGCCGGTCTTCGAACTTATCTAGTAGAAAAGGAGGGTGATGAGGAAGAGCATTGTTCTTCTGAACCTAAGGACGATCGAGAGTGCCAGATCTGGGTTTGCTCACGAGATTATGAGCTGTGGTAAGGAAACTGCTCTCACTTTACGAATCTATTATTGACCTCTCCTTCCATGACCCCACCGACCCTCATGAGTTCCTCGCTCAGATTCGTGACCAGATGCAAGTCATTCACTACAAAGTACACTCCTACACTCAAGCTCAACAGTAGCAGAAAGGTATTTTGATACTAAGGTTCATGGTGACAAGTTCAGAGAAGGTGATAGGGTTTTCAGAAGAGATCGACCGAAGCAGACATTAGATCTCTTACAATACATAGGCCTCTACCGAGTTGCCAAGCGATTTTCGGAGACACTGTGTGCAGTTCAGCCGGAGAGATGAGAAGAGAGCGAGGTAATAAACCTACGAATGCGTCAACGAGAAGAAGGGATCATTTCAACAATCTTCGACGAGTGCAAGCTCCAGAGATGCACGAATACAGCAATTAACAACAGAATGAAATGAAAAAACGATGTAACCCTATCAAATTGCCATGCAAAAGATGTGCGGCTGGCAGGATTCGAATCTACATCCCCAGGTTAACTAGACCTGTGATCTACCAACTGAGCTACAAGCCGGTTACATGCGACTGCTTCAATGAGTAGATATCTAGTCACAATTAGGACTGCCGACATCAACCCATTATTTACCAATTTTTTTCTAATGCTTTTGAATAAAATCCTTTAATAAAAAATGAATTTCTACATTCTTTTATGCCTACCTCACCTAATCATTTGCATAATTTATAAATTATATGAGATTTAAAAAAGTCGACATACGTCGACCATGGCAAATATCCGGAGTTTTTAAAAAAAATATTCATCTGTTTTCGTACATTTTACCAAATATTTTTCAATAAGTTTTGGCTGGAATCTTTTATTAAAAATTGCACGTATAGTTTGTTTCATGCCTGCTTTACCTTCTCATGTACTTAAGTCATAAATTATCCGAGATTTAGAAAAGTCGACAAAAGCCGACCATGGTAAATATCCGAATTTCTCAAATTTTTCATGAACTATCTATTTCAGTAAGCTTTATGGTAATAATTCAGTTGATATTCTTGTGTTATTAGGAGATATTGACGTCACATTATATTTGAATGTATTGTAAAATGTACAGATCACATTTTTTTATTGAAGACAAAATGTGATAAAAATACTAGAACTGTATCTCTACATGTAGCTTTCATAGAAGATTACTGTCTATCATGGTACGTAGGAAAACAATCGATGTGACGCCTGAGAGCGCACTTTTCAGAAATTTCCGGAAAATTTAATGTTCTACAAAAACGTGTTTCCATACCAAATAGGCATGTGCTTGCGCATATGTGACAACATAAGCGCCGCAGGCGAAACTTCCAGGCTTTTGGAGTATAAAATGATAGAATATGTAACCTTTTAAAGCGCCACAAGTGAAGCCTTCAAGCTGAAGAAGTATTGCATAATATTTAAATGCTTTTACAGCGCCGCAGGCAAAAATTCCAGTCTTTTGGAGCATCAATTAATATATTTTGATCCCTTTCAAACCCCGCGGGCGAAACCCTCAGTTCTATTGAGTATTGACTGGACAAATGTCAATGATACTTTGGCTTCCGTTCTTTAATAGTCATCAGATCTGATTGATACGAGGGAAACTATTTTGTTGCAAGACATGACCAGGCATACAGTTCATACTCAATCCTGATGAAATCTCATTAAAATTGATTAAGTCTAGAAAAAGTTGTCTGAATGACAAAATCATTTGTAGTTGTGATCCTGACCCATGTACTTAAGAGTTGTACAAACTAGACTTTTCAAATACTAAGATGTACAAAATAGTACATGCTAATACGAATAAAACAAATAAGAATCAGCATCATTTATTCTATTAAACACTACAACTACAACTGTTTACAACAAGAAATAAAAAATAACTGTTTACACAACTGTTTCGTAGCAAATCTCACTTTTTGCTCATTTGGAAGAGATCATCCATAGTCATTTGCTTCTTTTTCTTCTTCAGTGGATCATCAGGCTCATCAAATTCGTTGTCTGGACTCTCATTTCTTCTGGTCTCTCTTTTCGATTTCTCTTTCCGGTTGCTCTTATCGGTCCTTCTGTTGGCAAGGACATTCAAATTTCTCTTGATGTGCCTCTTTCTAGCTTTCGCAGCAGCTTGAAGGAGGATACTTTTCTGCTCAGCCTTTGACAAGATCCTCTGTTTGATCGAAAGCCCTTTCAAAGCTTCCTGTTTCCCATTTTTCTTTTCCTCACGTTTGATATCTCGTTGTTTCGATGCGTTTTGCATCTTTTGTGCAAGGAGTTTTGGTACCGGATCGTGTAGAATATCCTTACGCAAAAATCGGCTGCATGATGTTGTTTTTCTCAGCCTTCATGAAATATTTGACCGGCTGAATCGCATTAACTGTCGCGACATCTAGACTAGATGTCTGGGCGTTCAAAGTTGTGACATCAGACTGAAATTTCGCTCGACTTCTGGTCCATGAAAAATTGATATGAGTGAAACACTGAGGTTCGAAAGAAGAGGGAACTTCCCGCCTTGATCACACCACTATTCATCTATTCTGGAATTTTCATGCAAAGGTATCACTTTGTTGACATTATACTTCCTCACTTCGACTTCAAAATTCACCATTTATAATTGACCAGTAGACCAATATCTATTCGATCAGACAGTGTTTTTTCAGTGAAAATTTTCAATGACCTCCCCCCTCCCCAACCCCTCGATTTTATTCCATTTTTCAACGAATCTCGTGACCCAAAAAAATGTTGGTCAAATTTCCGGATTTTCGGGTCATTCTCACCCCCGTATATCACACTTGCGACACTCGCGTCGAACTTGTTTTTTTGCATACTGCACATTTTCGCTGGCGATTGCTAAAGGTCGATTGAATGAAATGCTGTCCTTCTTGCCTATGAGCACTAAACGCACGGACTTTCTAAGTACAAAATCGGGAGAAACATATTTGCGCTTCGGCATGGTGACAAAAACTGATATACAATGCTTCTAGTTAGGCGTATTGGTTCCTTGAATTTGTGACGTCACACGAAATGTGCGCGAGTGACTCACGATGTAACCTATCATCTGTGAGGGAAGAAATCATTGGAGATTTACCATCTTCGCACAATCCTACGTCACACTTTTAATTGCAATTTACGGCTGTTCATGCCCAAGTGCAATTGCTACACGATATGCGCTATGCGCGTACGCAACCGAAGCAGAAATCGTCATCATGCATGATAAACCGAAGTCGTTTCAAATTTAGGCGATTTCCTATTTTAGCGTCCCTAATTCACAAAAACTATGATCCACAGTGATCAGTGGTCAGCGTATAGAAATA
Source organism: Prostheceraeus crozeri (assembly GCA_907163375.1). NCBI lineage: Eukaryota > Metazoa > Platyhelminthes > Polycladida > Euryleptidae > Prostheceraeus > Prostheceraeus crozeri. Next base: position 36,200 of record CAJQUW010005144.1, on the reverse strand, counting down.
TTGTCAATTTACCTAATGGTTATGGTCACCTGACGGTGAATCATCGACATTTCTTTGTAGATCCACAAACTGGAGTACATACACAGAATATTGAAGGTTTTTGGGCTCATGCCAAGAAAAAGATCAAACGAATAAATGGTACGAGCAGAGAACTATTTCAATCTTATCTCTGTGAATTCGAATGGAGCTGGAGGAATGACACATACCATTATGGTGGCGGAAAAGTGTTTCAAAAACTTTTAGTTGAAGTCAGACATCAAAACCATTTGTAAATTATTGTTTCATTTACTATATAAATTTATTTGGAGAAAATAATAATTTTTAACTCAGAAAAAGCATAAAAATTAGTTTTTGTGAATTAGGGACGCTAAAATAGGAAATCGCCCAAATTTACAACGGCCAGTATCGGAAATTTATGAATAAGATAAATCAATTATTTTCTCCGGAGATTTACCACAGTCGACATTTGTCGACCATACAAAATCAATTACAAATAATCGAACTAATGCTTGCGGAAATGAAATTCTAAAGGCACGAACGGCATTTTGGGCGTAAAGAGTCTACAATTTCAACCGATGAAAACGGGAATTAGCTTAAAAATTTCTAAAACAAATATTGCAAAAAAATGAAAAATATAATGCACTCTTACACGAGGATTTTTCAAAGTGAAGATAGTTAGGAATTTGAAATACAAGCCTAATTTATGCTGAAAGAGACTATTGTGATATTCCTTTACTAATCTTCGTAGATATATACCATTTTCCACAAAATATTCTTGATATTCTTGACAGGTGTCGACTGTGGCAAATAACGGGTGAAAGCAAGTACCTGAGGATTAATTGTTCACCAAAGCATTTCAACCCATGTCGTGAATGCAATTAACAATATAATGATATGAAACAAACGATTGATCGAATTTCCATGCAAAAGATGTGCGGCTTCGTAATTAACAATTACATATTTCTATATGTTTTCGTGTTTGTTTTTCTTTACACGCAACACATGTTATAAATCACTGCAGATAAAGCTTCGATTATCTTGACTTGCTATTCTTCTTGTATTTGCCTGGCAATCCAAGAACCTATCACACACTTTTGAAAACCATTAAGTGTGAGTAAAAAACATGCATCATCAAGCAGATATAGCTATTTGAAAGAAGGCGCTCAATGAAATATACAGTAATCAAATGAAGGTAGTAGTATGTATTTTTATTACCAATATAGTGCTTCCACTCTGGTAGAGAAATCAAAACAAACCTACCGAATCGTCATCAGAAGAAAAAGCATAATGCACCTTAAAGCATTCAGGAATTCTTATGTTGCGACGGCAGTCATAAAGAAACAATCAAAAAAAAACTGCTATGAAACGCGGAACTTTGTGAGCAAGCTTTCAGTGCCTTAACTAAATTATCACATTTTGATGAATGCATTCATAGTAGCACAATTTGCACGTTTATTATAATTTTAAGAAATTCAAACACAAGCTCACTATCCGTTAGGTCCATATTCCCAATGCTCTACTGTGAATTTGTCCTTTTCTTCGAATGTACAGAGAAAATGCTGCAAACTGTACTGCCTGTTGCAGCATTGTGACACCAAAACATAAAAAATAGATCGACTAGATACCTTTCACAATGTCTTCTTTTCACGTATTTATCAATTTGACATGCTACACACAGCATGACAATCGATCAATTTCAAAGCTGCGATTGTTTGAGAATGATGGTGACTAGATGGTGACATTTTAAGAGTGACATTTTTAGCCAAAGATCGATCAAAGCTGCACTCCCTGATGTGCCCATCGCAGACAGCAAGCATCAGCATTGCAAGGCCACACACCTATTTGTTGATTTATTCCTGATTGCTTTTGGACTTTGGATGTGCCCCACGCCGCAAGAACACAAAGCTGCAGACTGAATTAAGTGTCGGCTGCTTTTTTCATAAATCTGTCCCATGATTCGCCAAGGTGTGAGTTGTGCTCTTCTGAACCTTGTTGAGCTGCAGCTAATTTTTTGCCTGTGTTTTCAAGCACATCATATTACAGCATTGACAGTGCGTTATCATCGTGAAAAATTTGTGTTTGGTGATCCGAATCTATAATGATGAACTTCATTTAAATTTGATTTCGCTATCATAAAGAATCATATGTTAGCTACTGATTGATGTCCTCTTTTCTTTGCTTTACTATTGATGTCGACCAATGTTGCGTCATGTAAAAGCAACATTAATGTCAAAGAAAATTTATATTTGATGGTAGATAATCTTTCCTGTGTTTGTCCAGCAAAGGCTGTGACAAACTCAAGGGCATGATCATACATCGAAATGGTAAAACGCCTCCGTCTGTGTTCCTATTTGGTTGTGAAATGTTTTCTGAATTTAATGGTGATACTTTTAGCAATTCTTAAACGTACATAGTCCGAAACAAATCGCACAGTGTGGTTGTAGCAATCAACTGTGTTCTAAAAGTATAGCTTTCAACAACATCATTATCTATGCATTATGTCACATCTCTCCCTCTTCGCGGCTAGATATGAGCGTTCTTATCACAGGCAACTACTTCTTTTGTTACATGATATTTCTCATGTAATATGTCTTCTCTTTACAATCAAGAATCTATGATTTGGAGATAGCTTTGCAATCAGGATTCAATTTTTTTCGATCGCATTAAATCAGTGTATTGAACCGTTCTTTTCAATACAATGATTAAAGCAATGTTATGCAAGAATTTGCGATCTTCTTTAGTGTGATAAATATGAGAGAACACCAAGGTGCAGAGTATTGATGAAATGCGAGGCTTTACACAGCGCAACTGTAAGGAGCTATAGGCCCACTACTAACAATTGAAATAAATGGAATCACTACGATGTAGGATAACGTCATATTGATCCACACAAAGGTGCTATTTTAGTTATTTCTGAAACGAACGACAATGCACACATCGCATTTAATGGAATAGTTTAGCATGCATCATTGCCAAAAGTCCTATGTGCTTGCACGTATGAGATGATGAAGAATGCATGATTCACTCACAGGCAAGCAGTTTATGGAAGTACGTGTGCAACAGCAAGCTGTATTTTTTTCTGAAAGCTTTTAATGTGCATTCAAATGCCAATCCCTTCTATTGATCCCAAATCCTTCGCAGTGGTCAAATATGTGCCGAATGTACCAGTACTTGTGCACGTAAATCACCAAGTGTAGCCTATATCCTTGAAAGTCAGTGCAGTACATCAATGGCTTGTTTTCTATCTAGAATTGTATTTTTTTTATAGAGCCTATAGAATTCAAGAACTGTTTTATTACTTAATCATCGAATGATATAGGCCTACCGCATCCGTCATTTTTGCTTTGATCTAACAACAATCATGAACATCGAAAGCTAGATGGACGTTGTTGACCAAGCGGCCAGAGAAGTTAGCCATGCTCAAAATTTTTCCAAAATGGAAGCAAAAGTTATGAATTCTCTCGATAATTATTGATTGGCCAAAGAATCAGTAAATTACGTTGAACTTTTACTTTGAGAGGACCTTCGTCATCCAGCGCCTTTTCTCGGTTGATGTACACAGTGGTGCATCGACAGTTAAGATTGTCGTAAATCCTCTTCGGCATATGCTCGAAGTAAGACACGATTCCATGTCCACAAAATTTGACAATTTTTGTTGCTGTTGCACTGGCGTACAATAGATCCGGTATATATATTCAGCAGAATTTGATGTCTCACGTGAACTGTAGTGGATCCCTGGCTACGAACAGTTTCCTTCGCGCTAATTATTTGACCGCTAATCGACGGTGGTATTTCTTTTTGATCATGGGGTCCAACATACATGTAGGAGACCATGGCAGCAAATGTTTCAAGATTTGGTGGTTTCTAGAAGAAGATGAATTGGAATTGGATGGATTATTGGAAGGTATCGACTTTGTGGTGCTTTTTGCCACTTTGTTTGCTTTTTGTCACCCCACCAGATTTTATAATCTTTCTGGCAGTGTCATACTTTATTGCTAACCATTCTGCAACTTACAAGAAATCACCTTCAGATCAATCAAATATACGAATCAAATATTACTTTTCGATCCTGATTTCTTATTTTGTCGCAAGTACGTGTCATACTGCTTCTATGCTGATGAAATGAACATACTTTGCCTTTTGCAGTTGAATATTTGTTCAGATATTAGAATTAGAATCTTGATCGCAAAGATTGGAACGCTATCTGGAAATCATAGATTCTTGATCGCAAAGAGAAGAAGTATCAATGCAAATACAGGAAAGTTGAATACAAAATTTGGATTTATGAGATCAAAGTTTGGAAATATCAATGCAAAGAATGGAAAATTGAACGGGAAAGAGTGCAGCTTAAACTGCTAGTTTATGATTTTTAAAGAAGCAACTCTTTTATAGGCGACCATCGGACGAAATCTGACGAAAATCTGACTGTTGAGGAACTTTTTGTAATTTTCTATCAAAGTTTTCGATTATTTCTTATTGTTGGGTGATGAGTGACAATACAAGGAATTAGAGTAGTCGTTGTCTTTTCATTCATCTTCAGAAGTTCTTTACTACTCAAATTCATAACGAGTTTGTACGCTCTATCGATTTCTCTAATATGATATCCTTGGTCACAAATATTTTTCTGATACTCTTAAGTTCGTTTGGCAAATAAGACATCATCAGAACAAATTCTTTGTATATGAGTTAATCAGGGTTGGTCAAAACCCACATCTGAGTCAAAAACCCACTGGGTAATGGGATTTTTTTGGGGTTTTGAGGTGGGTTTTTGGCTTGTTTGGGATTTTTGGTCCATGACGGAACTAGATTTCTGTGGATTTCTCGACACTAATTTTGAGGTATATTATTTTGCCAACAGAGTGCTCAAATGTCACTGGTTATTGATTAATAATGATATTACATGTATAATGTGAGAAAATGCATTGGTGTATTTGATGAACAGTAGTTTTCTCATACACATGAAATAAAGTATGTAGGCCTACTGGTAAGGGCGGCAACCTATTACGTTTCTGCTTCGCAATGTAGGATATTCCAGGGGACCAAGCGACTGGACCGCACACTGCGTGAGAAAAGTGTCACGAGGCTTTGGTTAAAAGAATCAGAAATACTATGCCAGAATCATCATTGACTTGACATTTTCATGAAAATAAGATTAGCGTTATAAGGCTTAAGCGCAGTCCGAGGCCATAAATAGAATGTGAAGATAGGATGCTTCATTTTGTTTTATTCGTTTTAAAATGCTTGATCATATAAATAATGTTTTGAAACTGAAACTTAAAATAACATGGTTCCTCTGATTTCTCTCACATATAATCAGTCGAGACGTATGGGAATACGAGTTTCTTGTTTTCGTTTTGCTTTTTAGAAACCATTGTTTTTCAACAAAATAATCTTATCTTTTTACTTTCTACTCATGTACATGACATGTAGACAATATATTATATGAAGCAATGAGCACATGACAGCAGTTAAGCAACATGTAGCTACGTTTACAACATTTACGCGAAATAGATGGAATGTCGAGCGATGTGTATGATAAATAATCAGGCCCTCCTTTTAATAAACATTAATATGAATAATTACATGCATGATGATACAATTATTATAACTCATCATCTAACCTCTTATTTAAATAGATCTACAGAATGCCCTCTTTACAATATCTCCTACGCTTCCCTGAATATCGGGGTCATAAATTCTCAAATTGAAAGGTCGATTTATAACATAGGCCTACCTCCTTTATAGACTTACCTTATTATTATGGGTCAGGAGATGCCTGACAAAGTGCCGCTCGCCCTTTCAGTAGTCTACCACGAAAAACACTCTCTAGTAGCGATGACCGGTTTCGTCGTTTATTGACTTTCTCAAATTACACATGAACAAGAACAGCACAAATCGCACCCTGGACATCAGGGTCATCAATTCTCAAATTGAAAGGTCGACTTATAATATAAGCCTGCCTCTTTATAGTGATAATATTAATAATAATAATGATGATAATATAATATTAGACATAGTGATAGTGGACAAAGCGAAGAAGACTGGCATCATAATCGACATTTCAGTACCCGAAGACCGGAACATCAACAACAAAGAAAAAGAGAAAATCACAAAGTATCAAGACCTGAAAATGAAAATACAGAAGCTGTGGAACATCAAAGTAACTTGCATCCCTGTTGTGATCGGATCACTTGGAGCACACACAGGAAAGTTGACGAAGTACCTGAAGGAAATCCCCGGACACCACCATGTACCTCAATTACAGAAGGCCGCCTTGCTTGGCAGTGCCTATATACTCAGGCGAACTCTTGACCTCCCTGAGTCCTGGTAGGACTCCGAGATCTTGAGCATTGTTCCGACTTGTGAGAGTCGTGTACCAAAAGAAAAATCAATAAATAAATAACTACAATAGCAACAATTATGACAATTGAATGCACGTATATTGACAACAATAACTCATTATCTAACATCGTAGCAAAACATAGAATGTCAACTCCCTTTAAACACTTGCGTTTTCTTAAGTATCGTACCTCGGGGTCAAAAAATTCCCAAAAACCCAGAATTGGGTTTTTTGGATGGGTTTTTGGGACCAAAAACCCAACCACAAAAACACAAAATGGGTTTTTGGGGTTTTAGGGTTTTTACCAACCCTGGAGTTAATTGAGATTTCAAAATTCCATGAAGACAGTGTTTCGGATGACAACTGTCGTATGGACTTCTGTTGGTTTACTAATAATATCCGTATGAAGCTTTTGATTTTTATGTCAATTTTCGTGTCGAGAAAGTTGACAGATTCATTATTATAGTTAACATCAAACTTTTTGTGTTTTTATTCAACTTTTTTAATACGATTGCAGATAATCAATAAAAACTTTGAATTCATTTTCATCTATAGAAAATATCATCATTATAGAAATACCAGATTTCCACCACTTTCCTTCTCAAAATTCCTTATTATGTAGCCGACAACACGAGTACTTTTTCTATTGACAGTTGTAACAGAAACGGTTTCTTGTGCTGTGGGTCTATACATAAATCTTCCTTTTTCGTCTCAAACGCCGATAGAAAGGCTTTCTTCATTGATAGTGGTTCTTTTGATTGCAAATCCAGCTTTGTTATCTATCTCATTTCTTGCAGCGAATGCGGGTTTCAATATGTTAGCAAGACTACCCAATCTCTATGCAAGATTGAATGGTCACCGTCACCATGCATCCTCAAAACCCATTACTTTCCTTTATGAGCACTTTAGGCAAGATGGTCATAATTTTTGCAGTGTTAAATTGCAAATTATAGACCATTTAGATTCAGGCATGGGATTTTTCCGGCTTTTTCGGCTTTTTGAAATCATTTTGATAATTTCGTTTGATAAGCAAAATAAGCACGTTTCGGCAATGGGGTGTTGGGGGGGGGGGGGGAATTCATGACAGAAAATGTCTTGATCAATTGTACAGTTTAATATTCTGAAAATAATTCAGTTCTGCATTGTACCTAGTTTTATTATTATTCTGATGTATTGTACCTAATTTTTAATATGAACAAAAGCTGTCAAAATCTGTCACAAAATCACAAAATGTGTCAAAAGCTACGTCAAAGAATATGTCTTCTAAAATACTGAAGCGTGCCTTGAAGAAACACACTTCTTCCCTTGCTAAGCGTGCTAAGATTTCAAACTAGACCCACTTTTTCATATACATTTGTACCTACGTACCTACTATGAATTTCTACTGCTCATCTATGACTTACTTGATTCAATTTTTGTACATTCAACATATTCGAAATTGTGTAAATACCCATGTTTTTAATACCCATGTATTCTAATTATTATATTAAGTCATATAAATAGTAAAAAAGTAAAGACCTGTGTTAAATATTAAGCCTTTTAATTAGACGATTTCTAGGCTTTCTGGGGAATTATAACCTCAAAATTTTAGGCTCGCTATACGCTCGCCATGCACCGCTGATTCAGCTACTCTTTAAAATTCCGGCTTTTTATAATTGGTTCAATCCCATGCCTATAGATTCCAACTTCTCTGATAATTCTGACCTTCGAGATAAGGAACTTCTGAAGAAAGAGGATTTTTGGATAAAAAGGCTTAAAATCTCCCCATTTGGCTTGAACGATAGAATTCAATGTTTTTGTTGTCTCCAAAGGTTCCTTACATAAACAGTAGGCTAGGGCCTACTTCTCTTCTCCGGTCCTTAGAAGACCTAGAGGACACGGTATTCACCATAATAAGAGAAATGTCTTGACCAAATGCTTAGAATCTCTCTACGATGAAATTAATAACCATTGTAATTCCAGCATGTTTTACTAATTTTACATTATGATAATTATATTTAGAGCATTAAATATAATGCTCAGATTATTTTTGCGAATCTCTAAGTCGCACCACACTTCAGCAACTTCTTTCTTTTACTCTGAGCTAGCCTGGCACGTGCTCGTGTCTAGTTGAATCCTTCTGTTCGCGATTCTTAAAAGTTGAGGATTTGATTGATAAGGTCGACAGGGAAGTTATTATTATCCCTTTTGAGTGCAAAGAAGTAGATATCTTGAAAGTTTCTTCCATTTTTGCTGATTCCCATGTTAACAGTATGTTGCCTAATCCAATTCGTGGTAAAAGTCCATTGCAGGTTTTCTTCAAATACACCAACCCTATTGGTCGGAAGCTCTTCAATGACAACCAGATTTTAAAGAATACTTCTATAGATGAAATCAGAGAATTTATTAACAATCCATCTCATTGTTCCAATTCTATCTTCTGCTACAAGCTCGCGTCACACGTGGTTACTGGTGACTTGAGCATTATTTCCAACCCAAAACTTAGGGATTTGATGGTAAAAGGTACCAATTATGGAGAGCCTATTCACAAGTCACGGGATTTTGTTAGAGTCAGCGTTAAAAATGCACTAGCTACCTTTATTGAAAAGTCTTGTAGAAAATGCGCCCATAAGAATTCTGTCTTCCTATATTGGTCTGAGGTTGTCCTTAAGATAATAAAAAATTGCATCTAAGTACTAAGTGCTAACTTTCCATCCTTGCATTCGCACGAGGTACTATGATCTAAGGAGTGTAGAAACTTCATTTCAAACTTTCAGAAGGATTGCGTCATTACTCCGGCAGATAGGGTCGCCAACAATTTTGTCATAGTGTGTGAGAAGTATTACCTAATTGTCCTCTTGAGCGAACTAGGCTTTGACGTTGGCAGTTTCAATGCTGCTGGTAATCAGACTTACGTACCGATTATTTCTTCCGTTGATGACATAATTGCCGAACATTGTACCACCCTCTAGGATACCTTTGGCATAACGGTTAAAGATAAGTTTATGGTTTTACCAAAACTTTTCTGGATGCCAAAAGTGCACAAGAATCCGTGTAAGAGCATATTCATAGCTGGTGCCAGGAACATCACTTCCAAAGATTTGGCCATACTTGTGAACAAAGGTTTGCAATTGGTCCGGGACAAGTCTAGTTGTAGTTGCCTTTCCATCAAGCATAATTGGGGTGTGAACGCCTTCTGGAGCATTAGCTCTTCGGTGCAATTTCTGGTCAAGATGTCGGGTTTGAATTGCCACTCCTTACAAGTATATGATTTCTCCACACTCAATACGAACCTTAATTGAGACCAGGTTAAGGACTCCTTGAGAGACTTATGAGAGTTGATTTTCAGCAATTCCAAGAGCTTCATCTGCATTGGCGAGAGAGCCTTCTTCTCGAATAAGAAATACACAGGATGTTACTGCTTGTCCAAAGCCTAATTCCTCACTGCTATTAGTTTCATCCTAGATAACACTTTTGTTACATTCGTGGGAATTGTCTTCAAACAAATTCGGGGCATTCCTCTGGGTGGGAATTCCAGCTCACTCTTGGCTGACCAACTCTTAGTGTACAGGGAATTTAAGTTCGTGACGGCGCTCCTAGAGAGTAAGAGATCTAACTTGGCCAAGCTATTCTCTCGTACCACAAGGTATGTCGACGACATTTTACAAACACTTCGATGAGATCCTTCCTGAAATCTACTCGATAGACCTCTTAGCTAGCAGAAGCGGTGATAACAACAAATGCGTAAATTATTTGGATGTTAAAATTAAGATCCAAGATAGTGACCTATACACCACAGAGGTTTACCATAAGGTTGATGAGTTCAGCTTCCTAGTGGTGCTGTATACCTTCCCCGAGAGTAATATGCCTTTGAACTTTTTATTCCTGAAAAATGATGTCACATAAAATATCTTCAATATAATATAAAACCCTTCATACACAAGCAATCCGTCCGGATTTGAAATCCGATGCATCCCTTATTATTATAGTAAGAATGTTACCTATACCAATTTGTAACCCTGATGCAGGCTGAGCAGCCGAAAATTTGTTTCATGAAATTGTATAGAGCACGCGTGTCTGCAAATAATCTAAAGAATTTGCCGCACGGCTTCTAGTTTTCATTTTTATTTGAGTGATTGTGCTGTTTAAACTGAATTTCACAGCAGCTCATTGCTTTATTCCTAAGTTTTCATGCTTGCACACGAGTAACTGACGCTATTTGACATCTCATCCGCTATAATTGGGACCATGAACATTACTAGACCGCAGCTGACACATTGTCTCTTTGTATAACCTTGTTCTCATCCATTCCATTGAATCCATGGTGCAATTCTCAAGAGATGGTTATCGCGTCTGTCTGTCCTACAAGGCTCTTGGAGTTGAAGACTGGATTGAAGTTCTCTGGCATATCACTCGGCTCATGTTTGTCTGACGAATAGCTCCGTATAGCGTCTCGGATCCTCTATATCCGTTGAACATTTCTGTGCTCGTTGCTTGCTGTTCTGCTATGAACTTTATGTTCTGCTCACACGACTTCGTCTGCTTCAAAAGTGTCGGACATTTTCACCATGTCTCATGAACGAGGTTATCGTTAGCTCACCACTCAGCCAGAATGTCAAGAAAGTCCGAAGACATCGGGTCTCCTTTGCGATCGAAGTAAAACCGGACAGTCTAGAGTCGCTTAAGTGACTTTGTGGCCATTCCGGAGAATGCGAATGCCTAAATAAAAATCTAGCATTCCGCTGAATTAAATGTCTTTGGAGTTGTCCAACGCTTGGAAGACATACAATTTTCGTAGGAAGAACTATCCATGATTTTTTCAGAAATTCTGAAATGCTATATACCATGTATGAGCACTGCATGGATATTTCATTTGTAGGCTATTGTCAAAGATCTTCGAAACGTTGAGCATCTCTAAAGACCTTTTATTCCTCAGAAAGCCGGAGACTTTTATTTAAATATTATTCTCAAGAAATGGTCACAACATCGCTTGATTGATCGCCTTATGCTGTCAGTTACAACTGTCATCACGGTCTCGCGACAAGCCCTGTTCGTATGATGTTTCCTGTGCTTACATCTTCTCAAAATCATGGCAGTGGCTGCCTACCGCTTTGAGTCATTTGTTGGTTTTCTGGTCAAAAACGTGAAAACCAATTGGTCCACAGATTTAGTGGTTTAGCAGATTTCTGTTGAAACTTTTGATGGCCTTGGTTGCTCTTCTATTGAGTTCTTCATCTGAGGACGCTTGGTTTCCGCATCGGATCTCTTACTGAAGACAATAACTCAGCATTGTATCTTCGCCAACGTTTCTTCATCGCTGTGCGTATTAGTGAAGTGTGCCGGAAGCTTCTCTCACTGCAGGGCCATCTCATCGCTCTACGCTCATGTGACTTTTCTTTTTGTGTCTTATCATTCCTTTCAATATACCATCTCATCGGAAATGTATTCATTAAAAAAGACACAATACTTAGAATAATTGATGTTATACACCATATCTCATTTTTTAGCATTCCATGCACACGAATACGAAAACCAACAGTGCTGCTTAAAGTCAATTAGGCCTACAATATTCCGATTTATCAGTCAACATTCTTTCAGAGGTGCAACCTCGACCTTGACCTCGCAGACTGCGATGGTCTGACCTCGACCTCGACCTCGATTAAGCAGACTTTAATCGAGGTCGAGGTCGGACTGAACAGTAGTCAGATAATTACAGAAAGTTTTCATCATTTATAATTTCTTACTTATTTTTTGTTGTTCGTACTGCTTTGCTCCTTTACGCCTACTTATCGGACGCTTTGGACAAAGAATCTTGAATAAACACACAAAATCTGAATGATTGCAACAAATACTATGGAAACATAGAAATATGCTCATAATCTCGCCACCAGGACGAACTTCTGCATGGAATGAGACCGAAGATGAGGCCTTCACAGCATGTTGTACACCCTATGACTACTACGAAAATGTGAGCCTTCCGAGTTTTGTCTAGTTCCTGTAATCTACAGGCAAGACCAAAGAAATAGATATTTGAAGCTTTCGACCAATATATCAGTTTGGTGTGCTTACTCCGACTATTCGAGGTAGTCTAGCTACATAATTTTAAGCAAGATATATCTTCAAGTCATGAAGTCACGTAATCATACACCTCTACCTACAAAAAATAAACATATTTGGATTCTGCTAGCATCTTAGTAAAGTAAATATGACATAAAATTTTGGCTCAAACATCAAGCATCTAACCAAATTCTTGCAAATATTGCACATAGAAGTTGTTTCTAGCATTTAGAACGTGATAGAAGACGATGGGAAGAAGTTTGAAGAATTGAAGTTTTCGACCAAAATGTCAGGAAGGCACACATTTCCGTAGTAGTCATAGGGTGTGCAACATGCTGTGAAGGCCTCATCTTCGGTCTCGTTCCATGCAGAAGTTCGTCGTAGTGGCGAGACTATATGCATATTTCTATGTTCCCATAGTACTTGTTGCACAATCATCCACATTATAATTCATGAGATGAGGCCTGAGATTTCACACTCTGCCGGACAAGATTGTCATGAGTTGCAATATTGAAGATACATTACCTTTCAGATGATAGCCTAGATCGTCGACGCGTAGCGCCAGACGATTTGGGCTGATCATTTGAAAGGTAATAGGCTATATGCATTGTTACTGAACCTGAAATCTATGACATCAAAAATCCAAGATTTTATCTGTAAAAGACGCAAATCTATGATAATTTCTACATAGCCCATGCAGTGTGGAAAGCTTGAGATATCCACAAGTACAAATTGTGAACCATAGGAATCACCTCAAGGTCACTTTCACTGGGAATGCGAAGGTGGATGGTGAGATGCTCCTACCTTAATGGTATTACATAGCAAATTAGACGGCCTTAATTATTCAATTAAGGCCGTCTAATTTGGAATTGAAGATATATAAACGACTTTCATAGAAAAATGACAGTGAAATATCGGCGGACAACCCCACTTACTCAGCAACAATGTCCTGCAAATGCCATGCAATTCCTATGGAAGAAAAAAACCCAATATATGTCCGCTACCACAGATGTTTCAGTGATTCATTAATTACATTGAATTAAGCATTGCCGTTGTAGGCTGTAATACAATCGCTTAAACGAATCGCAAGGCACATTTCTTCATGACCAAAGAATGAGATTTCTGCGGGTTCCTCTGGTGTTAAAAAAAAAAAAAAAAAAAAAAAAAAAAAAAAAAAAAAGAATGAGATCATCTGTCTTTCTTACGTTTCCATTGGTCCGCTATTTGGATCCACCCATCGTTTATTGGTGTTGATGTAAAGCATGGATTCAATACATTTAAGTGCGTAGATGACTTGAAAAACATGGAGGCAGTTATTTGGGTCCTGTGATCATGTGACTTCACATGCAAAATTACACTGTCAGAGATTCGTCGGAAGATTTGGCTCTCAGCCACAAAATATCATTTACTTTTAGAATGAGCGAGATTTTTATGCACATGCTTCGTCCTCTGGTAAATTTCATGCATAATATCATCATCCTACGATCATTGTGACATAAATTTTGATTGGAATTTTAATTCGCATCAATGGTTGTTGAATCAGTTACGTGAACTACATGCTGTAATGTCCATGCATGATAAAAAAATCCTTTTCTCAAATCTTTCATGAAGATTAGCATTCTGGATAAAGATATTTTCAAATTTGTCCTGTCATTTCCACTAGAAATGGTGTCAGTTGTTATCCATTAATGAAATTCACACTATAAGCAGATTCTATTTTCTTACTCAGCCACCATTTTTTTTTAATTGAGTTGATAAAACTTATGAAAGTATAAATGAGCAAACTGAAAGAAGCATAAGTACTCATATTCACTTTTAAATACCATTTTGTTCACGTTATAGAGTTGCGCTGCTTTCCCTACTTGTGTTGACTAGCCAATAGCCATTGATAGATACAGCCTGTAGTCTGGAAAGTTTTGATCAATGTGACATGAAGTTTTCACCACTAGGTATTTGAATTCTAATGTTCTATGTCATATTCAACATAGAGTTGTCATTTTTACCATAGTCCGAGGCGTCTTCTAACGCGTCCTCGGATAATCTGCATTATTGTCTTCTAAACTATGACAATATTCCTATATTTTATGAACGGGTATAGAGTCTACATCTAAATTTGTATGCAAGATTCTTGTGTCCAAAGCAAGCACCTGTGGAGATTGGACGTGAGGCCTCATGTCACTAGAGAATTTCAATGAATTTTGTAGCTTTAATTGACAAAATTGTTGTGTGACTATTTTATGTCATGCATTGAATAGTGCTTTGAACATATCCATGAACAACTATCATTTTTTATCTGCAATTGCTAGCATAAAGCACATTTCATTTTCAAACACAAGCATAAAGCATATTATGCAGTAATTGACTAATTAAAAATATAATAGATTATATTCAGATTTTCAGTGTGTTGAGTGTTGACACGATGTGAATAATTACACGAAAAGCTCAAATATTTTTCTTATCATGCAAGTGCCGGGTGTCAAAGTCAATCAACATTATATTATTTATTTCGGGGCCGACCAGGATCTCTACCTCGATTAAAATCTAATCGAGGTTGCGTCACTTAATTCTTAAGTATAAATTTCAATGCATTTCTGCATCAATGCATGGTATGATTTCGAACAATATTCACTTTGTATTTTCCGTTTATTAAATACTAATTACACCGCATTCAGATCTCCGCAAAGTTACTCCCACTTACTTAAGTAGAAGATTTACTTTTTTACTTGCTTTTACAGCACAGCAAAAATTGTGTGATTCAAGATATTCAAATTCCGTGGCTACAACTTGACAATACTATTGTTCCGTCACTACTAGAAGCCGACTTTGTAGTAGCTCGAAGTTTGTGATATTAATTTGCTGGCATTGTAAGAAAGCACCTGTAGTATTCCTCTGCACTTAATGACGCGTGTAATTGATGTTGATATAAATTTTTAACCGATTTTTGAGAATATCAACTCTATGAGCCTATGTCCCTTTGATTGAAATCCGCATCTGAAAAATTGCTGTTAGAATTTCAGATATTGAATGGAAGTCAAAGTTTGGTATGAGGGTATGCCAAGAGTGGTGTGCGGCGTCACCGAGTCCACAACCTGCCATGACGTCATACTGGCTTTAGCGTCGGCGACTGGTCACACCGGAAGATATACTTTGGTAGAGCGTTGGCGAAGTGGGGAGTCGGAGAGAAATATGGCACCTCAAGAATGCCCTGTAACTGCTCTTGAAAAATATGGCGAGTATGCATCTGATGTGCAGTTCGTTCTTCGACGACTTCCGTCCACCGGAACAAGCGAAGAAAAACCTGCAAGTCAATCTCCTCAAATGCCGCCATTTTCTAATGGTGGACATGATACAGGTACAGTTCATGCTTAAAGAGTCTCGCTATGATTACTTTATCGTTTCGGCGTGTTCAATTCTGAGTACATACAGGTAGGTCTATATTACGCGCAGTGTTGTACGCGTCAATGAAAAAATTGACGGCGTCAGCGTCAATTGCCAAATTATTGACGCCGTCAACCAATCCTGAAATTGACGGCGTCAATTTTGCGTCATACTTCATCATCTGTTTCAAACGGTAAATAGACTTTGTCGTTGCGAATACTTTTACCGTATGCCTGAAGATCTCTCCTTTCGGCACTCCCAACGGACAGCAAAACAATGTCGACAGATCCAAAGTCGTACTAGGAATAAAAGTGAAGTCGAGTTTATCATCAATATGTAAAGAGAATGTCGGGAACATTCGCCGGTAAGTCTGTAGGCAAAATATCAATACATGCACAGCCGATGCGAATTGTCATAGTGAATAATTTTGATTTTATTATTGCCACCAGCAGTTCAGCTACCTGAAAGTGATGACTCATAAACCTCTCGAAGGCTATACAGCGCCAAATAAAGCCATCTTCACAACGACTTCAACGGCACAGTCCTCTTCTACAGTAATGAAACTTTATCGAAGTTTGGCGATTCGACCTCAAGTAATTTTGTTTGTGTTGGAATCTTTATTGTTCTTTATTAAGCTAATCGAGTAACGACTAAAGGTTAGACAATGACGTTTATTATTGTATAGTCGTCCCTGCTCTGAGGAACTGATAGTGTCATCTCCCCTACGTCATAAGCACGCGCCCATGTAGTCATTGCCGACTACTGATCAAATAAAATGTCATCAATCCATTGTGTAGATGCCGAATCAAACATTGTGTCCCCTTCTCGCTTCAGCATGCAGTAAACAGAAGAAAACTGTCAAACTACTTTCATGTCTACAAAAAACTCGAGCAACAAAATCTTAGCAATGACAAATTTATCCACTATATTCTAAAAATGACGCTGACGCTGTTTTTCAGAGGTAAATTGACGCCGTCAGCGTCATTTACTTATATTGATGGCGTCATTGACGGCGTCAATGTACAGCATTGATTACACGTATTTTAGTTTTCGAATATCCGGAGCTGAAATATATGGAAGCGGCGTTTTTTTTCACAATGAATAAATAATGATAGTCAATACTTCGAAGCGTGAAGAGGGAATTGTACTATTGATTTGTCATCTCAGAACATTCCAAGCCTTAATGTGATAGATGACGCTATATGGGCTTCTTCATAAACGAAAGATCACAAGAATCGCAATTTGCAATATCCGAAACGTTGGAGAATAACTAATAGTTTTGTACGTAAGTCCTTCAACTATTCATCTCATTGCCCATTCAGCAATGGGGAAATGCTAGAAAAAGTAATTGATCGTCCTAGCTGACACACAAAAAATCAGCATCGAAGTTAATCCTAGCTGTTTTTATCATTAAAAAGTTAATTAGTTAACCATTATGATTTTATTGGTATTATGACTAGCGAGTCGCGAATTTCTGGTCCTGTAATCGAAACTGCTGGAGAATGCGAGAGTCATTTTTCTCGTTTATTTGTTTCACTCATATTAGCAATCGGAGGTCGGCAGAAGGTGAATCCGGACTGAAAAGGTCACAACTTAATATCATGATAATGTTCACTATGTCAAAGTTTTATTCATTTGGTTTTTAAAATTTCTTTTTACAAATACAAAACATCGAAGCATTTGAGATATAGTAGTTAGCATCTATTCGAATATAAACAGCTGTGACTTGTCATAATACTCATATAAAAAGATAAAGGCATGCAAAAACACACTGATTCAGTTGATATGTCGTTCACTGACTGACATGCAAACTCCTGGCCTTTTTCGCCTTCTACACTTCCTAGCTATGTTTTATTCTAGCGAGTTAAGTTAAGCCATTTCTTAAATATAGAATGAGGTCACATTTTTGCTGATGTTCAATATGCATTGGCATTTATTCTAGCGTCATGTTTCTCCCACTCTCTGGCAGGCTAGACAGGTTGACTCATTATTAGACATTAGCTCATTAGGCTCATTGACGTAGCATTCAAGTCAAATTATATAAAAACGAAGTGGAAGGTGATTCAGGAATCTCAAGGAGAGGCCGACCAGATAAGTGGATAAATGTGATCGAAGAAGATCTACAGAGGAGAAGTGTTGCCAAAGAGTTGACTGGAAATAGAGATAAGTGATGTACAAATGCACTGGACTAGACTTTTAGCGTGGAACTAATGCCAGCATAAGAAACCGAATTGATGATGAAGTGAAAGACGCTATTTACGAAAAAAGTTAGTGGAATCTTTTTGCTCAGCTATAACATAAGGGAAGGAGAAGTCATCCCGGAAAAAATAAGGACAGAACATGATCTTTTGCGCACAAAGATTAGGAGCATCACGTTCAATGCTCAATGCCTCTAAAATTCGTAGCATGCGTTCATTGTCTGACATGAATACAATTTTGAAACTTGGTCGTGCATCTGATTCCGATATGTAGATGGCGGTCACAGTGCTGTTGAGCACTCCAGTGGAACGTGGAGGACCCTTAATCATGTAATTGATGACAACCAGTTTGGAACATATTCCCGAATGCGGTCCTCGAGAAGTCTTCCGGTCTCTCCAATACACTTGCAACGGCAGGTGCCCACAATTATTAACGTGTGATAGAGAAGGACCGGACGTTTTTCAACCACTTCCGTTGAAACTGCATTCATTTTATCACGAAATTCTCCTAGTATTCATCCTTAAAACGCTTTTTCAGGATGTTTATGAATGATGTGAAAGATATTTGATTCGTAAATATTCGAAGATGCTCAGAGTCCATACATGTTCAAGATTCTACTAAGTTCTATAGTTCCAATGAAACTTGCCATTTCCAAAACAAAAGCAGACATAGCGACCGAAACATTAATTTGTCATATATTACACATGCTAAATTATATTCGAGCCGTAATACATTGAAGTTCTTCAAATTAGTTTGATTTTTCCAGATTGCAATCTATTAAATTATGTAAGATGGACTCTACATATAACAGAAAACCAACAATTCTATGTAGTGTCGCTCACGGCTTTTTGCTATTTTTTTTATCTTTCTCTACCATACGCTGCGTTGGTGAAAACTGTTTCGTGGGAGTATTGCATTATGTATAATAATACTAGAGACATATCGTAGTCATTAGTTATTGGATGCATCGTTACAGAAAAAAATGACTCAGTTATGTAGTGTTGCTTACGGTACAATTTCACTCACGAGCAAAATTTCGCAAAAGCCGTCTCAACCAATCGCATTGGTTCAAAAAGGTATCCCCGTACATAATTGGATATCAGACCATTGCTGCAGACAGCAGCGATTACAAGGAATCTTCATGTATAGCAGGTCAAGTTATCACACAGGCTATACAGGACCGGAAGTTAGAAAAACAGATTAGAGAGAAGGAGAATGGATTGAAGTGATGATACGATAGTAAGATGAAAATGTTCATGTGGGAATTGTAACGGACACTTATAGAACTTGAATTTAAATGTGATGTCTTGAGGAGGACGATGCAGCTTGGTATGAGGACTCAAGAGTCGTAAGACGAGCAAAGAAGCAGTCTCAAATCGATCGTCACGGTGACTTTTGCACATATTGAAGATACTGAAGAAATATATTACAGTATAATACGCACTGTGTTTCTTTTGAATTATATAATGTACCCTTTAAGTTCTTGTGTTTATCTTTTTTCAAATTCTACATATTTATCCAATATAATACCCCACAAATACACGGTTCAGTAAGCTGTGCCTGAATATCTTATTTTCACACACGTACCCATTTGGTTCATCATCTTTGATAAACATAAAGTTAACATAATTACGATAAGTAAATCCAAAATTTTTATGTGTAGTGTCACTCACGGCATACAAAATTCTCTCATATGCCTTAACGTAGTGTTTCTACTTAAATATCCCGGGTGCATAAACTTAAGAGCGTCATTGAAATGCATGGGTAGAATTGAACTCCTAACGTAAATATTCGAACTGAAAACGGTGGTACATTGACTAGTACTTCGAATCCGTGTCTAAAAAAATAGTGTCGCCCACGCTCCTATTTTCCAATTTTTTCAAAATTGACGAACTCCTTCTCCGAATCGATATACATGTATATGTAAAAGACAGCTACAGTACTATGGTTGGATAATATGCAATAAAAATAATGCTCATTTTTGCCTTAATTTAGGAGATGCTGATCCTTGAATGTCTATTAATGTAGTGTCGCTTACGTTTGGTAATGGGCAACTGTGAAACCTGATACAACATAGAGAAACTCTCTTTTCCGTTGCATTCACCGAGAAGTAAGTTAGCTAAATACACCCATCCATATAGTTTAAGTCCGCTTTTTTTCCTTCTTCATTTTCAAAAACGGACCAATGTCTCTTCCCAGAACTTGTAATGAAGTTAGGCCGCTGAAGGCTCGTCATAAATCATCGTTGTAATAATTTAGCAAGGTAACCCTTCATACGTGTGTGGTGTCAAATATGATAGATTGTCCATTCAATTTCAGCACTACCTACACGGCATGCGGGAATTCGACGGTCTTTGACCATCTCGGGCTCTATGACTTCACAACCTCTTCAGCAAGCATCGTATTTATCTTCACAACAGAATCCCTTGAATGGAAAGCCATCGACCTCCATCAGTGGCGGTATAGGCAGTGGTCATGTTCCACCCGAGTGTTCGCCGGCGGAACTTTCCAGGAAGTTGCAGGACCACCTTGTCTATCAAGAGCAAGAAATTGAATTTAACAGAATGAAGTTGGCGGAACTTGATAAAGGTAATATTGTTCATTCACTACCTTTCTGGCTCATAGCACGGAGTTGTTGGTTTCATTGTATAGGCAAGAATGTTGGGACCTTGACACAGACTTGCACATGCAAGTTCGATTATAAAAACTCGCTCACTTAGCCGATCTGCGTGGCAACAAATAACTGGTTTAGAGATTTTGCCAGAAATTCCTGTCAAAACAGGATGGGTACTTGTTAAGGTTTAATGTATTTCTTCAAATGATTTGATGATTAATTGCGGTTTTAATTCATTTCGCTCTATATTCTGGATCATTATAAAAAGAGACGATTACTCCTGGTAGAATTTGACCACTCTGATAATATTGGAAAAATACGTAATTCGATGAACATATTATTGGGAAAATCCGGAATTTTCATGACTCGATAAATTAAATCAAAATTTACTCGTATCATAGATATGAACTCCGCGCGATGAGAATATATGTTGCAAAACTAAAACTGGATTTTGAGAAAAAGTGATGGAATGTATAAGAATAATATAATCTAATTGTTAATATTACTTTTAAACGGATTTAGTTTTCAACTGAACTTTCAGCATGGCGCTTCTCAGCCTTTCTTCTGGCGGAAATCTCGAATGATCTTGAGATGTTCTTACATGCATGCAAATCAAATGAAAGTCTGTAGTTACTATGTGAAGCAGTGATTTCCTAGCTCATTTGTTGAAATATTTCCATAATAGTAGTAAGAGGGTTAATAAATGTGTTGCGATGTGTATTGCTGTGGTTTGGCATATCAATAAAAATTTGGCTCCGTGATAGTTTCTGTCACTCTACGTAGATCCACACTTCCTGGTGCATCTTTAATCATGTTCGGGATGAAGCTGTAGAACTGATTCGTCCAAATAGATGTAGGTTTCACACCGATGAGCTTGCTAGTAGGAAGCAGCAATAGAATTTCTACAACTACTGTAGAATTTGCTAGTTGCATATTTTGTAAAGGTAGTTTAGACAAACTCGGAAGCAGAAATTTCAGAAAATTGATTCTTTAGAGAGTTATGGCTATTTTTGTTTGTCGACAAATTCCTCTACTAACCTTTCACCTTTTTCATTTCCATAACTAGTGGTGACCATTGTCATCTTCTATTTCCAGTACCACCATCTGTAGTCGGTACAGTATATAGGCGTCTGTGTTGTACGTGTATGCGGCATCGGTTGCCACGAGAAGACTCCATTAAGTTCTTTTAATAACTATTTAATCCAGCGATTGCAACAGGATTGTATTTGTAAACCTATACAGATTGGAGAACGCCATCTCTTAAGGACTACTTCAATCAATTATTTAAATTAGTAAGAATTATGCTCCATTATAAATGACCGCTGGAATGATTCTCTTCATCGTATGAGAACCATTATCAATGCATCTTTCATCCATTTGCATTTTCCAATAAGTTGCTATCTGGAAGTGTTTATAATTGTCTCTTGCTCCATGAGCACAGGATTATGCTTATTTAGCAATCATGTTATTCATTCAAACTTAATGTTTTTATTGTTTTTACAGATCTTGAAATTGTCGAAAGGTTACATTGTGATGAAAAATATTGTTTTGTGACATAAAAAATATAGGTGGCCTTCAGAGACAGTATGAAATGAATAGCAGTCTACTAATCGTCTCATAATGTTTTAGCAAAATTAAATGATTAAGATTGAAGCAGGCCTACATACTTCAATGACAATTTTTTGTAATGTTTTTCAGAACTTGCTGCTTTGGAACTTGCTTGTATGGAGTCATCTGAACTGGAGGCGCGTTTATCTCATCAATCCTCAGAATTACAAGAACTGAAAAAGGTCGATTGGTCGACAGCTTTATCGACTGAACGTCAATTGAGTGTTCGCTTGAAGTCAGAGCGTGGCGAATGGGAAAGACGGATACGTGATACGGAAGCAAATCTTGACGAAAGTCGACGACGTCTTGAGCGGTTAGAAACAGAACTTGTGATAGAGAGAGAACGACAACTTGCTTATCTGGACGCTGCTAATCAAGCCAAGAAGGCAGAGCTCGTTCGTCTGGAAGCGGAGATGAACAATATGACTCTAACAACCTCCGGAGGATCTCCGCTTGTTATGAGGCGAACCAATATAGCCAGTTCTGTTGCTCAACGTCCAGCGTCTGCCCAGGGGGGTGCGTCAGCCCCCGGACTTTGGGTGTGAAGTGTTCGTGATCGAAATATATTCTGGAAATGTTGTAGCAGCACATTGCATGGGAAATCTCCTCTCTAAAACCACGTGATTTTGAAGCTTTGGAATTCTTATTTGCTTCTCTCAACGTTGTAGACACCTAAGATGGACATGATGCTGTGTAGATCCGCTCATCAGTGTAACGCGGAGCTCGTGAGCGCCGCCATTGCTGTCATAACGCTATACGCACGAGGTGAAGGCATACCTTATTGTGGCACTTCAAAATGGCTTCATGAATTCCTTCTTTTCATGACGTTCAGCCCACTGCGCTCAGCCGCACCTCAGTAGCTTTTGTAATAGGGCCAAAATTCGTGTGTCAGGTGTTCTGTTGATCATGTGTCTTCATTGTGACATGTGAATTTCTTCTTTATTCCTCAATCTGCTATTGTAATTGGCACTTCAATTCTTGAAATATGCCAATTAGTTGGATGAGCTCATCACTTAATTCTGCCTGATTACAATAACTGGTTTCTACCTCATCTCACCCTATTATGTAAATTAGGAGATAGTCGAAAGTGAAATGTACAATTTTGTGACTTTCATCGCCTCCTTCACTTATTTTATCTTAGTACACAATTTACTGTATGCGAGTCATCAGATTAGCAAATGTGAGTGAACGAAGAGTCATTTCATATAAGTTTTTGCTCTTATCCCCAGCGACAATCACCCTTGCAAAAATCAGTGAATTGTTAACATTCTTTACCTTGATTGACCATTGACCAATTGTGATGATTGTCATAAACTTTATTTTAGCATTTTCTTCTGTTTTGCTTTGGCGGCTTATAGTATGAATGTGAACATGTATGTTGTTTTGCACTTTGTTTCCGATATAAATTGTCAATGAATCCTTTCTTCTCGATGACGAGGTTTTCGACATAGATATTTGTCTTTTTTACCCGTTCGAATGTCAATCACATTCACGTACGTTTGTTTTCGAAATTTTATGCCAGTGGAACAGTATTACTAGTTTATTAGATTGTTTTTTGTAAATGTTGGCAAAGTAGTAGTTAGATCGATATTTGTTTGTGTCTGGCAAAAGTTCAGAGTCAAACTATTTAAGTCTATTTAACTCGTTTGCTTGTTTATTGTGTCGTTAACATGATTGAGCACCTTTCGCTTCAATTCGGCATTATTTATTTATCATCCCTATGCATTTAACAATTAACATTTACTGTATTCAATGTCTCAGACGAAGCTGGTACTTATTATGAAATTGCATACGAAAGGGACCAAGTTGACTTTATCGACTGTCATAATTAACAACAGTGAAGTAATCAAACTGTCATGCAAGATCAATTCACTTGTTCGACATTGTACATATTGTTCATTATGATTGTACACCTCAAAATCTCTATTTGGTGATATCATTTCTTAACTCCAGTTTTACTTGTTCTTAGAAGTTATTGTATACGATAGTTTCCCGATGTATATTGTTCTTCTTTTGATTATCTCTCAGATATTGATGAATTGTTCCTTGAAATATATGAGAATGCAAGAAATATTTATAGAATTGATTACATGCCTTCTCCTGTGAAATTATGTACAAATTTATGAAATTGTGATTCTAACAGAATTGTTCATATTCGCATCTTAATTATTGGTTTCTTATGTTGCACATATTTCATCTGACCAATGGTAGAATTCTTTACATTTGATGCCAAAGTAAAGATCTGATTATCATGATTTTCTGGTTTTCCACTGTTTTTTATCACTTCTTTGAGGGATGCATCAATTTATAGTTATCGACGTTCAACGTAAATGCACAGCAACCATGTTTACATGTCATTTTGGGGGACTATAGTGGGAAATGAGCTGGGCTTGGCCTGCATTTTTGAAAATGCAAACGGCCCTGTTATGGATTTCAAAGCTACTTTTCCTGGAAGTCTTCAACAGCATCTTCTCACAATCGAATCAAATTTGTTCGATTTGTTGACGACCGCTGACACTAGTCTTTGACGAGAAGTAGCCTACGTGTACATGAGATTCCATGCCGTTTATCATACGGTCTTTTCGCTAAGAAAGTATGCTTTAGCGGAAAACGGACCGGCGAATCGGCTAATTCTTAAGTCGACTCGAATCGGGTTGTGATTTGCGAATCGAATCTTAAAAAGCTTCAATAGGCCTACTTGAGCTCGTTATGTGCAATTCACTAAGCCAGCTATGTCGCTAACCATTAGGAAAATAGATCTATCAAATATGACCTAGCAATCTTGCAATTTACATGGCTATTGAAAGAAAGATACAGTGATACATTAGCTGTCAAATTAAAGTGTCCATTTCTCTGAGAGAACCGAAATCTGCTGCGCTTTCTAGCTATAACCTACCTCGAATGAATATTAACACTAGATTATGAGGCAGGCCTACGGTAGATGGATGTTGATTTTTCAATATGCGTCTTGAACTGCCCATTGGTCTTGCTTGCCAATTTCCCGCAGGTAGCTTGATGGTAGGAACTAAGTTGATGACCTCAGATTTGTAGAAGAGTGCTTTAATTGAATCTCACTGAGGCTGGAAAAACAACCTCCATCCTGTCCATGTACTTAAATCCTTAGCACGGGAAAGCACCAATTTTCATGAACAAACAAGCAGCAGATTCTATCATTTTCATCGCAGTTTTCAAATCAGAAAATAATACTAGAATTTTGGCAACAAGCTATTGATGCCTGCAAGTTCGCAATCTAAATTATCCAGGGAAAATTCACAGAAGATTGTTAGATATTCTTTACAGACTTCTACGCAAATTTGTCACTTAAGCTCATACAAACAATGGATTATAGAAGACTTTGAGCACTATAATGTAGGCCTACAAATAATTTGTAGTTTAAATTTGGACTTGCGAGCTTATTGGAAATGCAAAATCAGTGAAGAAAGGAAATTAAGTTGCTGTTGCCTATGGGAAAATCTAATTAAAAACTATGTCGACAATAGACTATATTTTATACTTAAAACTCATTTAAGCTTCGAGTAGTAAGTAAAACTCCACTTCTGGATAGCGCAAGATGGCCGCCATCGCTGACGTCCCCCCCCCTCTGGAACGTCAGAGTGTCGTGGTCGGCCGCCGTGGTGCTTTGAGTCTGACGCCCGGCCCCCTCTGGAACGGCAGAGTGTCGTGGTGTGCCGGCCACGTGCGTCCGTCAGGTTCGCTGACGTCCCCCCCTCTGGCCGACCGTCGTATAGCGCGCGGTGATGTGGTGTCTAGGTTGGCGTGGTGTGCCGGCCAGGTTGGGAGGGTGGTCGGTCGTAGCTCACCTGAAAAAATCCTAAGTGTCAGAGTGGCTTTGTATGGGTAAAATTTTGAAAATTTTCCAAAGTGTGGAATTTCGACCTGGGACGTCACCAAAACATTTTTCATCAAATTTCACTGAACCCCCCGCCCCCGACAGCAATCTTCTAACTTTGGTTCTAGTGAACGGATTTTGTCTTACAGCTACTCGTTTGAAAGAGGAGAAAAAACTGCTCGACGCCATTTGTTGTTGCGAGTCAACCCGCCGAGCAAAAAGTCATCCGGCGGAAGTCCGCTGAATGTCTTTTTAGTGTCCGTTCGCGGTCAGGTAACGGATAGTAAACGGTGGACAAATTTTGTCCGCCGAGGACATCACAAGGACATAGGGCGGAAATGAAAGGACAAGGAACGGGTAGCCTAAGGCATTAGAACGGACTTCAAAGGAACAATAGCGGACATTATTTGTCCGCATTAAAATAATCTGACGGACAGTTGACGGATATGATGAATGCGCGGATTCTGAACGGACTGACCACAGATAATCAACGGACTAATTATGGACTCTGACGGACTAATTATGGACTCGGACGGACTAAATACGGATTCTGACGGACTAAATACGGATTCTAACGGACTAATTATGGACTTTGACGGACTAAATACGGATTCCAACGGACAAGTTAAAGATCGTCGACGGGTAGCGAACGGACAGATTACTTAGGATAAGCGGGTCCTGTACGAGCTAACTACGGATCAGTTACAGATAAATTGCCGATGTTTCACTGATGTTGAACGAATTGGCTACAAATATCTAGCGCTTCCGGAAATATAGACAGATAAGTCATATTATAATCAGCAATTCAATTAAAATACATTAAACAAAGTGGTCGTCTCACGAAGCTATCCCATTTGTTTGTAAAATTTCAAGGAAAACCAACAACTTTACACGAGATATCTGTTGAGCACCAGAGACGACAAATTGAGAAATATGCATATCAACAATTAACATTCGTTAAACAAATAACAAGGGTAAAACAATAATCGACTGGTCTGGAAAGCTTGTAAACTTGCCAAAATGGGAATATGTCAACATTCATGGACAATCGCAATGTTACTGTTAGCCTATTGGTAGTCTTATTGTGCGAAGTTACAAGTTTTTCTAAGGCAGCCGTTTTACTAGTAGGTATGAGAAGAAAATCATTTTATTTTCATACTAGACGGATTATGCAAATCTTTATTTCATAATTTAAAACAGGATAAAGAATTGCATATCCAATTTTAAATGTTAACCTATCAAATGAAGTATAAGCATCATCCTATAAATATGGCACACAAAAAAACTTACTTATCATTGACCTTCATACCCAAAACATACTATTGTATGATATCATATAGGCCTAATAGTGTACGTACGAATAATACGTTTATTCAACATTGAAACAGTAACTGTCGAATGGCGTTTGAAATGATAAGTCACACAGTAATTTTTCCCTTTTGGCAACGATTACAAACTTCCCATGCATTACTGTAATTTAATGTGTGAGTGGAAATGATTGAAGTTTCGTACAGAAATACATATGATCAAATCTTATATAAAAAGAATTACTAGATTGATAAATGAACAATGGACGACAAGTTGATGTAAAACGACGAATGTGAGTATATAAAACAATAGAATGTGCCTTTATCATAACGTACCCGGTACAAGAAAACACTAGCATCACCTCAAGTGAAGCACATCTTGCATAAAATACCGACGGAAAGATTTTAAGAAGTGATAATAGATACTAATTATATATAACAATGTGAATGTAATTCGAATGTCCGTGAGCTACACTTCTTCGTAGAGTTCATGAACTAATACAATTTCTGAGATTCTTCTTCCCTCTATTCATCGGAGTCAGGCATTGCCGTTTGATTTAATTGTGACACTCGTTCTTTCGACGCTTTTCGATCACACGTGACACCACTTCATCATAATTTCCGGCCATGTTTGCACATACTCGTATTACGGATATCACAACTTGATAAAGTGTCGGAAAACATCTCTTCGAGAATTTCCACTTTGAAAACTTGTCGTCTCGGATGAAAAATTGCATCAACTCGTCCGGTGCATTGAGTCGGTAACACTTTGCGAGTAACTAACAACGGTTGAACCTGAGATGATTAGTTGATTTGTGCAGAAATTATTACTTTCAGAACGAAGGCGTCTGATTTGTCGATTTGCAATCTCACACGTTCCAGCTTCACCAACTTTTCTTCCAAGGAATTGAACTGAAATTATAAGAAGTCTATTGAAATCACCTTAATCACTAAAGAGTGGATATTTTTGATAATCATTATTGCATGTGTTAGAGGGGAAATTATGACGAGAATTTGAGTGATGGTAGGTCATTTGACACAAATTTTGTGAAAAAACGCTGCCACTGCTTAATGAATAAAAGAAAAGTGCTGATATTACAACCACTGTGTCATCAATACCTAAAAATCCTTGACAGTTTCATTCATACATGGTTAATAGAATCTATATTTTTGTAATCATAGCAAGGTATGATTTGGCATACGAGTAGGGAGACTTGGGGACTTAAGACTTTACGGCTCTTTTAAGTTAAATTAGCTTTCATTTGACTTTATAGTAGTGATGTGAGCGATCAACCAATCGCTAATCGGTTAATTCATTATGACCCTGTTCAAATTAACTTATTCCATGCAGTTTAAGATAAGTTAAGTCGAAAACAAGAGTTACATAATGTGCAGTAAAACATTATGATAAAATATTCTATAATAATTGATATTAGCAGTAATATTGCTAATTTTTATTACAATCAATTATCTTCAATTTGGTAGTAGGCGTATTTTTATACGCATGCCACTTAATTACATTATTTCAAATGTTATGTTATCGCAACAAGATAATGCTGTTTGTCGGTTACCCATGTTAACGGATTGACTAATTCACATCAGTTAACAGTTGAAAAAGAAATTTACGGGTCCAATCTTGACACCCGAGATTTTCACTACGCTGTTTACCATTAAAAAACACTAAAACCAAAGGCCAACATTGGTAGAAAGCGAATTTCATTAAAACTTACCTACACCGTAGTATAAAAAAGCCTTTCACCAGTCAGTCTAGTTGATGTAACATCGACAGAAATTTTTAGAATTATAAAATGAATTCGATGCATGAACTGACACATCGATTCAAATGTATTCACTGTCTTTACGCATGTCCTATCAAGGCTGTGTTCGAGGCGGCCTATTTGAAAAGTGCCTCCGCCTCAGACCTCAGCAATAATATAGTATAATATATACCATATACTGTAGTTATAATAATAACATGATATAAACGTGATATGATGCTATACGATAAAATTGATTTTCCGTTGTCGGTCTAGCTCTACACACTGATGATTAATCTTGCTATTCTTAGCACGGTAAGCCTACAGTAGTCTACAAATTTGGTTGGGTACTGCTGTCATAGATGTTCATCTTTGACCCCAGTACCCAACCAGATTCATGCACTCCGAATTATTGAACATACTATAGAAGGCTACTACTGTAGTAGTAGCCTTCTATAGTACTGTTAATAATTCGGAGTGCAATGGCAATCCATTTTTCATGAACATCATGCGTATTAGACCCTCACGTAGTCCGTAAAGAAACATAACAAATATGACGTTCATATAAAGATCATATTATGATCGATTTCTATGAGTTCATGTTTTCTCAACCAGCCTAGATCTACATTTCATTAATCAAAAAGTTTAATGGATCTACTTCACAGACATGGTCGGCTAGCTGTTGCCTATACAATACCCACTAATTAATGAAAATTCATTCATTAATCAAATGCGGCGGTGATGGTGTCCAAACGCCGAAGTAATTAAAATCACAATAGCTGAATTCGCACCATTTGTTTTCATAGATTTACTTCGTTGTTGAATAGTACAACTACTAAATACACTATAGACGACTGATGAATTACTTGTACGGTAGTAAACCAATGGAATCTATTCAACGGAGGACATGTACGGTGTCTAAACTTCATTCAGTAATTTTTTATATTGGGTGGCGTAAATTGCATCTATAACAAATGTATATCAAATAACATCAAATATATGCATCAAATAATAGGAATATATCAAATCACATCATTCATTAAAATTTCGAAAGCCGTAGGAGGCCAATTTTTTACGCCTCCGCCTCCACAGTCCTATGTCCTATAGTTTGTCTATGCTGTCCTTGTATGCCATATTCGTAATTTCAACTATGTTGTAAGACTTCGATCATGTATAAGATTTCCACGATTGTCCCATACTGTGATGAAATGAAAAATTGAAATCTATTAGCAAAAGTAAATTCTTATAATTTTTCAATTCCATACGTATTGCGTAAACACAAAAATTCAAACGTTTAGTGGAAAATCCAGTTGTATAGTTCATGAAATAGTTAAATTATGATGACACTGTATGTACCAGTCACCATGTCAAATATAATGTGAAATCCGCCCCAAGAACTGGGAAAACTATTCAAATCGCACGAATCCATAACGCGCGATTGCTACATAAGATCAAATATTATCATACAATATAGCCTAGGCCTATACAAAATTAAGAGCCCTGCTGTTTTCAATGTGAATGCAACATTCTAAAGAAACATGACTGCAAATAGAAACTAATTAGGAAATTTCCGAGCTCACCATTTTGTCAATATCGTTGATGCAGAAGACATGTATCTAGTGACAATGTGACAATGGCATATGGAAGTAAGTCGACGACATTGAGCTGTGTTTTCGTTGTCTGCCTGTTGGGGTCTGGAATACTAATGGCCACGACTACGACTCACCAAGTTCATCACAGGAAACCAATTTTCCATTGAATGTAGTGCAAATTCAGACCTGTATTCAGGCTGACTAGAAAATTATTCACGGCATAAGATGTACAGTCAGATTATTTAGATTGTGAGGAATAAATCGGTGTGAAATGCCATTAGACGACGTTGAATTGTTCTCCAAACTGCACCACACTGAATCCGATATATATTAAGCATTGAACAAATCACATCCACCTTCAACGGTGAGACATTGAGATAACCAAGCCAATTTTCTCAGTCGACATTCGCCTGCAATTGTGAAAGTTGATGATCGGCTGTTCCCTTTTCCCTCTGCAAGTTGCCGGCGTTGACTGCGCTTCACGGCCTGGCCAATCACGTAAGCGAAAGGGGCGATCGATCACAAGATAGCAAAACATTGCGCTGCTTGAAAATGCTTGTCGTGTGTGAAAAAGTGCTTATCCCGCGTCAAACAGAAAATTCGCGCGCGCCACTTGCTTCAACTGAATCACAACCAAAGGCAATTGTATAGTAACAGAGTGACTAGATTGCCCTTGCAGACGCAAGCATATGGTTCATGAGTGACATTAACCGCCCGTCAAAATGAATTGGACACAACTCACAAACTATAACTTCCAAGATCGCCCGACATGCACAACACAAGGATTCGATAGAAAAGAAATTGAAAAGAACGCAATGCATGCACGGCGATGTTCTTTACTTGCTATGCTCACTGAAATCATAGTTATAAAAATAGCAAGAAATTGCCCTGGTTATTACATGTTACGCAAAAAATAATATTCCTGTCGAAATTATGCAAGCGTTCGATTCTGGCGGCCTACGGTGTACTCTCGCACACTTCGGCAAAAGAATGCGATCAAGCATAAAACTAAACGCTTCGATTTAATAATACTTAAAACAAGATGCCGAATTACAGATCATCGATCTTCAATTCATAGCTAGACCACAAAATATTCTGGAATGTGATCTGCATCCAGGCTTTCAGCAAACGTTCGACTTAGATGTTGCTTGATAAAATCAAAAAGAGGACTAAAAGATAAACAAATCAAGTAGCATTCGATAAGTTTAAGCAGATTAAGTATGTATATTATATCAGAATTTACACGGAAATTTCCGGACATGCGCAACCGTTTCTATTCCGTGAAGCGTCCGTAAATCATGAATTTAAAGTCCGAGAAACGGAAGCCCGACGGATTTCCGTATACTGCCGTTCTTTATCCGTAGTCTCGCGGACAAAAGTGTGAGTTAATGGAAGACCGACGGATGTCCATTTCTTACCCGTTTTGTCCGCGGACAAAGCTTGCTCGGCGGGAATCGGACCAGCCGTTCAAAAGTTAGAGCGGTTACAAGATTCTAGGTCGGAGCTCGCTCACCTGAAAAAATCCAAAGTGTCAGAGTGGCTTTGTATGGGTAAAATTTTGAAAATTTTCCAAAGTGTGTCATTTCGACCTGGGACCTTCACCAAAACATTTTTCATCAAATTTCACTGACCTCTCCCCCCCCCTCTGGACAGCTAGCTTCGATCTTGGCTTCTAGTGGACGGATTTTGTCGTGCAATAGCTCGTTTGAAAGCTAAGAGTGAGACAAATTCAGTGAAAGAAACGGCTTGTTCATATCTGTCTTCGTTCGAAAGTTAGAGCGGTTACAAGATTTTAGGTCGGAGCTCACCTGAAAAAATCCTAAGTGTCAGAGTGGCTTTGTATGGGTAAAATTTTGAAAATTTTCCAAAGTGTGGAATTGCGACCTGGGACCGTCACCAAAACATTTTTTTCATCAAATTTCACTGCCTTCCCCCCCCTCTGGACAGCTAGCTTCGATCTTGGCTTCTAGTGGACGGATTTTGTCGTGCAATAGCTCGTTTGAAAGCTAAGAGTGAGACAAATTCAGTGAAAGAAACGGCTTGTTCATATCTGTCTTCGTTTAGATGTTAGACGCCATTTAAGATTTTGGGAGATTGACGAAAAACGACAGAGTTAGAATTTCCCAAGAAACAGCTCCAGCGGGCGAATGAAGGCTCGGATTGGTAAATGGAGGCCAGATTTGGAATCAGCTTGATGTTATTGTCCAATGAGGATCATCATCCAATGAGAATCAAGCATTTCTATATAAATAGCGAGCCTTCCACAGTGAGAATCATTCCATCGTTGAATTGCACGAGTGACGGACGCACATTTTCTCTCTCTCTCTAGTTCCCTATTCTATTATCCAACTACAATGGTAAGTCGCTACTTTCCTCCCTCCCTTGAAAGTAAACTTAATACAATCTTTTCCATTTTCAGGCATCTACTCCATCTGCTGCACTAGTAGGACAAAATGGTGGTCAAACGTTACAAGGTTCGCTACGATCAGATCATCTACAACTGAGGCCAGTGGAAGAAACAACCAAGGTACATAATCCTACACCGCTACAGCGTAAATTTAAACAAGTCTTGCGTTATGACGATCATGGTGTAGTACTCCAAACGGGAATGCTCCCTTCCATGGATGTCAAGATAATGCACAATCAGTATGGGGACTACATACTGATCCCCGTGAGTCCGTACATTCGCCACCAACTTGATATTATTGAGGAGTACGTGACATTAAATATGGACATTCCTACTCCTTCTTACTTCTTCGTTGCCATCATATCATTTGTGTATTTTGTCGTGAAAAGCATCGATGTAATTCTTCATTTTGTAATATGTTATAGAACGTTTCCTTAGATGTGTAAATTTCCGTTTTAGGCTTCTATCATCATTTTTATGGATTGTGAGGGTGAACCTGTACAGGAGCTCAGTGCTATTGCTATGAACAATTGGACATATCAGATTGTCAGTGTCTATCATCAACATGCCAACTGCAATCCCAATGTTGATCAATGGGCGAAAAAACACATTCATGGACTTAATCTGAAATATTTGCAAGACTACGGCTTTTCTTGTGAGAGTGCTCTTCTTACTGACTTTAAACGATGGTTAGCTGCTTTCAATGTTATACGCATCTTTTGTAATAATCCTGGTAAGGAGAGGAAAGTATTTCCCAATCTAATCATTGATGATATTTTGCTCCCACCTTGGGATAGTAGAGTGAATCAACATTATCATGAAGTCACGAAACGTATTAAGGATTTGTCTGTTCCTATTTTGTCTGTTCGTTGTAGTAGCTACGTTCATAACCAATGCTTCTTTCCTCCTTACCTCAGCACTGCCAAAGTCCTGTATGGTTATCATTGCTCGCTGTATGATAGTTACCAGCTGTATCTATTTTATCTCTTTCAAACCATTGATTTATAATGCATGCTTGTTACTATTATTCAATAAATGTTACTATGAGAAGAGTTGTTGTTTTCATGCAATGGATGGGTTAGATAAAAGGCAATCATGTCTTTCTCAAACGACTGCGGAACATTACATTTTCATAGGCAAAGTTTAAAAGGAGCTGTTCAAGATTATGTGATAAATTTTCATAAAGATGAGACCGACA
Organism: Prostheceraeus crozeri; assembly: GCA_907163375.1. NCBI lineage: Eukaryota > Metazoa > Platyhelminthes > Polycladida > Euryleptidae > Prostheceraeus > Prostheceraeus crozeri. The sequence continues at coordinate 1,914 of CAJQUW010005144.1, read as the reverse complement.
TCGAAGCAGTGGTCGATGATGCTAGCACTCTATTTCTAGAGTTAATGAATACATTCTCTGATAGCATTGTCATGGCGCGATTAGTTGCGAAAATTAAGTTTAGTCATTTTGGAAAGGAAGAAGTGGAAAGTTCGCTCTTTCCATTTTGCTTCTTATTCAATGGAAGTGGTAGATCACCCCGAAGAATTTTTTAAAAGACATATGATAAAAATTGCTGAACGTCTTAATGCATTTAACCATCATGGTAGCAGTCTAGTGATTGAAGCGATTTCAGATATTCACATTCAACTTTCCATAAAGAAAAATTGAAAATGCAGTGGTACTTGATTGTAGCACAACTGGTTTTCGAGCTATGTCTGCTCACTCTCGAAGTATATTCCTTCTGTACATGCGTCTATTATTTAGAAAAGGCTAGCAATTCATATCTTCAAAAAGACTTGCTATAGACATCAGTAACGGTGAAACTATGTGTTGTGATGTATGTAAGCGAAAGGATGGAAATGAAAAGCGCATCTTCAAGAGATGTAAGCACGCTTTTTGTCAACGCTGTTTCATACGTAATTGCATTCAACTTTGCAAATGTAACCACTGTGACATTGCTCATTTCGAGTGTCACTTATGTCGCAATAGTTAGTACCTATGCAAATGTGGTAAAGATAGGTTTTAGCAAAGACTAACACAGAAAATGGCGAAACGTAAAATGGCGAAACGTAAAAAGTCTTCAAAGTTTTCTTCAGCCATTCAAGCTCTCCGACGAATGAAAGCAAATCAGCGATACAATGCTATACGACATGCCAACGATAAATTCATTCGTGAAATTATTTCTCATGTCAGAAAGTTGAGGACGAAGACATTAGCGCCAAAACAACGAAAGTTACTTAAGCGATATGCCACAAAATTGCGTTTTCATCTCCAATCCTAAAGTCACCCTTCAAAGAAAGAGAAAAAACACAAAAGGGCGGTTTCCTTTCAGCAATACTTCCAATGATAGCTCCTGCCGTGGGCAACCTATTGGGAAATATCTTTGGCTCTAAGCGTTAATTATGCAAATGTTGAGTCTCAAAGTAATAAAATGGATTTCAGACTTCAATGTGATAAAGTTCTGACTGTATCAGGTCCATCTCATGCAGGTAAAACTGTTTTCACGCTGAATTTATTGGATAAAAGAAGGGAGTTGTTTAAGGAACCTATCAATCGAGTGATTTGGTGTTTTGGTATTTATCAACCGTCGCTGTTTCAGGAATTGCAAAGTCGCAACTTTATTCGACATGAAGGAATTATTCCAGTGGATAAACTTCAGTCTAATGATGTTGTTGAATTGGATGATTTATTAAAAGAAAGTAAGAATTCAAAAGATGTTACAGATATGTTCACTCGCGCAGCACATCATAAAAGGTGCTTTATCATCTATATCACACAAAATTTGTTTCCTGATGGAAAAGAAGCTCGTACACGAAACCTGAATACACACTATTATGCTATTTTCAAGAATCCGCGAGATAAAAGTCAATTTGAAATTTTAGCGCGACAAGTTGCACCCAGAGGATCAAAACCTTAATTGAAATTTTTCAAGCAGCTACTGAAAAACCATACGGTTACTTATTCATTGACTTTACGCAAGAGTGTCCGGAAGAATTTAGATTTCGAAGTGATATTTTGAAAACTCCCATGATTATCTACAAACTATGAGTTCTTATTCTCGCATGATTGTTATTCCTCAGGATGAATATGTACAATTGACTGCCATGCAGCAAGTAAAGCAACCTCTTGCAAATCAAATGTATAGGAAAGAAATAGATTATCAGCAAAATGTTCACATCAAAGATCCACATCGTGCTGCATTAATTACAATCGAAACTGATGAGCAATTAAAAAACTTGAAGAATAAGATGCGTGACTCTGTATCGACTGCAA